>CM076575.1:1318372791-1318592393 GCA_034641835.2 Pinus albicaulis
AGTGTTGAACAAATGCCATTCAGATGAGAGCCCTCCAAGTGCAGTGAGTACCATCTCTCGATCAGCTATTGTCTCCTCGATAGCCAGCAGATTGTTCCTGATCTCGGTCAGCTTCAAAAAATATGATTGAAAGGACTCATCCCTGCCTTTCTTCAGATTCTTCAATTAATTCTTGAAGAATGGGACTTGATTCGCATTGTTGGCCTTGAACATGTGGACCAATTTATCATACATCTCTTTGGATGTGCCCAGCTCGGAGATGTAGGCAACCAGACTCTTGTGAATTGAGTCCCTGATCATCAGCTTTGCTTTGATCTCCCCCTTCTTATACTTTGTTTTGGCAGCAGCAGTTGCAATGGATGGAGGCTCTTGGATTTTACCCTGCACATAGTCCATGACATCTTGGTCTTCCAAGTTAAGATCCAATGCCATCTTCCAAGCATGAAAGTCATCCTTCCCAGTCAATTTATCATTAGCCTTAAAGCCATTGTAGTTTGAGGAACCCATCCTCTTCCTCGGTGATTGCTACAAATTAGGGCTTTGTCTTCACCTTAGCTCTGATACCATGTAAATTTTTGTAGAGGTTCTATGCTTGATGCAACTTTACTTTTTCTTCAATATCAAACAGTAATCACATAAACAATAAAGTAAAATGCTAATAGAACATACCAGTAGATCGATAGAAGACAAGCCAAAAATATATGTGTTGGTGCGTTACAGTGGTCAACAGGATGCTTCAACCAGCAATGTCACACAACCCTCTAGGACAACCAAACGATCAACCCAAAAATTCAACGTTGTCAGTCAACGATCAACTCAAACAACAGCAACAGCTAGGTCAACGCAAAAAAGTCAAAGTCAACGCCTTGCCTCAAGATAGTGCCAGAAAATGCGGATTAGGAAAATCGAACTTTTGGGAGAGTTTCGGCTCCTTTTGACCAAAGTCAACGCTGGTCAAAGTTGAACAAATGCCATTCAGATGAGAGCCCTCCAAGTGCAATGAGTACCATCTCTCGATCAGCTATTGTCTCCTCGATAGCCAGCAGATTGTTCCTGATCTCGGTCAGCTTCAAAAAATATGATTGAACGGAATCATCCCTGCCTTTCTTCAGATTCTTCAATTGATTCTTGAAGAATGGGACTTGATTCGCATTGTTGGCCTTGAACATGTGGACCAATTTATCATACATCTCTTTGGATGTGCCCAGCTCGGAGATGTAGGCAACCAGACTCTTGTGAATTGAGTCCCTGATCATCAGCTTTGCTTTGATCTCCCCCTTCTTATACTTTGTTTTGGCAGCAGCAGTTGCAATGGATGGAGGCTCTTGGATTTTACCCTGCACATAGTCCATGACATCTTGGTCTTCCAAGTTAAGATCCAATGCCATCTTCCAAGCATGAAAGTCATCCTTCCCAGTCAATTTATCATTAGCCTTAAAGCCATCGTAGTTTGAGGAACCCATCCTCTTCTTCGGTGACTGCTACAAATTAGGGCTTTGTCTTCACCTTAGCTTTGATACCATGTAAATTTTTGTAGATGTTTTATGCTTGATGCAACTTTACTTTTTCTTCAATATCAAACAGCAATCACATAAACAATAAAGTAAAATGCTAATAGAACATACCAGTAGATCGATAGAAGACAGGCCAAAAATATGTGTGTTGGTGTGTTACAGTGGTCAACAGGATGCTTCAACCAGCAAAGTCACATAACCCTCTAGGACAACCAAACGATCAACCCAAAAATTCAACGTTGTCAGTCAAAGATCAACTCAAACAGCAGCAACAGCTAGGTCAACGCAAAAAAGTCAAAGTCAACGCCTTGCCTCAAGATAGTGCCAGAAAATGCGGATTAGGAAAATCGAACTTTTGGGAGAGTTTCGGGTCCTTTTGACCAAAGTCAACGCTGGTCAAAGTTTGTTGCAGAAACCCGAGAACGAAATCAGAAATGTGTTGTTGTTGGAATTTTCCCACGTGTGGATAGAAAAGCCACCAAGGTCGTCGAACCAATCAGATGAGGAGAGAGAAATGTGTGAGGATGAGATGAGTGAAAATGTCCTCCAACGTTGACCAATATATATCCATCAGTGAGGGTGTGTGACACAACTGCTGGGGCACAAAACCTTAAGGCCGACCTGCACATATCTTGAATAAATTCAAAACAAATGTTCTGCTCATCGGATCAAGATGATCTTTAGATCGATCTTGCACCTCTCCGAAAGAGGAATCAAATAAAAATATTGGCATCTTCATCTGAGCATCACAACATGGTGTTTGGACCTAGTTGTCCAAAATTAACACTTAGGAAGTAGTTTGATATGATATACTTAGGGCACATGCATTATTCTTTTGGTTTACATGGTTCAAAAACAAAGGAAGAGATTTCCCTTTATTAGCCTATGTATGTTACGAATCTCCTTCACCAATTTTACATGGATCATTGTAAATCAATCCCAATCCTTTTCAATCCATAATTAAGTTGTTTGAAAGTGTTCCACATCTCAAATGGATGACACTTTGTATTGGCAATTGATTGGCATCCTTTTGTACTTAACTCATACCCGTCCAAACATTTACCTTTTTGTTGATTAAATCTCTCATGATATGTAAGAACTGCATGAGAACCACTAGAAAGCAACAAAGCAGATACTTCAGTACATCCAAGGTATAGCTAAGTTCGGTTTTGAGGGGTTCTCCTGTTTTGATTGCTTTCAGTAAAAATGATTGGGTTGGAGACTCAAATGATTAGGATTCTATTGCAAGCTATGTATTCAATTTTGGTTCAAGTCCTATTAACTGGGCCTACAAGAAACTGTGTGCTCTTTCTCTTTCTTTAATTGAAACTAAATATAATCTAATAGTGCACGAAGAACAGGAAGTAGTTTGGCTTCAATAGATCCTTTTTGAGTTTGTCTTCAATACATCCTTTTTTCCATTGGTTTCTAACATGCACCCCTGACCATTGAGGTTTCCCATCTTCCAGCTCAGCATAAGGGCACTAAGCGCATTGAGATACACATGCACTTCACTCAGCATCTTATTCATGATCAAGTTGTTGGTTTGAATTTTACCATACACAAAATGTTGAACTCTTCATGGAGCCCCTGACATAAGCCAAGTTTCTTCATCTTCAAGCTACGTTAGGTGCATAGGAAGTTGTCATTAAGAGGCATAGGCATAATTCCTCCTTCCTTATACTTCATTTTGTAAATACTTCTATGTTAATTTTAGTTAACAATCGTATGTTCTATGCTTAGCACAATTACTTCAATGTTCCTTTAGCAGCCCAATGACAATTTCCAATTTAGATTTCCAATAGCAATCACTTTAACCATTAATCACATTGACAGTAAAAGTAGATAGAACATGAAACAAAATGTAAAAGACAAGCCAAGACAAGAGGACACCAGATTTGGCAGATGCCAGGGAAAAACCCCAATGTGGGGAAAAACCTTTGATCAATTCCTCTTATTATTATATCAAAATGTTCAGCAGAGAGAGAGTACAAAAAGTCAAATTGACTTGCCAAATTCAAAGTCAAAACATCCCTGACAATTTCTGCAATCAACTCCCGTCAAACTTCAGCCCTAACCAGAAAGTCAAAGATGGTCAACGCAGCAATCAAACTCCTTTGAAGCTCAGCCAAAGGAAGTCAAACTCGACCTTCAACAGCAGTCAAAGTTAGCCCAAAACAGTCACAAAATCTGCAGTCAAACTTGGTCAACCTAAAGTCAATCTTGCAGTCGAACACGCCTGCGATCAATTCAGGTCAAACAAACCAAAAAATTCGGTTTCTGTGCCAGTGAATGTGGCTTGGTCAAACATCCCCTGGTCAACGTTGGTCAAACTTGGTCAACTTCCTGAAATTCTCGGCCCTGCAATTCTATCCAGAAACTCATCCTTCTTGTGCCACACATGTGAGAGAGAGAGAGAATGCCCAATGTTGTATAAACCAATGAGAGGAGGAGAGAAGAATGTGTGAGTGATGATGATGCCAAATGAGGTGAGAGGTCACTTGTACTTATACAATTCATTGAGGGTGAAGAGTCACGAACATTGGGCTTCATGAGCCTACATGATCATGAGGCCGACCTAAACAATTTGCACATGTGTGGGCATAAATTCAAAAGTGCACTTATGCCTATCCAAACTGGATGATCTTTACATCAATTTTGCTCCTCTCAAAAAGAGGAATTTAATGCAATCACCATTTCCATCAAATGAGTTGTCCCAAGGTGGAATTTGGCCCTAGTTGCCAATTTTAACACTCCCTCTCAACTAGGGAGAATTCCACCTGCAATTTGCCCATCATCATAGATCATCATGTCATCCTGTTGTCATGTACCATCTTTGTATCTCATCTCATCTCTACTATGTTGAACATTGATATGAATAATGAAGAAGAATTGAATGAGAGTGATTCACAAGACCTTACCACTCTCCATTGACAAAAGTCAGTCCAGAGGTAGAACCTCAATCAAACTTGATCCCAAATCAAGTCATTGCACACCATGCATCCTAGACATAGGGAGTACGACAATACACGATGCATCCATCGGTAGTGTTATGGTCCCTATCCAGTTTTCCCAATGCATTGGCCAGATGAGAGGTACTTCCAACGAGTCTCAAATTACATGGGTAGGATGTATGCTTGGGCATCAGTAGGAGAAGGTGAACCACTCATCCTACTCATATTCCATATGAGAAGATGAACCACTCATCCTGCTCATATGCCATAGGAGAAGGTGAACCACTCATCCTATGCATATGACAATCGTAGGGGAAGGTGAACCACACACCCTGTACACATCACACCAATAGGAGAAGGTGAACCACTCACCCTATGGTCGCTCATAGCTCCAAGAAGTACCCCAAACCCCCAAGAGCTCCCAGAGCTTTGTGTCCAACTCAAGCAGGACCCTCATAGGAGAGTCTTTCCACAACTCCAAGTCTCTCTCGGAAAGCTAAGAATTTGACCTTCCCTAAGGGCTTTGTGAGGATGTTCGTGGCCTGTTCATCAGTGTTGATGTGTTGGAGCCTTATTGCTCCCCGTTGTACTATATCCCAGATAAAGTGGTTCCTAATATCAATGTGCTTGGAGCGATCGTGGAACACGAGATTCTCTGAAAGGCAAATCCCACTTTGGTTGTCGCAATAGATCACGTTGGTATCCAGCACATGCTCAAATAGCTAACTAAAGAGCTTCCTCAACCAAACAGCTTCACAACATGCCATACTAGCAGCAATGTATTCGGCCTCGACAATGCTTAAAGCAACTGATTTATGCTTCCTTCTCATCCAAGATATTGAAGCAAACCCCAATGAGAAGCAACATCGAGACGTGCTTTTACGATCCACCACACAACCAGCCCAGTCAGCATCAGTATATCCATAATTGATTGTGCCACGAAAATATCTCAATAGATTCTTAGCAGCAATCCAATGTATGTGATAAGGCTTGACCATGAATTGACTCAATGTACTCACAGTGAAGCATATGTCTGGACAGGAGTTTACCAAGAACTTCATTGCCACCACAAGTTGTCTATACTCGGAAGGATTTGTCAATGTGATCCCAACAGCACTTCCACATAGCTTCTTGAATTTGAGTTGCATAGGAGTAGACACAGAGTTGCAATCCACCATCCCACATCTTTCAAGCAGCTTCACAATGTATTTTCCTTGAGAAAAGAAATTATCACCTAGATATTGCCAAACCTCCAGGCCTAGTAAGTAGTGCATCAGACCTAGGTCCTTCATCTCGAACTCGGAAGCCAACTCCCTCTTGCATTGATAAATGAGGGGTCTGCACCTATCAGAAAGAGGTCATCTACATAAAGGACCAGAATTAGAGGCATGTCCTTTTCAACCTTGAAGTATAGATTAGGATTAGCATCGCTCCTTGTAAATCCCAACTTCATCAGATAGTTATCAATCCTCGGACCTCTCATACCAAGCCCTACGGGCTTACTTCAGCCCATAAAGGGCTTTCTTCAACCTACACATGTGCATCCTTCAATCTTGTACTTCGAACCCCTGAGGTTGTTCCACGTAGACTTCCTCCTTAAGTGAGCCATGCAAGAAAGCAATCTTAACGTCCATTTGGTGAAGGCTCCATCCTTGAGAGGCAACGAGAGCAATAATGGATCAGATAGTGGTATATTGGGCCACCGATGCAAATACCTCATCATAGTCCACTCCTTCCTTTTGAGAGAAACCTCGAGCAACGAACCTGGCCTTATATTTTTCTGCACTCCCATCAGCTCCATGTTTAATTTTGTATAGCCATTTTGAGGTGACTACGAACTTACCCTTGGGTCTAGGAACCACATCCTAGACATAATTTTTCATGATTGATTTGTATTCCTCATTCATCGCATCTTTCCACACTTGGTGTTTTACGACTTCTTTGAACGTACATGGCTTAGATTGAACAATAGTACTCATAGCAACTAAGTACCCTTGATAACTGTTCGGCTTCTTACTGTCACGAAATGTCCCTTTTGGAGCAATATGTTTTTCAGCATCTTCGAGAGTGTCTTTGAACCACAAAGGTCTTTTCCTCGAGGTATAGGGATCACCAGGAGGTGGATCAATGGGATCCATCAAGCTTTCAACATCGGGCATCGATTCATCTATCAGAGGTTCATCTTGCTTTCCTGCAACATCATCATTGTCCTTCCTTGGGATAGGGAGATTTTTAGCCTTCCCAAGGGCAAAATCTTCATCAAAAGTGACATCATGGCTTATTTCCACTTTGCTTTTTCCAAGCACATAGATTCTATATGCCTTTGAATTTTCACTTTACCCCACAATGTACCTTTCTTCCCAAATGCTTCTAACTTGTTTCTTTTCTCTTTAGGCACATGAAAATACACGGGACATCCAAATATTCTAAAATGAGAAACAACGGGTTTCTTACCAATGAAAACTTCTTCGGGTGTCTTGAAATCCAATGCTTGATGCAGGCTCCTATTTTGAACATATACGATAGTGTTGGCAGCTTCTCGCCATAAGAACTTCGGTAGGCCTTGGTCATGGAGAATGGCACGGGTGGCTTCTATGATTGTTCGATTCTTCCTTTCAACAACTCCATTTTGTTCAGGAGTATATGGAGTGGTGGTCTCCCTCTTAATCCCAGCCTCTCTGCAAAAGTCATTGAATTCATTTGATTCATATTCGGTTCCATTATCGGTCCTCAATATATTGATCTTCTTCCTTGTTTGATTTTCCACCAAGCCTTTGAAAGAACGAAACCATTTGAATACTTCGTCCTTCTTCTTCAAGAAATAGATCAACGTTTTGCAAGAGAAGTCATCCACAAAAATTGCATAGTATAAGTATCCTCCCAATGATGTTACGGGCAACATCCCAGATAGATCGGAATGGACCAATTGAAGAATGTCGGTAGTTTGACTTTCACTTGAAGGGAATGGTCCCCTTGTGAGTTTCCCAGTTGCACAACCATGACAAACTCCTTCATGATTCATGTTGAACTCGGGCATACCTGTGACCATCTTTCTTGTCTAACAGCTCTCGTTTAGTGATTTATTTTCTCTCTCCTGCTTGGGCTTTGTCTTCACCTAGGCTCTAATACCATGTTAATGTAAGTTAACAATGGTATGTTCTGTTAGCAGTGATCACAATAAACTTCATTTTTTGTTTAAAAAAAAAAAAAATCAGCAAATGTTGACAGTGCCATTGTCAGCGTTTTAGTTGTAATAAGACATGGAAATTACTGACAGTCGAGTTATCAACATTTTAGTAATCTGATAGCGGTCTGCCAAAGGAATTCATTGACAACGTGATTATCAGTGATTTTGGTTTAGCTGACAAGCCAAATGTCAGTGCCAAAACCAGAGTTTAAAATTAAAAATGATGACTGGACTGACCACGTCAACATCAGCATTTTCATCAAAATGTGTCTCTATCTGTGTTGAAAGGGTAAAAGTACCGATTAATCATTGTTTCCTCCACTCCAATGAGTGAATGTAATTTAACATGATTGTACCATCATGACCTGAAAAACTGTGATTATTCACTCGCTAGTTGTATTATCTCTCTGCGTGACAAATTGTTTTATCTTGTCCCATCGACAGTTTGTTTGTCGTTAATTCGAAGTTGTTTACATTTGGTATTGAAAACCATTTTGTTCACAAGGATTCAGGATCGAATCCCAGGAAGACCACGCAGCAGGATGGGGAAAGGAGGCAAAGCAAACCGCTCTGAGCCTAAAGCACCAGATTTGTTAGACGTTTATCCTGAAATTTTGCAGTTGCTTTAACAAGCGAGTTGAAGTGAGTTTTTCCACCGCTGTACCGACTACCACAATGCAGTGGCTCGGTCTTTTGCACAGGGGTTCGATGGAAATCGTGTGGAGGTGGGAGGCTTGTCATTTACAATCACAGAGCAGTCTATTTCTGAAGTCACAGCCTTACTAGTAGACAGAGTCATGTTTTGGCAGGGATTAATGTCCCTTTATTCTTCAAAGAAAATTTCCATAAACAAAATTGGAGAGTCGAAGTTCGGAAGGAGTGGTTACACGACAGATGGCTTGTCCCCTTATGCATCTGTCAGCAATATTTCACCTGCACAGGGAGGTTTAATCGGGTAAATATTTACCACTTTTATTTCCTCGCACATCTTGTTGGACAAATAAGAATTAATTCATGTTTTTATTTGCTACAAAGACCTAAACATATGGCCGCTAGGTTCAGAGCCCGCATAAATCCCTCCTCCAATTTAATCTATCACAAAGCCCTGATAAAATTGTTAATAGAGAATCAGCTAGCCAAGGTAGGGAGGACTTGGAGCCACTTCATTTTTTGGGGAGGTTTTCAACCCCAACCCCTTAAAAGAAAAAGAGGCAAACCAAACACTGCCAAAAAAGAGAAGAAAACTAAAACTCAAGCCCATATTGAGCCACCTCCCAGTCAAGTAAACCTAGAAATTCCATCTACATCATTTGGTCCAAAGATCCCTAAAGTCTACCAGAGAAAATGTGCCAGACTTCATAAGCCAGACCCTGTATCCCCTGCAAACCCACCTGTTGATATCAGCTCTTCCCAGGTTATGAAACCGATCGAAACCTCCCCTGTAGACACACCCAAAATAGAGGTTCCTAAGGGCAAAGAACCACAGGTTGAAACCGAAGAGGAGGAGACACTATTTGAAGTTTTCAAGGGTGGCAAGAAACACCATACCAAGCCAACTAATAAGTTAAGATACAAAGTCAAGCTCAGGAGTAACCCAGAGTTGACCAAACAAGTAATTAATGTTGACAATATGCCACTCGAAGACCTCATTATCAACAAGAAGAAGGCCACAAGCTCTAAGAAGAGCAGAGGCAAAGAAACTGTCAAAAAGGGGCCTATGGAGACAAGGCAAAGTAAAAAACAAAGATTGGAGAATGTGGATGTATTGCTCAGGGCAGCTAGTACCCTCGGCTGAAATGTTTGAAGAAATAAAACTCAGAATTTTGACTATCTTTTCATGAAATGGGGTTTTCATTTTTATCGTTGACAGACGGCCTTATAGCTTTTGCATGCAGCGGAACAGTCGGGAAAGTTGACATTCCCATCGTCGGCATTTTTGATAAAACTGATCGATCAAATGTCAGCGATTTTGGGATGAAACTATGTGCCTGTGCCTGTTGATGAAAACGATATAGGAAAAAATGCTAACGGTCAGACTGTCAGCGATTTTGGAGCAAAGAAGGAGCGCTAACATCTTCGTTGTCAGCAATATTCAAACACGAGAAAATGTTCATCTTCCCACAGTCAGCGATTTTGGAGCAAAGACGTGAAATGCTGACCTCCCCACGGTCAACAACTTTGAAAACAGGCAGAAAAAGAAAATGTTAACAGTTAGCCTATCAACAAAAGCTACAAATAGAAAACTGGTGAAGCTAACAGCCACAGTATCAGCGTTTTTTCGCCAAAAGGTCCGAATGGAAATAAGGATGAACAGAAAAGCAATTTTGGGGAAATTTAGGACCTGTTTTTCAGAGGTACCTGTTTTGCCAGCTAGGATGTTGAGCTATCACTTAGGAACCTGTTTCTATTTCTAAGGGAAATAGTTTCATAAGATATCTTACTTCACCCATATAACAACATATTTTCCTGTAGCTATTTTAGGAAAAAACTGAATTTATCTAAGTTTTATATTTTACATACATGAACTTGAAGATATTTTAGATATCTCAGATTATTGTAATTAATATGGAGACTATTATTTTGCAAACAGTTTATGTAAGTTCTATAAGACAATTTATGAAGAATGACGAAGGGTTGGATTTTTATTGAAAACATTTTGTATTCTTGTATATTTGAACAGTCTTAAATATATTACAGTTTTTTATGAGCAAATTTATAAGAAATTCATGTGTTGTGATTCCCTGTCGGTTTCTTCTATGTTATAAAAATTCCCTTTCATGACTGAAAATGTTAGTATCCAAGATCGGAATTCATTGATGCTCCTTTTTAATACTTATCAACCATTAGTATTTGTTTTCCTCAATCAGTTATATACACTGTCTCATTTTAGCCCTTTTCTTCCAATTTCTCAAATAGTCAAAGGATTTGCTGCTACCATGCTTTTTATAGCTTGCTTGTTAGATCTGTAGAATTTTGATAGACTGGACTCCATGCCCAATGGTATGTTTTGTAGACAGCCCAACCAATTTCAACCTATGAACTATATATGGCCATAGATCTTAAAAGTGAAACCTTCTACTATAGTGACATTTGGATAGTTGTGTTTTAGGGAGAGATCCCTCTCCGGGTTGAAGGGAGAATCTCCTTGATCTTTCATTTCCATCCTTTTACTTAAATTTTTAACATTACCATAAAATGACTTGGGATGTTTGAGAGTGGTTCCAACCTCATTGGATTTCATACAGAGAAAGTAGAATTTTAGATTTCACTCAAAATCCAGTAGACTTAACAATTTTTCAGGATATCAAGATTGTGGGGAGTGCAACGTTTCCGTTGGATTTTGTCATGTACGAGAGTAACGAACTAGTATTTAACAAAGAGCACCAATCCCTATACTTTGATGTAAGTGGTAATGGTTGTCGAACTCCTCTATCATGAATCTACTAAAAATGTACCCATCACTCAAACAAAATCTTGACTTGACATGCTATCTTATGCTAATGCTATGAGGGTCAAAGTGATGACGAAGATCCCAATATAGGCAATGACTGCAGACTTGGACGCTACTCCTTCTTCAAATGAGGATAAGGGGAAGATCACAGTGATGATTCTAATGATGACATTGAAATTAGCACTTGCAGGCTGTAGTTGTAGTATTATAGACTGTAGTATCATATTATCATGTTATTTTGGACTATAGAGGCCTTTTAGAGCCTACTTCTTGATGTTTTTTGGTTCAATGATGTTTTGCACTAAGTGCTATTTTGGTTATATGCGCTATTACTTGCTATTTAAATGAGAAATTTTGCATATTTGTGTATAAATGGTTTGGATTCATGTGGATACACATGAATGTTGAGAAATGAGGGCGTTTAATTCAAATTTCTCTTCTTGATAATTACTTTTGAACTTGTTATGCTTCTATTACTTAGATCTTATCTTCGTTAGCTTATTATGTCTTTCATCAAGTCAATTATCAAAACACAAGAGACACAAAGTTTGGGCTCTTCAATCCAAGGCCAAAACCTCTCCCTCTTGGAGAGGAAAACCCGAAAGTAATTCTTCTTATAGATCTTCAATTGACAAGTATTATTACCATGACCTAGACCCTTGACTTCAGAATGCCTCCAAGACCTTGTTACTGTTAATTACACTTCTCTGCACCGTACTGCACCAGTACTAAACTCAATCCCTAACTGATGTACTTATGTACTTATGTTTGTTCCTTCTTCCTTGGCCTTCTCCTAGAATCTCCTTCTCGACCTACTATATGCACCTTTGATACCCAAGACATAGTCCTTGTACTTGTTGGTATATTCCTCCTTAACGCTAAGCTTATCTGAGAGTCTAATAGTCTCCTTAACACTTGTGATATCCTTCTTTACGTTGTCAATATACCTGTTTAAGGATCGTATTCCTAGCTAAACTATATCCTTTTCTTCCATACTAATTTGTCTCTTGACTGGCTTGATTACAGTCTTGTATCTTCGCACTTAATCTTAGATCTTGACGTGGCAGATTGGACCCAAAATAGAGGTAAGTTATCCCTCCTTTATTTCGTTGTTTTGGCATTCTTTAACACATCAATTGTACCCTTTACTCGTCCTTAAACTGCAGAGCTTATTCAATCCTTGTCTGAACTGTTAGAGACCCTTATCCGAATTGCCTCCTGCAATCTAGCCCAAGAATATCAGAGATATGCGAGATTTTGTTCTACTGTAATGCGAGGTGCCTAGGCACCTATTTATAGTGGTTCGACCCTATTTATTAGCCGACCTTTGCCAGTGAACCATTGTGACTTGCTTTTGTGAGCCGACATGACTAATAGTGCATCTTGAGGCTGACATCAAGGAGGAGAACCGTGCCAAGGTCCTGGAGGACTTTCTAGACATTTTCTAAGTATAACAATCCTTCATTTACATGACTCTAGATTATACATTTATGACAAGATGACAAACCCCTAAAGACATCAAGAAGAAGTCTTTGACCTATAATTAAAACTCCTTGTTCATGAAACCCATGATGCAAGTATTACAAAATGCATTTTATTATTTGTCTTCTTCAATACATAAATTCATAATTCAAGTCATTATGAAGATCGAACCTAGTTACACAGT
Source organism: Pinus albicaulis (assembly GCA_034641835.2). Classification (NCBI taxonomy): domain Eukaryota; kingdom Viridiplantae; phylum Streptophyta; class Pinopsida; order Pinales; family Pinaceae; genus Pinus; species Pinus albicaulis. The sequence goes on from CM076575.1 coordinate 1,318,385,564, forward strand.
CACTTTCCAACACTCCCTCTTAACTAGGGAGGTATTCATAATGGTACATGGTCACTCTCAATTTGAAGACTCTCGTAAGGAGAGTTTGATTGGTAATCATTTGTTATAGCATCATATTCTCCAGCATTGTCACAGTGCAAGGCCTTGACTAACATCTCCATCTCTCCATGAGACCATGAGCTACAATGCTGGCGAGACCAATGATTATAGACACCTTCGTCATTGTCTCCAAGGTACACACTCCACCCAAATGTTCACCAAGTATGACCTCTAAAGACTACTCTTATCGGGATAGCTAATCCTCAAAGAATATCCATCCTTTCACGACTACTCTTTCCATAGATGCTCTAACACATCCCAAAAGAGTATCGGATGCCAGATGATTACCCAATCCCGCATTCTGTCTTCCAGATGAAGACCAGAATGATGTGTCTATTTCTCCCTCTTAACTAGGGAGAACATATTCCACAGAGGAATATATTTATAGAGAATGTACCTATGATTTCTTCTTGGCTTAGGAATTACGGAGTTTCTTCCAAGTAAGAAACAAATTATTAGGCTCCCTCTTAATCAAGGACCTGCAGCAGCAATGATGAAAACATCCAACTGCTCATGCAGGACTCCTGTTGATGTCATGAATTGAGGAGCCTTCAACTTTGGGATCTCTTTATAGGGCACAAATCATCCATCACTTTCATCCATGAGTCATGTCTTCAGAAAGTGATCCATCAATCTCCTCATATGGTCTAGCTTCATGTCATGCTGCTCTTCTTCAGACCATATTTCTTTCAAGGATCTTTCAGCTTGCCATATGGTTATCAATTATGGCAGACATATACTTCCCTTTGGCAACCCTGCATAAGCTCATCAAATATTGATTAATTATAAATATGAACTTTTAAATCAAAAGTTACCTTAGTGGTGATCTTTCACCATGACATCTTCTTGTAGGCATCGACTTCCTTCGTTTATAGATTGGCACATCTCCTAAAGATATGTATTGTCAAGGGCCTCCATCTTTTCTAGACTTCTATCAGAGTCTACATATCTTTCCAGGAGATTTTTTGGTCAAGTCTTCTTGGCTTCCTTGGATGTTGACTGCTTCTTTCCATGGTTGTACTTCCCAGGATCTCTTCCTTTTTTCTTTCTCCACACAGTTTTATTTCATTCCCAAGAACTTCCATTGTACCATTCCTTGATAATGTACAATCACCTCATATTCCATATGAGGACATATTATGTTGATTTCATCTAGTGAAGATCATGCGTTTTGGCAACCTGTGTATCAGAAGAGTTTTTGCTTTCTATATTGATCATACTTCTAAAGATAGAAGTATACTACCTGCAACCACATGACATGACTTCATAGCATCCAGTGTCAGCATATATATACATGTACCTCATTCTTTTCCTTTTGAGTCATCCTGCAACAGGTTTCCTTAGATTGAAAGAGTTTCATTCTCTTGACCTACTTTATCAATATGTCATCATATTCTAATCCCAAAATTCTGCAAGTTAGAATTCTCGAAGAAACTTGTTGCTTTCTTTATAACCAATGAATCCAAAGAGGATTCCATTAGAAAATGCCAGCACATGTTTCCATATTGATTATTGAATGATGACCTTTGATCTAGATGATTTCCTTACAAAAAATGTTGTTTTCAGTGAGGTTCCCAGGAGCCATTTTTATAGCATAGATGTCACATAGATGTTTTAGACATCCTCCTATGACGAGTGCTCCTTCAATGCTTCCATCATGATGCCAATTAAAGAGATGCATTTATCTAATTAAAATGATTCCTAACATACTATTGTAAAACCTAATAGATAACTCTTAAAGAGGAAGATGATCTTAATCATAATAGAGATCTTTGACTTCTTCTTTCTTAGGCTTCTTTGAATCTGGTTCTTCCATTTTTCCGACAATATGGGCTTTTTCCTCTTTCCTCTTGTCCTTATTAGATTCGGGACAATCTTTCATTACATCCATAGCATCGTATCTTATCCATGTTTCTCCTTTTCTTCTAAGGACCAAACTTACTGAATGTTCCCTTTCTCCTTGACATGGCAACATAGGCTTGATTCTCTTCATTTGATCCTATATCCACTTTAGCTTTTAACCTTGTCTCTTCTATCTTACATAGAGACCATAGATCCTGGAATGGTGTTGCTTCTTTCTTCCCATAGAAGTGAAGTTTTCCATCCCTCCAATAGAGGATTTAGCACCACTGTATTCATTTCTCTATCAGACATTACTTCTCCCAATTCTTGTCGTTGATCTCGTACTTCATAAAGTATGAAGTTATTCCTTCTCTTGACATCTTCAACCTGTATAGTTCTTATCTCAAAGATATTATTTCTCCTGCAATACTCACCAAGAATAGCTCCACCAATTTGTCATATATTTCTTTTGAAGATTCTAGTTTTGATACATAGGGGATGAGACAGTCCTTTATAGAATCCTTTGGGCTCTTATGTCTCCCTTGAGTATCTTCTTTTGAAGTCTTTGATATAGTCCATGACTTCATTATTTAGCTTTGTCCTTTTCTTCCATGCAAGGAAGTCTGAAGCCCTAACCAGTTTGTTGCTTTCTTTGCAAAAAGACATTTTGACCAATTCAGATGAAATCATAAATATACTTACTTGAATAGATGCTTTTCCTCTTCAACCAACTTCTTTATTGATGATGATATAGATAGTAGTAGAAGCTCCCTCTTAGATTGACTTCTTCAAGAGTGGTGTAAAGTGGTAGATTATCTTGGATAGCTTGATGACTTCAGCAAAATGATGATTTGAGGATGTCTCCAATAATGTTGACTTGGCTTCAATGAGATAGCTTTAGATTCCTTGAAGATAAAGATCACCTCCTTGACCTTGCATTTCTTCTTGAAAGGACCTGATGTATATGTCCTATGGTCTTTGATCTTCTTGATATAGCTTGAGGGTTTTCCAATTTCTGCAAGTTGCTCTTTGAATGAAGGCCTTCTTCCTTGGATCTAAGGTTTGACCTTTTAGTGTAGATCTCTTTTCTTTTAAGCTTCCCTTGAAAACTGATCTTTGACCTCCTTCCCAAAATTTGATCCTTGTGTCTTCTTGCAAAACTGCCCTTTCTTGTCTTCGGCACCTTATAGCTCTGAAACCATGTTGAGAAATGAGAGCATTGAATTCAAATTTCTCTTCTTGATAATTGCTTGTGAACTTGTCATGCTTCTATTACTTAGATATTATCTTCGTTAGCTTTATTATGTCTTTCATCAAGTCAATTATCAAAACACAAGAGACAAAGTTCAGGCTCTTCAAGCCAAGGCCAAAACCTCTCCCTCTTGGAGAGGAAAACCCAAAAGTAATTCTTCTTATAAATCTTCAATTGACAAGTACCATTACTGTTGGGAAAAATACTGAGAGGGGGGGGTGAATCAGTATTTAGTGCAGACAATAAAACTTTGATATTTTCTTTCTTAAAAACCCATACGCTACTTTCCTGAAGCCAACCCGCGTATATACGCGGATATCCTTTACCTAACTCGCGTATATCCAGTGATTTAATTATGCATTTAATTCTTGACTCAGATTATTGCATTAATCATTCATCAGATGTTTAGACAACAGTAAACAGGTGTAGAAAGAACAGAATAATCATCACACATAAGCAACACACATGGACACCAGGATTTTTAGGTGGAAACCCAATTCGGGAGAAAACCACCGTTGTCGTCGTCTCAGTCTTCAATCTTTATTATTAAGAAAAATTCTTACAACATGTACTGGCACAGACTCATACCAGCACGCAGGCACCCACCTGCAGAAGGCTACAACCTTCTCTCGTTTACCAGACTATCCTGGAAGGGAGCTACGACCCCCTGCTCTCGTTTACCAGCCTCACCTGGAAGGGAGCTACTACCCCCTGATATTAACACCAGCCTCTACTGGTAGACAGCTTCTACTTTCAGACTGAAGGCTTCAACCCTCAGAACCACTGTAGACCATGTTTCATCTATTTTCAAACTGGATCAAACAGCTTCAACACAATACTTCACTTATCAGCAAACATCCTTTTCCCATTGCATCAAATAGAACAGTGAAACCATTGTAACCAAAATATCAGAGATAGCCCAGACTTCAGAATAGATATACAGACTCTCAATCAGCTTTGAGCAACCATCAGTTCAAATTACATACGCACTTTTCTTTAAATAGACCCGCGTATATACGCGCTTTTAATAAAGCCAACCCGCGTATACATCTGTGCACTTTTCAGAAAAACCCTAACAGTCCATATGCGCCTTTGTTTGAACAGATCCGCGTATATACGCGCTTTTCATGAAACGAACTTGCGTATAGATCTATAAAAGATAAAATTTGCAGAATAGACCAGATCTATGGACTTACCCAGATTTCTTCAATATCTTCAATAGATTTGCGCCAGGTCTTCATTACTTCTTTTCAGGTCATCCTAGAGATTCATCATTTCCATATCTACAGTCTTTGAACCTTTATGATATTCACAGGTGCATCATAGATTCAAATCTATCGATTAAGAACAGAGTTCAACCATGCAGATAAACTTCAGAGTGAAGTATTCATTAAAACCCAGACACATGCACACCCTTTGCACAATGATTTTCTTCTCCTTATATAGGTTTACCCTTTATCAATACCATGAGTCAAAACCACATAACTTCTGATGGTATTCCTGGACAAGATCATATAAACAATCCAGCGCTCAAAACAATGGGTCAAATCCATGGTAAGAACCCCTGGTTTTATATCTTTAGAGCGCAATTAGGCATACGTGACTTATCTCGTATTTTTCCGTGTACATACGCTACTTCGCCTAAACTAACCCGCGTATGCATAGTGACATGTCTTATTCATCATTGCTTTGGCTCTTTCTGATATTTCTTTCTTCTGTTACTTCTGATATACTTGTGGAACATCATATTTACATCATTAATAAACTCATCAAGCATCAAGAACAACTTCATTAAGTAGGTTTCCATCATCTTCATCAAGTGGGTTGCCATCAAGGACAACACTCTGCATCAAATTGTCAACAATCTCCCCCTTTGGACTTGATGGCAACCACGATGGTGTTTGATCACCACAACAGATAGATACATTAATCATAATGATATTCTCCCCTATTCAAACACCATATCACTCTCCCCCTTTGACATCAAGGGAAAAGGGTGGATCAAGACCAACACAAGGTTGTTTTCTCCTCATGTAGATAGAAAAGCGTTGTAGATCTGATGTGCACTGAAGTTACCATGCTCCCCCTGAGATCATGCTGAATATTTAAACATATTTTTCCATGACTCTATGACCTTCCTATCACCAAGGACTCATACTTAAAACAAATATCCAACCAAGTGGATTTGAATATGAGACTCAAATACCCAACCAAGTGGGTTTACACATTTTTGACTCAACTACCCAACCAAGTGGGTTTACACATTTGATCAAGTCCTCACATGACTGAATATTAAAATTTTTCATCAAATTACAAATATGACCTTTTATGACCAAAACCAGAAAGACCTCAAGAGAGAGATCATATTTTAGAACCATCATAATGCCAACAATGCATTATACTCAGCAAGGCTAATGCTCCCCCTGAACCTGTACATCAGTTTACTCCTTCATCTCCCCCTTAGCTTGTGCATCCTGAACACTTTCAACAAAGATCATCAAGGCATCTTCACCCAATATCAAAGAATGAGACAAAAATATAAGAGATAAAACTTCACCAGAGATACCATACAACATCAGAGATATCAATCAGTACTGTAGATGAGCTGAAGAATGCTGACCCCAAACAAAAATTTGTCAGCAACTAACCATACGTGGTTTTTTGTGTATGAACTCGCGTATATACGCGACTGTCGTTCAGGAAACTCGTGTATCCAATTTAATCTTCAAAATTTAATCAGATCTGCTCTTCTAAGAGGCAGAGACAACACCTAGCTTCTGTCTGAGATATTCGAACGCTTCCCTGGGCAGAGGTTTGGTAAATATATCAGCAACTTGTTCTTTAGAGGGAACATACTCCAACTTCACCTTTTGTTCAAGCACTTGTTCACGTAAGAAGTGATACTTGATGGGAATGTGCTTGGTCTTTGAATGCATAACTGGATTCTTTGAGATACTGATGGCACTTGTATTATCACACATAATGGAGATAGGAGATGTACATTTGATTTGAAAATCTTGCAGGGTTTGCATCATCCAAAGAAGTTGAGTGCAACAAGACGCAACAGCCACATATTCTGCTTCTGCTGTAGATAAGGCAATAGAATTTTGTTTCTTGCTGAACCAAGATACCAACCGGGGTCCCATATAGAATGCACCACCACTAGTGCTTTTCCGATCATCGACATTTCCAGCCCAACCTGCATCTGTGTAAGCATGAAGAGTAAGATCAGCATTCTTTGGATACCATAGTCCAAAGTCTTGAGTTCCTTGTAGATATTTGAATATTCTTTTGACAGCCTGAAGGTGAGACTCTTTTGGATTAGCTTGGAATTGTCCAACAATCCCCACTGCATGCATAATGTCTGGTCTAGTCCCAGTGAGATAAAGTAGGCTACCTATCATTGATCTGTATTCTGGTTGATTCACTGCGGGAGATTCATCATGAGAACTGAGGTTACATCCGGTTATCATTGGTGTACTTACAGGTTTGCATTCTTCCATGCCATACTTCTTCAGAATTTGCTTAAGATATTTTGCTTGTGATAAGAATATACCATCTGCAGTTTGATGTACTTGCAAGCCAAAAAAGAATGTTACTTCTCCAAGTAAGGACATTTCAAATTTTTGCTGCATGACAGAAGCAAAATTCTGACTCATAGATTCTTCATTACTCCCAAAAATGATGTCATCAACATATACAACCACAATCAATAGTTTATCATTTTCAATTTTTGTGTATAAGTTGCTATCAGCAGATCCCTTTGAAAATCAATGTTCCACCAAGACTCCGGTGCGGGGAGACGCACAGGGGGGACGTGTGGGAGTACCCTGAAATTTTAGGGAAATTTCGGGGGTGCGGGGAGTCGTCGGGGTATATATATATATAAAATTCAAGTTCATATTCATTGTTATATATATATATATATATATATATATATATATATATATATAATACCAATAGTAAATACATTGAAAATTGAAATTTGATCTACACATGATAAAATTTAAATTCATAATTGAATTGAATAATGACATACATTGATCCATCCTCATCTTTCATTTTGATACATACATCATTCATATGACATACTCATTATTCTAATATTCATCCATAATCATTGATCATTCAATAAATAAATTCAATAATGAAATCTTCAAATACATTGATCCATGATTCCATATCATTCATCATTCATCATTCATCATTCTACAATCTACAATGTACATTGATTTAAAAATTAATTTCATCATTCATCATTCTAGAATCGAAATTGAAAGCAAAACATACTAGAAGTAGATAGTAGATACTAAGTTTGAACTTTGAACACTAAATAGTAAATAGTAAATAGTAAATTTATATAACTCAAAGTTTCAAACTCAAAAATAGTTAAGAGTCAAGAGTTAGGAATTAGTGTGAGGTCAACAACTGAAAAGTAAAAATCTAAGTCACCTGATACGGGGATACGGGGATACCGGGATTCGAAGTATCGGATACGGGTACGGTGACCCCGGAACAGGATACTTCTGGGATACGTTACGTTATATATATATATATATATATATATTAAAAATTAGATATTTTTTGCACAAATTCATACAAAATTCATTGACTCAAACATAGATATTAGATACTCATGAGTCATACATCATCATTGATACTATAATACAAATTACAATGATACATTGATACACCATACATGATACAATCGTTAAATTTACTCAGAAAGACAAGATTGAAGATAGTAAGATACTGTAGTTTTTTCATTAAGTCATCAGAATCAAAATGTGTTACATAAGAACACTGCCAAGTGGATTGGTGATCTTGATTAAATACGAGTTCCATACCCTAATACATGACAAAATTCGATGGAAACATTGCAATAGCCCAATCCTGAAATCCTGAAAAACTGATAAGTCTGCTGGATTTTGAATGAGATCTAAAATTCTACTTTCTCCATATGAAATCCAATGAGGTCGGAACCACTCTCAAACATCCTGAGTCATTTCACGGTAATGTTAAAAATTTAAGTAAAAGGATGAAAATGAAAATTAAGGAGAATGTCACTTTTACTTTAAGAATTTAACATTACCATGAATCATATATAAATACTAGGGCCATAGGCTTGATGCCCTCTCCTGAAAAATCCTCCTCAATTGGTGAAAAACAATGAGCAAAAGCCCCCCTTTATAATTAAAAAAAACGCTTTTTTGAACCCGCGGGCGTATCCGACGCCCAGAAGCTCATTTTTTGGGGAGTCGCGACTCCCACACTGGGGAAACGCACCCCCCTGCGACTCCCACACTGGGGAAACGCACCCCCCTGCGACTCCCCAAGACTCCCCAAAAAGGGTGCGTGGGGAAACGTTTCCCCTTGAGACTCCCCGTCCGGGGTGCGAGGGGTGCGCGCACCCGACCCTGGGAGTCGCGACTCCGTGGAACACTGTTGAAAATCCTTGTTGATGAAGATATTTGTCAAGACGATAATACCATGCCCTTGGAGCTTGTTTGAGACCATATAGAGCCTTTTTAAGTCTACAAACAAGATTTTTATCATTTCCCAAAATGAATCCTTCTGGTTGTTCTATATAAACCTTCTTCCTCTAGATCACCATTGAGAAATGCAGATTTAACATCCATTTGATAAACTTTGATTTGTTGAAAACTTGAAAAAGCAAGAAACATTCTTATGGCTTCAAGTCTAGCTAAAGGAGCAAAAGTTTCTTCAAAGTCTATTCCTTCTTGTTGAGTATACCCCTTGCAAACCAGTCTAGCTTTGTTTCTTATAACATCCCCATTGTCATTTAACTTGTTCTTGAATATCCACTTAGTTCCAATGACATTTTTATCATGTGGTCTTGGTACCAATTGCCAAGTGTGATTTTTTTCAATTTGATCAAGCTCTTCATTCATGGCTTGAATCCAACATTCATCTTTGCTAGCTTGATTGACATTGTGAGGTTCAATCGTGGATAGAAATGCCAGATAGCTAGAAGATCCCACAAGAGTCCTCCTTGTTTGTACACCTGATTCCTTGTCTCCCAAAATATGAGATTCAGGATGATTCTTTTGAACATATCTGGATGGAGTTTTCCCAGATAAATCATTTTCAGGTTCTTCATCGGATCCATTGTCTATGTCATTTCTATTTGATGCAGAAGGACAAAAGTCACCATCATCTTCATCTGCTGTTTGTTTTTCTTCTTTAGGGGCTGCAGGAGACTCATCAAAAACAACATCAATACATTCAACAATCTTCTGAAGCCTTTTATTGTAACATTTGTATGCTCTGCTTGTAGATGAGTAGCCAAGAAGAATTCCTTCATCTGATCTGGGTTCAAACTTGCCAAGCTTTTCATCATTATTTTTGATAAAGCATTTACTTCCAAAAACTCTAAAATGCTTCACAGAGGGAGAATTACCATACCAGAGTTCATATAGAGTTTTGTCACTATTTACCCAAACATGTGCCTTGTTAAGAATATTTGCTGCTGTGTGAGCTGCTTCTCCCCAAAAAGTGTCAGGTGTTTCGGAATCATCAAGCATAGCTCTAGCAATTTGTTGAATTGTTCTATTCATTCTTTCTGCTACGCCATTTTGTTGTGGAGTGCCTGCTACAGAAAACTGTCTTTTTATGCCATTTTGTTCACAAAATTCAAAGAATTCATTCGATGTATATTCTCCTCCTCGATTAGATCTAAGACACTTGATTTTTAGATCTAATTCATTTTCAACCAATGCTTTGAAGATCTGAAATTTTTCAAATGCTTCATCTTTGTGTTTGATCAACCCAATCCAACACATTCTAGAGAAATCATCAATAAATAAGATATAGTATTCTTCACCACGTGGTGAATTTTTCCTCATAGGTCCACATATATCAGTATGAACGAGTTCAAGAGGCCTTCTTGATGAGCCTTCCTTGGCATTAAATTGAACTCTGGTCTGTTTACCGAATTGGCAAAATTTTCATATGATACTCTCTGGTAGAGTAATATTGGGAAGACCACGAACAGCTTTAAGTCTGCTTGATTTGTTGATTTGAGAGAAGCTCAGATGCCCCAGCCTTCTATGCCATAGCCAATTTTCTGAAGATTTGCTCAAGTAGCATTGATCTTTGCTGTTCTTCAATACATACAGGTTGTTTGGAGTTCTTTTTCCTTTTATAATGGTTTTACCTGTATCAAGATCACGTACCACACATTCTTTTGAACTAAAGACAACCTCAGTTCCTTGATCACACATTTGACTCACACTTAACAGATTATGTCTTAATCCATCCACATACATGACATTATCAGCTTTCACCTTTTCTTTTAAAAAAACAGACCCTTTTCCCTTAATGACAGCAGGTGTATCATTTCCAAAAGTAACATTCTTTTCTTTTTCTAGGGCATTATATGCATGAAGTTTGTTTTTGTCACCTGTCATATGTTTTGAGCATCCGCTATCAATATACCATTGATTTTCTTCACCTTCTGCAAATAAAGCGATGCCACAATTTTCAACCTGTATTTCCTTCTTTTTCCACACTTTGGAGTTTGAAGGAACATGTTCTTTTGGCTGGACTTTGCTCCTGCATTCAGATTCTTTATGGCCAAAGTTATTGCAATAAGCACATTCAACTTCATTTTGAAGAGGAGAAAAGTTGTTATAGGTATTCTTCTTTGGTTCAGTATCCAACCTTTTCTTTCTTGCTTCTCTTGTCATGATGGTTTTATAAGCAACACATTGAGCAGCGTTATGACCAAAATTGTGACATGTAAAACATTGTCCATTGAAGTAGAAATTTCTTTGATCATGAAATCTTCTATTTGGATTAACTTGTTGGTTGGAGCTTCTTTGAAAGTTATTCCTGTTAGTGTTCCTTGAATTGAGATGATCCTGCTTTACTTGTAAAGATTTCTTACTTCCTTGTTGAGTGGCAGAATATTGTAAACAAGTTGTTGATGCCTTTAGATAGTTTGGTGCTGAAGCCTGAGAGGATTCTCCAATATATCCAAGACCTGTTTTTATGAGAGGAGAACGTTGTACCTTGATAATTTCATCTAAGGTTTCCGATCCTTTAGCAAATCTGAGATTCAGAGTCTTTACTTTCTCCAATTCTTTTCTTAGACTTGCCACTTCACATTCTGCTTTCTCCCTATGTTTCTTTTCTTCTTCAATCTGATTTTTCAGCGTCTCTATGATTATCTTATTTTCTTCTAAGTATATTTTGAGTTGATTGTTTTCCTCAAGAAAATCATTGTCCTCTAGAGCATCCACAAAAGTATCCTTTTCTTTTCTTGATTCTTGTTCAAATGCCATGAGAAGTCTAAAATCTTGTTCACATTCTACCTCACTATCAGATAACCCATCACTATCTTCATTAGTATAATAACTTTTCTTAGTGCTAGATCGGTTTTTATTCCTTCTTGCTACTTCTTTAGCAGATGTTTCTTTATAAGGACACTTTGCAGCAAAATGACCAACTCTTCCACAATCAAAACATTTGAAAGGAAGCTTACCTTTGAACCTTCCGGTTCTTGGTTGGAGTCTTCTCACAAAATTTGCCTCATCTTCTTCTGAGATATATCCTGAGCCTTCTGCCTTTTGAACTTCTTTCCCTTTTGTAGAAGCTTTAAAAACAGCGTCTTTGACTTCAGATGGTCCCCCTCTCCTCATTTCATAAGCAGTCAGTATGCCATGAAGTTGCACCACAGTAAGAGTTTGAAGATCCTGTTTTTCTTCAAGAGCAGAGACTTTTGATTCAAATTTTGCCGTTAGCGATCTTAAGATTTTCTCAACCAAAGTAGATTCGGTTATTGTTTCTCCCAGATTTCTCATATGATTTACAACATCATCAACACGTAAAAAGAAACTGGCAATATTCTCATCATTATGCATTCTTAAGTTTTCATATTCAATTCTGAGAGATTGAAGTTTTGCACTTTTTACCTTTGCATCACCTTCATAACTTAGAATGATTTTGTCCCATATTTCCTTTGTTGTATTCAGCTACATGACTTTGACAAATTCTGCTTCAGTTAGACTTCCTGTTATAGCATTGACCGCTTTTGCATTTGATTCATAATTCTTCCTTTCAGTTGGATCTGTTGGTGTAGCAGCTGGATATTGATATCCTCTTTCAACTATGGCCCATATATCTGCTCCCATAGACTGAAGATAAGATCTCATCCTTATTTTCAAGAAGATTAAATTACTTCCGTTGAAGAGTGGAGGCTTGATAGATGTTGTTCCCTCTTGATTTCTCATCTTGCTTGATCTTCCTTCTAGCGGTTAAGCCTTTTCAGAAGGACCTTCTTTGATACCAATTGTTGGGAAAAATACTGAAAGGGGGGGGGTGAATCAGTATTTAGTGCAGATAATAAAACTTTGATATTTTCTTTCTTAAAAACCCATACGCTACTTTCCTGAAGTCAACCCGCATATATACGCGGATATCCTTTACCGAACTCGCGTATATCCAGTGATTTAATTATGCATTTAATTCTTGACTCAGTTTATTGCATTAATCAATCATCAGATGTTTAGACAACAGTAAACAAGTGCAGAAAGAACAGAATAATCATCACACATAAGAAACACACATGGACACCAGGATTTTTAGGTGGAAACCCAATTCGGGAGAAAACCACCGCTGTCGTCGTCTCATTCTTCAATCTTTATTATTAAGAAAACTTCTTACAACATGTACTGGCGCAGACTCATACCAACACGCAGGCACCAACCTGCAGAAGGCTACAACCTTCTCACTTTTTCCAGCCTCTCCTGGAAAGGAGCAACAACCCCCTGCTCTCGTTTACCAGCCTCTCCTGGAAGGGAGCTACTACCCCCTGATATTAACACCAGCCTCTACTGGCAGAAAGCTTCTACTTTCAAACTGAAGGCTTCAACCCTCAGAACCACTGCAGACCACGTTTCATCAATTTTCAAACTGGATCAAACAGCTTCAACACAATCCTTCACTTATCAGCAAACATCCTTTTCCCATTGCATCAAACAGAACAGTGAAACCACTGTAACCAGAATATCAGAGATAACCCAAACTTCAGAATAGATATACAGAAACTCAATAAGCTTTCAGCAACCATCAGTTCAAATTACATACGCGCTTTTCGTTAAACAGACCCGCGTATATACGCGCTTTTAATAAAGACAACCCGCATATACATCTGTGCACTTTTCAGAGAAAAACCCTAACAGTCCATACGCGCCCTCGGTTAAACAGATCCGCGTATATACGCGCTTTTCATGAAACTAACCTGCGTATAGATCTAAAAGGATAAACTTTGCAGAGCAAACCAGATCTATGGACTTACCCAGATTTCTTCAATATCTTCAATAGATTTGCACCAGGTCTTCATTACTTCTTTTCAAGTCATCCTAGAGATTCATCATTTCCAGATCTACAGTTTTTGAACCTTCATCATATTCACAGGTGCATCATAGATTCAGATCTATCGATTAAGAACAGAGGTCGACCATGCAGATAAACTTCAGAGAGTAGTATTCATTAAAACCCAGACACATGCACCCCCTTTGCACAATGATTTTCTTCTCCTTATATAGGTTTACCCTTTATCAATACCATGAGTCAAAACCACATAACTTCCGATGGTATTCCTGGACGGGATCATATAAACAATCCAGCACTCAATACAATGGGACAAAACCATGGTAAGAACCCCTGGTTTTATATCTTTAGAGCGCAATTAGGCATACGCGACTTATCTCGTACTTTTCTGCGTACATACACTACTTCGCCTAAACGAACCCGCGTATGCATAGTGACATGTCTTATTCATCATTGCTTTGGCTCTTTCTGATATTTCTTTCTTCTGTTACTTCTGAGCTACTTGTGGAACATCAGATTTACATCATTAATAAACTCATCAAGCATCAAGAACAACTTCATTAAGTAGGTTGCCATCATCTTCATCAAGTGGGTTGCCATCAAGGACAACACTCCGCATCATATTGCCAACAATTACCATGACCTAGACCCTTGACTTTAGAATGCCTCCAAGACCTTGTCACTGCTAATTACCCTTCTCTACACCGTACTGCACCAATACTAAACTCGGTCCCTAACTAATGTACCTTTGTTTGTTCCTTCTTCCTTGGCCTTCTCCTAGAATCTCCTTCTCAACCTACTATATGCACCTTTGATACCCAAGACATAGTCCTTGTACTTGTTGGTATATTCCTCCTTAACGTTGAGCTTATCCGAGAGTATAATAGTCTCCTTAACACTTGTGATATCATTCATTATGCTATCAATATACTCATTTAAAGATCGTATTCCTAGTTGAACTATATCCTTTTCTTCCATAATGATTTGTCTCTTGACTGGATTGATTACAGTCTTGTATCATCGCACTTAATCTCAGATCTTAACATGGCAAATTGGACCCAAAACAAAGGTAAGTTATCCTTCCTTTATTTCGTTGTTCTAGCTTTCTTTCAATGCATCAATTGTACCCTTAACTCGTCCTTAAACTTCAGAGCTTATTCAATCCTTGTCCGAACTGTTACAAACCCTTATCTGAATTGCCTCCTACAATCTATCCCGAGAATATGCGGGATTATGTTCTGCTGTAATGCAAGGTGCCTAGGCACCTATTTATAGTGGTTCGACCCTGTTTATTAGCCGACTTTTGCCAATGAACCGTTATGACTTATTTTTGTGAGCCATCATCAAGGAGGAGAACAGTGCCAAGGTTTTGGAGGACTTTCTAGACATTTTCTTAAGTGTAACAATCCTTCATTTACATGACTCTAAATTATACATTTATGAGAAGATGAAAAACCCCTAAAAACATCAAGAAGTCTTTGACCTATAATAAAAACTCCTTTCTCATGAAACCCATGATGTAAGTATTACAAAATACATTTTATTATCTTTGTCTTCTTCATTACATAAATTCATAATCAAGTCATCATGAAGACCGAACCTAGTTACACTTTCCAACAATGAATATATATGTTTTCTTTAAAATATAAATATTTTATGTGTTTTTGGTAAACCAGACTTTTTTCCGATTTTTTACCAGTTGCTGGTCCACAAGGTTTTTCGATTCGATCACCAGTTCAATTCTGATAACATTGGTGGGGAAAACCCTTTGGTCAATTCTTCTTATTATTATATCAAAATGTTCAGCAAAGAGAGAGAGTACAAAAAGTCAAATTGACTTGCCAAATTCAAAGTCAAAACAGCCCTGACAATTTCTGCAGTCAACTACAGTCAAACTTCAACCCTAACCAGAAAGTCAAAGATGGTCAACGCAACATTCAAACTCCTCCTTTGAAGCTCAATCAAAGGCAAACAAACTTAACCTCCAACAACGATCAAAGTCAACCCAAAACAGTCACAAAATATGCAGTCAAACTTGGTCATCCTGAATGTCAACCCTGTAGTCAACGCGGGTCAAACAGCCCATAAAATTTCGATTTCTATGCCAGTCAATGCGGCCTGGCCAAACAGAAATACTCTTCCAAAAATCACAATCAAAACTGCTCAAACAGTGCCTGATCAACGTTGGTCAAACTTGGTCAACTTCCTGAAATTTTCGCGTTGCAATTATGTCCAGAAACTCGTCCTTCTTGGGAAACACATGTGAGAGAGAGAGAATGTCAATGTTGTATGAACCTGAGAGAAGGAAAGAGAAGAACATGTGAGTGATGATGATGCCAAACGAGGTGAGAGGTCACTTGAATTTATACAATTTGTTGAGGGTGAAGAATCACGACCATTGGGCTTCATGAGCTTACATGATGATGAGGCCGACGTGAACAATTTGCACGTGTGGGCATAATTTCAAAAACGCACTTCTGCTTGTCCAAATCAGATGATCTTTATATCAATTTTGGTCCTCTCGGAAAGAGGAATTTAATGCAATCATCATCACCATCAAATGAGTTGTCCAAAGGTGGAATTTGGCCCTAGTTGCCAATTTTAACATTCTCCCATCCCAAGTTGAATATCAAACATCAAGGGTTGCTTCAAACCAACTTAGTCTAATGTATTATAGTCAAGGTGTGCTTTTAGTGTGCTTTCGTACTTAGTTCTCTGTCGATCACCATTCTATCTTGTTAATAGACGATGTGAGGATACTATTATTCTTGGTATTCACAAAAACTTATTCATGTCTTATCCCTTTATTCAGCCTTATTGGTGTATGATCTCTATCTAAAGATCATGGAGGGTCACTTGCAAATTTGCAATGCATGATACACAATATAATATTGCATTGGATGTAACATTTCTTTTCTTAAGCACTAATACAAATTACAACCTTTTTGTTGTTCCATGGATGTTTCCCTCTTTGAGGGTTTTACCACATAAATCATGTTTTTCCTTTATGTGTCACTTATTTCTCTATTGTGTTTATGTTGATTTTTGGTAGCATCTAAAGTGCTCTAAGTCTCCAAATTTGTGGAGAGGCTTAGGTACATGTATTCCAAAGAATCTAGAAACCGTTGTGAAAATTCCACTCGAAATATGTTTTATTGTAAAAATTAATTATTTTAATGGGGACCTGTAAATTTTTGTAGATGTTCTATGCTTGATGCAATTTTACTTTTATAACAGCAATCACATAAATAGTTGAGTAAAATGTTGATAGAACATACCAGTGGATCTATAGAAGACAAACTAGAAACAGGAGAATGTGTTGGTGCGTTACGGCGGTCAGCAGGATGCTTCAACTAGCAAAGTCTTCTTGGTTGGCCAACCCATAATGTGTCACAAAAGTCCTCAAATCAATCATCCAGTCAACTCAAAGTCAACCCCAGAAAAGTCAACGCAATCCAGAAAAAGTCAACGCAGGGCAGCAACAATAAAGTCAACGCAACTCCAACTTCGGTCAACCTTTTGACCTCGATTTTTGTGCCAATGAGTACAGCCTTCAAAAATCGAACTCTCCACAAAATTTCAGCTCAAACAGACCATGTGTTGACCAAAGTCAACGCTGGTCAAACTTGCCCAGAAACCCTAACTACAAAAAATTTCGTCCAGAAATCCTAACTGCAGAAATTTCGTCCTTTTTCCAACTGCAGCTACTTCGTCCTTTTCCCACGTGAGAACTGCTTCTTAGATGCTCGTATCCAATGAGAAGTGTGGATGAGATGAGAGAAAAGCTCTCCAACGTTGACTGTATTTATATCCATCATTGAGGTGTGTGACACATCTGTTGAGGGTGCAAAACCTTAAGGCCGACCTGCACTTAAATTTATTATAAATAATAAATTCAAAATAAATGTTCTGCTCATCAGATTAAAATCAATTTTATATCGATTTTACACCTCTCCGAAAGAGGAATCCAATACAAATATTGGAATCTTCATTTGAGCATCACAAGATGGAGTTTGGACCTAGTTGTCCAAATTTAACACTCCCTCTCAACTAGGGAGAACTCCATCCACCAGTGCAATCAAACATCGTGTGTCATCCCGCCGTAACTTGCTTTGCTGGCCTCTTTATTTCAGAACAGAAGTGGGTCAGTCACAAAGACATCATCCCCCGGCTGACAAATTCAGCCCAGAGGTCCAAAACCTCTATCGGACTCACAAAGAGTCTCCAACCAACCCGAAGTTGGTTCATCTGACCTGAAGTCAGGCGGAGGTCCGAGACCTCACTAGACTTGATCCCAGATCAAGTGGTTGGACCGTGCCATCCTAGATAGAGAGTACGACAATCTCTGATGCGTCCATCAATCTTTGCTACTGGTCTCTAGCTTTTCCCATCTCATTGGCCAAATGAGAGGTACTTCCCATGAGCCCTGAACTCAATGGGTAGGATGCATACGGGGCACGGATAATGAGAGGTGAACCAACTCAAAATCACAACGGTGGGGTCTAAGCACACCAACAAGGTTTGGCAAGCCTAGCCTTGTGGTTGCTCATAGCTCCGAGAAGCTGTCCCCAAAGCCCCCCAGAGCTCCCAGAGCTCATCGTCCAACGGGACCCACATCATAGGGTCGTTCCACGATACCAAGATTCTCACGGAAGGTTAGGAACTTGACCTTCCCCAGGGGCTTAGTGAGAATATCCGCGACCTGCTCATCAGTTCCTATATGATCGAGCCTTACGGCACCTCGCTGTACCATATCCCGGATAAAGTGGTACCTGATATCAATGTGCTTGGATCGGTCGTGGAACACAGGATTCTCAGTCATACGAATCCCACTCTGGTTATCACAGAGTATCACGGTGGTATCTAGCACATGTCCAAACAGCTCACTAAAGAGCTTTCACAACCAAACTGCTTCACAACAGGCCATACTTGTTGCAATGTATTCGGCCTCTGCGGTGCTCAAAGCCACCGACTTCTGCTTCCTACTCATCCATGAAATCGAAGCAGAACCAAGATTGAAGCAGCATCCCGATGTGCTCTTACGATCCACCACACTGCCAGCCCAATCGGCATCAGTATATCCACGGAGTGTCACACTCCCGGCAGTGTATCTCAGCCCATGGTTTATCGTGCCCGAAGATATCTCAGAAGATTCTTGGCACCAACCCAGTGAAAGTGATGAGGCTCAACCATCTGTTGACTCAAAGTGTTCACTGCAAAACATATATCTGGACAGGTGTTCACTAAGAACATCAGAGCCCCTACGAGTTGACGATACTCAATAGGATTTGCCAATACGGGCCCAGCAGCGTTGCCACTCAACGTCTTGAAGTTTAGTTCCATTGGTGTTGACATGGACTTGCAATCCACCATACCAAATCTTTCCAGAAGTCTCACAATATATTTTCCTTGAGAAAGGAAAATCTCTCCAAGTCTTTGCTAGACCTCCAGGCCTAGGAAGTAGTGCATCAGTCCTAGGTCCTTCATCTTGAACTTAGTAGCAAGCTCCCTCCTGCATTGATGAATGAGAGGGTCAGCACCTGTCAGAGAGAGATCGTCCACATACAGCACCAGAATGAGGGGCTTCCCCTGGACAACCTTGAAGTAAAGGTTCGGATCAGCATTACTTCGAGTGAAGCCCAGCTTCATCAAGTAGCTATCTATCCTCTCGTACCAAGCTCTGGGTGCTTGCTTCAACCCATAGAGGGCTTTCTTCAACCTGCAGACATGAGTGTCCCGATCCTGAACTTCAAACCCCAGAGGTTGTTCTACATACACCTCTTCTTTTATTGCACCATGCAGAAAAGCGGTCTTGACATCCATCTGATGAAGACTACATCCTTGCGTAGTAGCAAGGGCTATGATTGATCGAATGGTGGTATATCGTGCCACAGGTGCAAATATGTCATCATAATCTATTCCTTCCTTTTGAGAGAAGCCACGAGCAACAAATCTTGCATTGAACTTTTCACCACTTCCATCAGATCCATGCTTGATCTTGTAGAGCCATTTCGCGGTGACAACTGATTTGTCCTTTGGTCTTGGAACCACATCCCAGACATCATTCTTCATTATGGACTCATATTCTTCGTGCATAGCATCCTTCCAGACTTGATGCTTTACGGCTTCCTCAAAAGATCTAGGTTCAGATTGTACAATAGTACTCATGGCAGCCAGATACCCTTGGTATCTACACCGCTTCTTGCTTTCTCAGAATGTCCCCCTCGAGGTAGCATGTCCCTCGGCATCTTCGAGAGTGTCCCTGAGCCATGATGGTCTCTTTCTCAGTGAAGGAGATGGATCTATTGGGTCCATTGGTCCTTCAACATCATGCATTGTCTCATCCTGCGGTTCTTCTTGATTTCCAGGCCTTGCTTCATGATTTTCCTCAGATCTCGGAAGATCTACTACTTTCTTCAGGGAAGCATCTTCGTCAAAAGTGACATCATGGCATATTTCTACTTCCCTTTGACCAGGTACATAGACTCTATAGGCCTTAGAGGTTTCGCTGTAGCCCACAAACATTCCTTTCTTCCTAGAAGCATTCAACTTACTTCTCTTTTCTTTTGGCACATGAAAATAAACAGGACATCCAAAAATTCTAAAATGTGAGACGTCAGGTTTCTTACCAGTGAAAACCTCTTCGGGAGTTTTGGAGTCCAGGGCGGAATGAGTGCATCGGTTTTGAATGTATACAGCGGTATTCACAGCTTCTCCCCACAGAAACTTTGATAGACCCTAGTCACATAGCATGGCACGGGCAGCTTCCACAATGGTCCTGTTCTTTCGTTCAGCAACGCCATTCTACTCAGGAGTATAGGCAGTAGTAGTCTCCCTCTTAATGCTAGCTTCTCTACAAAAGTCCTTGAACTCATTTGACTCATATTTAGTGCCATTGTCGGTCCTCAAAATCTCGATCTTCTTCCCTGTCATATTTTCCACCAAGGCTTTGAAGGTACGGAACCACATGAAAGCCTCATCCTTCTTCAAGAAGTATATCCAGGTTTTGCGGGAAAAGTCATCAGTGAATATCATATAGTAAGAACATCCTCCCAGGGATGTCACGGGTAGCATACCAGATAGATCAGAATGGACCAGTTGCAAAATATCAGATGTCTTTGTGATACTTGAGGGGAAAGGTCCCCTTGTATGCTTTCCTTCGGCACAACCCTTACATACACCTTCATGATTATTTCCAAAATCGGGCATCCCTATCACCACCTTCCTTGCTTCGAGAAGGGCCTTGTAATGAAGGTGTCCAAACCTCCGGTGCCATAGTTCAGTTTGTCGGATAGTATCACATGTCATAGCTCCTAGTGGACTTCCTTCAACCTGGTAGAGTGTTCCAACTCTAAAACCAATCACAATAGCTTCCTTGAGATTCTTCTTCCACGTGCGCACCTTTCCATCAGTGAATGCCACATTGAAGCCTTTGTCTTCGATGGCTGATATAGACACAAGGTTCTTCTTCAATTTTGGTACATAGAGTACATCCTGCAAATGTAGGACTTGTCCTTGAGACAAGTGGAGGGTCACAATCCCTATCCCTTTCACGGGATATGTGGCATTATCTCCAAGGATAATTTCCAGATTAGTATCCTTCTCAACCATGTCAGAGAGTGCTTCCTTGAACCCAGTGATGTGTCTTGAGGCACCACTATCTATCAGCCAGACATCCATAGTGTCGGGTGGGGATGTAGCAGAGAGGGCAAATACAAGAATGTATTCATTTATTTTATCAACAACATTTGACTCCTCATACCTGGAGTTTCTAGACCTTTTGAAAGGTTGATTGTTTACGCCAGAGGGAGCCTTCCTCTTTCCTTTGGACCTGTCGTTTCTTTGATTTCCATTCCTCCAGTTGTTGTTGTTGTCATCACTATCGGGAGAATCCTTCTTGAAAGGACATTCTCTAGCATAGTGACCAGGCCTATGACAAGTGAAACACTTGCCCTTCTTTCCTTGGGCCCTTGCTCTTCCTTTGTTCTTAGGACCACCAGAGTTCTTCTTTCTAGAATGAGCGGCGTAGGCAGCATTTTTGTCATTTTCGTATTCCTTCATTCTTGTCTCTTCTTGCATGCATCTTGACAGTAGCTCGTCAAAGTTAGGAATTGTATTATTATTGAGAATGGTAGTGTTGAATACTTGCCATTCATATGGGAGCCCTCCAAGTGCGGTGAGTACCATCTCACGATCGACTATTGTCTCCCCAATAGCCAACAGATTGTTCCTGATCTCGGTCAATTTCAGAAAGTATGTTTGGACAGACTCATCCCTGCCTTTCTTCAAATTCTTCAATTGATTCTTGAAGAATAGCACTTGGTTTGCATTGTTTACTTTGAACATTTGTATCAGCTTATCATACATCTCCTTGGATGTGCCTAACTCAGATATGTAGGCAACCATACTTTTATGTGTGGATTCCCTGATCATTAGCTTTGCTTTGATCTCCCTCTTCTTATACTTGGTTTTAGCAGCAGCAGTAGCAGTGGATGGAGGTTCTTGTATCTTACCCAATACATAGTCCATGAGATCATGGTCTTCCAATTTGAGATCTAATATCATCTTCCGAGCATGGAAGTCATCCCTTCCAGTCAGCTTGTCATCCTCCTTGAAGCCATAACTTGTGGAACTCATTTTTCTCAGTTGGTGATTGCTATAAGTTAGGGCTTGTCTTCACCTCAGCTCCAATACCATGTAAATTTTTGTAGATGTTCTATGCTTGATGCAATTTTACTTTTATAACAGCAATCACATAAATAGTTAAGTAAAACGCTGATAGAACATACCAGTGGAACTATAGAAGACAAACCAGAAACAGGAGAATGTGTTAGTGCGTTACGGCGGTCAGTAGGATGCTTCAACCAACAAAGTCTTCTTGGTCGGCCAACCCAGAATGTGTCACAACAGTCCTCAAATCAATCATCCAGTCAACTCAAAGTCAACCCCAGAAAAATCAACGCAGTCCAGAAAAAGTCAACACAGGGCAGCAACAATATAGTCAACACAGCTCCAACTTCGGTCAACCTTTTGACCTCGATTTTTGTGCCAACGAGTACGGCCTTCAAAAATCAAACTCTCCACAAAATTTCAACTCAAACGGACCATGCGTTGACCAAAGTCAACGCTGGTCAAACTTGCCTAGAAACCCTAACTACAAAAAAAATTGTCCAGAAACCCTAACTACAAAAATTTTGTCCTTTTTCCAGCTGCAGCTACTTCATCCTTTTCCCACGTGAGAACTGCTTCTTAGATGCTCATATCCAATGAGAAGTGTGGATGAGATGAGTGAAAAGCTCTCCAACGTTGACTGTATTTATATCCATCATTGAGGTGTGTGACACATCTGTTGGGGGTGTAAAACCTTAAGGCCGACCTGCACTTAAATTTATTATAAATAATAAATTCAAAACAAATGTTCTGCTCATCAGATTAAAATCAATTTTATATCGATTTTACACCTCCGAAAGAGGAATCCAATACAAATATTGGAATCTTCATCTGAGCATCACAAGATGGAGTTTGGACCTAGTTGTCCAAATTTAATAGGACCCTAAGTCTAAACTAAGGGAAATTAAATAATTAAAGGGTATTAATAAAATAGAGTGTGAATGATCTAGAAAAAGCGAAGCGAAGATCAAGTCAAGTTATAATCTTATTCGTTGATTAGAGATCTAATCTCAATCATTGATGTCTCAACGAGAAGACTATAAAGGAAGGCTTGAGGTTCATTTGGAAAGACACACCGAGTGAATCTAGATATCAAAATTTCTGAAGTGAGCAGTGCTCAAGATGAAAAATCGATATAAGTGATTCCAGCGTAGAGAGGGGCAAAGATAGCTTTCGGAGAGAGTGATTTTCTCAGCCAGAGAATCATCAGCAGAGAGAAACAAAGAGTGATTCAACAGGTCTCACAGAGAGCCACGCAGGGCTACGCAAAGGCAGCGCAAAGGGTCAGAGAGAATCTGAGATTTGCAGAAGAATCATTTTCAGAAGCAGGGAGTCGGGGTGTGAGACCGGGGGAATGAGAACTGTGATTTCGGGCTACATATCGATCTTCTAGCTAGGTGACGCAGTGCCTAGAGAGGGTGATGCAGGGACTACGCAGTGGCAACACAAAGCCTGACTGGGGCACCTCATCCAATGACCAAATCAGCCGGGATTTTCAATGATTGTGTGAAGTAAACTCACAACAGGATTCTAGAGATTTTTCAGTTGGTTCCAATAGGATTCTAGAGATCATTTAGATCTAGGAATTTTCACATGGTATAAGAGCATTTAATGTGAAACAAGAAGAGCAGATCTAGCACTGAAGTGAAGGTTGAATTGTTGCAGCAAAAGCAGATCGAATCCCAAGAGTGATTGTGCAGTTCTAGCCAAAAGGGTTGAATTTTCGAGGTGGTCTCTCTATGAGTGAGTCGATAGAGAGGTAAGACTTTCGGATCGAGATCTTGCCAAAGCAAAGGGAGTAGCGCAGAGCCTTCACGCAGAACCAGAGTGATGCATTTTTTCTGCAAGCAGTTGCTAGGCAGAGAAGCGTCAAACAAAGAAGAAGAGCACATAGTGAGGGAATTCTTCCTCAGTGAATTCCTTTGCCGAGGAATTCATTTTTTCTCATTTGTTGGGCAGCAGAGGAGCAGCAAACTTACCAGCTCCATCAGGGAGTGCGTAAGCCAGCCTAGAAGCTACGCAATAGGGAAAAAGAGGGAGCATTTCGACAGTTTTCGGCTGAGATGGCATCTCATGGACTTAGAAATCAGGATCGGTTGGAGGGATCCTCCAACTACGTAATCTGGAAGGAAAGAATCAAATTCCTTCTAGATGAGTATGATCTCAAGGCATTCATAGACAATGTGGTTGTTGTACCTACAGATCCGGATCAGAATAAAAAGTACAAGTCCGATATGTAAAAGGCCAAGAAGCTAATCCTTGATGGTGTCAAGGATCATATAGTCTCTCGTATAGTTGGCAAGGACACATCCAGACAGATATGGAAGGCCTTGTCTGTGCTATACGAAAGAACTTCCAAGCAGCAAAGGATGTACTTGGAGCAAAAGCTCTAGATGATCCAGATGAAGAAGAGGGAGCGCATTGTTCCATTCTTAACGAGAAATTCAAGATATCTGTGATCAATTGGCGGTCGTGGGATTTACCCCATCTGCTACAACTATGGTGACAGTGGCCCTTAACGCAGTCACTGAGGAGTGGCAAGTTTTTGTCCAAAGCATCTTGGGCAGGGCAACACTACCTAGTTGGGAGTCGATGTGGGCAACTCTTTAGGAGGAGGAGCTGAGAAGAGATTTGGTCAAGTGCAAACTTGATGGTAGCAGTGAGAGCGGATCGAAGAATCCAGAGGAGGCGGAGAATGCAGCACTTGCATCGAAGGAACAACAAGGGCAATGGAAACAAAAGAGAGATGTTTTGAAAGTGAAGTGCTTCAGATGTGGCGAGATGGGCCACTTTGCATTGCAGTGTCCTTTGAAGAAAAAGGACAAGGATGAGAAGCACGATCCAAAGGTTGCAGCCGCAAAAATCGAGGAGGATGAGTATGCCATGAGTGCCCACGCATCTCCAGGAAGGAGATGGGGTGACATAGAACTGTAGTTCACCTTGAACTTCAGTTGGACAGGATCCCTGAGGAGCACACCTCATGGATCATCACCTTGCTATGGGAGCCCATGATCAGTAGTAGCGAGATGGAGGAGTTTTCAATCGGTGCAAAGGAGTGCAGAGACGACAATTGCAATGTGTAGCAGCACCAACTTCTAAGCAGCGCAGAGCAGAGTAGCAGCAGCGCAGAGCAGAGCAATGCAGCACAGTGCATCAAAGGGCAGCACAATAGCTATCAGCAGTCAGTGTCTTTAGCACCGAGATGCATCACCGAACACATGTTCAAATTTTTGGGTGGTTTCAGTTGCTTCTCTTAGCAGCTGAGTTGCAGTGCAGATGCAGTGTTAGCAGTCACAGTGCTAGCAGCATAGCAGATGCAGCATTTGAGAGGGAGTTGTAGTACGGATGCAGTTGTGGCGGTGGCAATGTTATGGGCAGCAGTACAGTTGCAGCAACAGTGCAGTGGTTGATGGACAGCTTGTCAAAAATTAGCAGCACAGAGGATGCTTCAAGGTCAGAGCAGTATGCAACAAGCATGTTGTTAGAGCACTTTCCTCGCTAAGAGGGAGTGTTGATTTTTGGTAGCAACAGAAGTGCTCTAAGTCTCCAAATTTGTGGAGAGGCTTAGGTACATGTATTCCAAAGAACCCAGAAACCGTTTGTGAAAATTCCACTCAGAATATGTTTTAATGTAAAAATAATAATTATTTTAATGGTAACCTTAGTCTAAACTTAGGGAAATTAAATAATTAAAGGGTATTAATAAAACAGAGAGTGAATGACCTAGAAAAAGCAAAGATCAAGTCAAGTTATAATCTTAGTTGTTGATTAGAGATCTAATCTCGATCGTTGATGTCTCAACGAGAAGACTATAAAGGAAGGCTTAAGGGCCATTTGGAAAGGCACACCGAGTGAATCTAGAGATCAAAATTTATGAAGTGAGCAGTGCTCAAGACGAGAAATCGATCTAAGTGATTCCAGCATAGAGAGGGGCAAAGATGTCTTCCGGAGAGAGAGTGATTTTCTTAGCCGAAGAATCATCAGCAGAGAGAGGTAGAGAGTGATCCAGCCGCTCCCACGCAAAGGCTGACGCAGAGCCATGCAGGGAGAATCTGAGATTTTGCAGAAGAATCAGTGTCAGAAGCCAGGAGCAAAGGTGTGAGACCGGGAGGATGAGAACTGTGATTTCAGGTTGCAGATCGATCTTCTAGCTGGGTGACGCAGTGCCTAGAGAGGGTGAGGCATGGAGTGCGTAGGGACCACGCAGTGGCAGCACAAAGCCTGCCTAGGGCACCTCATCCAGTGACCAGATCAACCAGGATTTTTTAGTGATTGTGTGAGGCAATCTCACAAATCTTTCTGCCAATAATTGTCTCTCTATAAATGAATAATCCTAGAGATATTTAGAGATGTATTCAGGATTTGCTACTGCTTAATAAAATCAAACCCTCAGATCAGAAGCACTAGTTTTCCCACGTTGGGTTTTTACGGGGACTTTCGTCCAAACTAAAGGTGTCCTATGTGATTGTTTTTCTTTGCTCAGTTTCCTTGTTTCAAAATCATAAGTAATTAAGTGTAGGTTGCTTCAGTAATTTGCTTCAATATTTCATGAAAAAATCTGGAATAATTCTGTAATGTAATTTATAAATAGGAAAGTAAATTCAGTTGGTTGCAGTAGGACTCTGGAGATCATTTAGATCTAGGAATTTTCACAGTTTGCTCCTTGGTTTCCCACCTGTGAATCCCCAATGCCACAGTCATAAAATGCTCCCACACAATAAAAATATCTCTACATTTTTTCACTAACCCTAGTTAATTACAACAATAAAATAGGCATTATACGGCACCCCCACCTACAATTTCAACCATAGGACGGGTAGCCACTAAACAAGAAATTAAAATTCCAACCCTCAATAAACCCATTCAACATGACATAGTAGAGGTGGTCTCCAATGGAGACCTAAAAATGTATAAAATGCACGAATAAGTGCAAAAATAATAATGTAGCATAATTAAACACGCACGAATCAAAAGATTTCATTGCAACAAAATGCCCCTGGCCAAAATTAAACATAATCACACACAGCATGAAATATACACATGTTTCCATGTTAGTAAACAACATTCAATTGCAAATTCATATATAGAGATAAAACATTTATCTTTTATCAGAAGATAGTCCAAGAAACTGGCTGCATATAAGCAAATTTCTACCCAATCATAGGCATCCAAGGTACATGTCACCCCCACACCAAGCTATGAAACCACCAGGGTAAAGTAACCAAGCTACAGGTTTCTAGCTCACTCGACCCAACCCATTTGCTCTCATGGCTCAGTGAATCTGCCCACTATAGAGCACTCCAAACATCTCATCCAGCAATCAAACAGTCATGGCACTCTCTTTCACTGCCCTACACAACAGGAGGAAAATTTCCCCTTTCTCTGCTCAATAATGATATTCTCCCCTTCCAATGCTCATCAACGTAAGCAGAAAAAGCACAATCTACTCATTGCCTTCTGGAAATAGCCTACAAAAATAACACTTCATTCTCGAGGAACCAAGACCAACAAATACACAATAGATGATGAGTCCCTAACTTGCCTAACCTCTATGCTCACCTAAAACCATCTATCTCTCAACCAAGGTCTGCAAGTTCCCTTTCACAGTTGTCATTTTGGTCAACTTCCTGAAGAATGCAGCAAGAGGAATGTAAAGCAAGAACTTGAGAGAAAAATAGAATGAATAATAATGAGAGAGGGGAATGATGGTTGACTTTCCTTCTAACAATAAAAGGAAGTACTCTTACATTTCCTCATAACAATTGTACTCAGCACATGCTCCAATAACTACTTGAGCAAACTTGCCCACCAACCTCTTCATGCATTCAGTGATCGGCTTTCTTAAGTCAGTGGATGTGAATGGATTCATTTAAAAGACAAGATGGAAAAGAATATTAGGCAGAGACTTGGCAATAGAAACCACTTCCATAGGCCCCCTTTCCTCTTCCCCTCTGATGGAATCATAGCCCCTCCCATTCTCTCCACAGCCATCTCAGACATTTATATATTATTAAATAATAATTATAAAATAATAATAATAATCTAATTTTAAGGTCACTGCCAAGCCAAACACCAAATTGGTGTATGAGACACCCTTGTTTGTGGGACAAGGGACCAGCTTCCATGCAGTGATTTGCCTGCTAAAGTCTACATAGCTGTGTATACTCTACCATCCTCTGGATTTGAACCTGTGACCTCTTACGAGAAAGTTTATGCTCTTAACCATCAGGCCCACATATATAACTTCAGTTCACCGTGGCGACCCTACCAAAATGTCCATAGAAGTATATTAACATCATCTACATGCTTACCCAATTGTTAATCAGGCCTCAGCCCTAAGCTCCACACTAGGAATCCATATCAACATATTTATATTATTTATGGTCATTCATTTAAACTCGCATGGCTCAACTCCAGTGATTTATTTACGCTCACATGGCTTGATTCCAGTCATTAGAATCACACATTTACAAATTAATCTAATTCGACACATTCTAGGGGTCAAAACCAACGTAATACATGTTCACTAAGAACATTACAGGTAAAAATAAAAGCTTTCATTGGATTCAAACTGTTTTTTAAATATGCTTCTTTCCATTCATAAAACAATATGTATTTAAGAAATATGGTTTGAAAAAGTAAGGAGGTGGCCTGTCACCAAGAAGCGTTCAACTGGGTAATTAACCATATACCTTCCTAGACTAGATATACAAATATTGTTTTCATTACAACGGATCGACACTAAGGACATTATTAAAAGAGTGCTCTGAAAAATGAAATTATGCCCTAAAGGGCAAGACAATACATTTCAATATTTACCTGCATGCCACC
The DNA here is from genome assembly GCA_034641835.2 of Pinus albicaulis. Classification (NCBI taxonomy): domain Eukaryota; kingdom Viridiplantae; phylum Streptophyta; class Pinopsida; order Pinales; family Pinaceae; genus Pinus; species Pinus albicaulis. The sequence goes on from CM076575.1 coordinate 1,318,414,614, forward strand.
AAGCATTACCCACTGTATAATTAAAGGTCAAAGAGCCCACCGGCTCAGGCACAGGCCACGGGGCACCGGACACCAGTACCTGCCATAGCAGAAGAAGTTGGTGGGTCATTACCATTGACATTTGTGAGCCAAATTGGGGCTCATATGGTGGTGTGGGGCCCCAACCTGCTTACACATCCTATGGGTTCATACGGTGGTGCGGGGCCCCAACATGTTTCGACATCTTATGTGACAGCTCACCTTCGGAAAAGATGAGCAGGAAGCAAAGGAACTTGCCATTGTCTACTGGGCACTGCAGCTCATCTCTGCAGCCTTGTAAACAACTTTGTCTTCCTTTTTCTCCTTCTGCAGGCTCAGCCTGCCCAATACCCACATGGTTGCCCAGACTCCTGGCGAGATTGATGGAGCGGGTCAGCAGGATAGGAAGGGGGTTTGGTGGGACTCTGCTCATGGAAAAATGGTTTTCAACTGAACCGGGTCGTAAACGAATTGGTCACTGTAATGGCTAATAAACTTACTGAGAACAAAACAAAGCCTTTCTGAGAGCAAGAAGAATTCTAGCGCATTCATGAGACCATGTTTTCCCCTTTTTGTGTTTAATTGTTGGGGGAAGAAGAATGAGTGTTGAAATCTAGTTGACAGAAAGAAAGAAAGAATTTTTAATGTCCACTTGGCTAAAAATAGCTTATGGGACAGATTGCTTCTCTATCTGACTCTTGTATTCGGCCCTTTTCCTGTGAAGTTTTACAATGAGCACTCCCAGCTTATCGACAAACTCTTCGCTGAATAGATTATCCCAAGAATTAGCTGCCAGAATACCTGCATAGTTTTCTCTGGTGTCCTTGAAGGCCTCACATTCTAGAATGAAATGTCGGAGACCAGCTGCATTTCTGGGAGAGTGTGGAGGATGTAGCTAGAGTAAAAGTTCAATTCCCAACCGTAGATACGGTGGGAGGTTTCTCGGCCCTAGATAGGATGGGAGGTTTCTCTGTCCCAATAAATAAATCTCATTAGTTCCTCAACAAGCCCAAGCAAGAAAACATATCCTAGCCAGAGCCCCAGTGTTACTCCGTGACAAAATAATATAAGAGTTTCTTTAACGGGGTAGTTTGCATCGGATGGGCATTCTGGGGATTTCTTATCTACTTGTTGTTGAGGACCGGCCATCAACTCTTAGAAACATTTCCAATATGTCATTCATTTAGCATATCGAACTTTTTTTATCAGCATGATACTGAGAAGGGGTACTGGGGAGCACCTAGAAGTAAAAGACAGTTTGGTCACACAAAGGAGGAAATGGAAAAGCCGAGCACGCACACTCAACCACAAACAACAACAACAAAACCCTAAAAATGTTTATATTTGGACACCTACAGACAAAACTTAAAGAAAGTGATTTGGCAACTGATGCCATAAGAAAAAAGACATCCACAAAAGAGCTGAATCAGGAAGACAAGAAATTCAGAGCAGAAGGAAGAGAAAACGTCACAAACCTGAGCCTTGTCTGCAAGCTGCACCACCAATCGGCCAACGGGAAGGGGTGAATCATACAAGAATTTGTAATGGATGCACTCAGACCTCATGTGAAGAGATAGCACGCGCCCATCTGCAGTAAGTCCTGCAATTGCCACCCCTATGTGATCATCCACCTTGAAAATCTTTTTCTGGTAGGATGAGAACTCAGAATTAGCCTTGCCCACACACACCAATACAACATGAGTTTTGGATCTCAGCCCAACTGCAGCACTGCCCTGCTTCACTGCCTCCATTGCATATTCCACTTGGAACAGCCTCCCTGCAGGACTCCATGTGGTCACATCGGTATCATACTGGTTCCTGAACATCTTCTCTTATATTTGTTATAGATCTATGCCGCAAACTGACTGGGTTCGATATCAAATGTCGCAGATATTTCTCTAAATTTCTCTTTTAGCTGCGCCTCCTCCTCTGGCTTCTAATACTTTTAAGGGCTTTGTACTTGTGTAAAACACTACTCATTTTGTGCAAACCCGCAGAAAATGTGATATTTTAGTGAAATTTTAAATTTGTTTGCTTGTCCATCAAGTTAAGTGAATATGAACTGTGTTTTTTATTTTTATTTTTTCCTCGGAGCGAATATGAACTTATTAACTTGATGGAGAAAAAACACCAATTGTCCCAAAAGATAACCACACCATAGTAAAGTAGAGTACAGTAACAACAACTTTTATCACTTATGGTTGGCAAAGTATAAGGTGATCTTTCACCTTTAAAGGGTAAAGAGGATATGGAATTGGCAATATTACAAATAATTAAGTTAGGGGTATTAATTTTCATTGATTTTATAGAAAGATATTTGGATTAGGAAGGATAAAGTAGAGAAGAGTAACTATAAGGTTGGGAGGTGTAACGAGGAAAAAGTGTAAGGTGATTTTTTTACTGTGGAATTTTAAATATTATTAATAATTGAGTTTTGGATTTTTTTATTATAAAAGTTAAAGGTATTTATTATTATATGGGGAAGGCATTTATAGTTTATTAAGGAGATGTTGTAATGGTTAAAAATTAGTGTAAATATTTAAATATGGGCACAATATGGAAGAGATGTAGTGTTTATAAAATGAAGCATTAAATCACAACATAGTAATAATAAAAATATAATGTCAACTAGATTAAAAATAATAATAAAATAATAAAACGCTCAATTCAAATTATTATATTGTAATTTTGTTTTTAACTATAAAATTACACACAAATTTCTCCAAGAAAAAGCATAATATGCATACTACATTAAAACATTAAAATAAATTTAACCCACCCTAGGGAACTCACTTGGTAAGCCCGTGAAAATGTAAAGTAAATGTGAGTACAATATCCTATGTTCAAATTCCCATATGTTGGGGACAACCTTATCCATTTAGGAGTTATGGTGGTCATGGTCAAAATCAACCTTGTGTTACACTAGTATAAAATAGTCATGGTCAAAATCAACCTTGTGTCACACTAGTATAAAACTAGCTCAGTCTAGGTGCAAACATTTCCTCAAGAATTACACACTAAAAAAAGTCTACATCTTGAGAGATTTTATCCCTCTATGTGCTTGATAAATCAGGAATTAAGATGGATCTATGTAGGTTGTTAGTAGTTGGAGATATTACGATTGTCATTCTTCATATAGTTTTCAACTATTTTCTTAAATATCTTCATTTTTTTAAATTGATTATTTGTTCTCAAAAAATTTAAAGTGTTTGTCAAAGTACATTTCTATCATTCTCTTTAAGAATTCATGTAATTGCAAATCAAGACTATGCTCTGTACTTCAAAAATAATGAAAATGTAAGGGTGTAGGGGTGAGGAATTTTCTAATATTGCCTAAATTTTTTACCAACTTTGCATGTAAATGAACTCGTTTAAGGTGGAATACTTGTGGCAATTTCTTAATTACATGAACCAATATGGGACTATGAGGGCAACCCTCTGTGCACGTTATTCATTTTTGAATGAGCTAGTCTTTATCAAATGTGGCCAGATGGGATATCAAAGTGTGTGTGGGTTTATTTTCCTTTTATTAATGAGCTTCTAGATGCTTCACTCTCTATTTTGGAGAAGAGTTCTAGGTTTATCCTTAGTTTCATTCATTCCCTTATTTGCAAAGGACAACGATCCTCCAACTCCTCTTCCATGTGTTGCTTTCAATGTGAGTTTAAGAAGGTTTGTTGGGACTTGGTATTTTGGGTTTCTTGTCACTAAGCCATCAATTTATATTCCATAAGAATATAGAGTTGTTGTGTGTGGACTCCATTTTATAATCCCAATGGCTAATCTAATTGACAAATTTTGTGATTCTCTTCGACATTGCAAATGGTTATTGCAATAGTCACAAGGCAGTAGTTCAGGCTATGGGGAAATTGGAGCCATGAAGAAAGTCTTGGGAAAAAGAGTTATGTAAAGGACCTATAGGCTAGAAGAAGACAATTGATGTTGATGAAAGCACAATTGAAAAAGTGCAAAAGCGAAATAATGCCTTTGGAGGTAGGGAAAGTAAGTAGCAGGGAGAAGGTCGATGGACAAGATGATGTAATCAAGGAGTTGCAAGAGAGAGCAAGGCACTTGGAGCTAGAACGATATCTTAGGTTTGTAGAATTGAGAAACTCACATTCCCCGGTAGTTTCAATTGGACCATTTGGTCATAACCAAGCAACAACCATGGAAGAAGATATAGTGGAGCAGCAATCTAAGCAAGATTTGAGGGTTGGCCCATCCATTCTATCATCTATTTTAGGAAGGAAGAAGATTGCCCATCCTAGTCATGATAACAAAAATATTCAATATTTTCTAATGTATTCCAAGTGTGTTTTGCTATTAGGCAAGTGTAAGATTTTACAGAAGCTAAACAATTAACAATAGCTCTTGAATTTCGAAATAAAATTGATAGCAATCAATCTTCAACAAATTTTAAATTTCATTAATGTTTTTTGGACTAGTTTATCCAAATTTTAGTATGGCATATATACATCCCCCTTCTTTATCTAATACAAATCATAATTTTTTCTCTATAAAAAATGCAATTTTATAGTCGTGGTTTAGTAGTTGGGATAAAGGGTTGTGGTGCAAATAGCTTAGGTTCAAATTTTGATGGTTATAGAGATATTTTACATGTGTTGAGATTTTATAGTTTGTTTCTCTCCATTATCAAAGGGACTTAACACATGTTCAAGAAACCAAATTGAGTTAAGTGAACCTTACTAGGATATTTCATCCACCTTACTTTTTAATAAAACAAGCTTGGAATGCATTGGAACTATGAGCTGTATTTTAGCACTAAATGCATGGAGATTCAATTCCAAGTGCATTTTAATTCAAATATATGTGGCATGGGATTTTCTTTTACCTTAAAACAAATAATATACAACTATTATATATGTTCAAATGTTGACTTTACTTTATATTTAGGGTATGTTTCACTTCTATAGGGTGTTTAAAGTTATCTAGAAGTAGATATTGAACTTATGGTACCAGTTGTTCATGATCAGCATGCATATGTTACTTAACTAAGTTCATTTTATGTGTGAATATGTTGGGGTGCAGACTGAAGATGAAAGAATAAGTATGAATTACATTTCATAGAACAAATATACATATTAGTACAATGTTATGACCTATGGATTCATCTTCTAAGACCTTTTTCACTCCTCGTGATGGTTCACATTCCACACCATAACCCTAATGGACCATGTGTCTAACCTTCCCCCATTAATTTGAAGGTGTGTACGTGGTTCCAAGCAAAGAGATTAGGACAACTACCAATGGCTTAATGTACTCTCTAAATTTGGTGTTTTCAAGATGACCACAAATCCAATGCCTAGCAGAAGCCTAAGACTTCTACGAAGTGGTGGTTTAAGGAGGACCACAAACCCAATGGTGTTCATGGAACATGAGTCTGTCTCTAGCTACACCTTTGATTCTAGCTTTGTCTTGCTTTGGTTATTGGTTCTAGTTCTGGTTGTGGCTCAACATTTCTTGATATAACTTTGAAGCTAGCAGTTGACTATTAATTCCCCCTATCAAATAGAGGGTGAGAAGATGAAAATATCTCCACTACAATATGGGTGATACTCGAGAAAGAATTATATGGTATGACCAATATATCTTCTTGATTGTTAAAGAACATTGCCAAAAAGCAATCCATCCAAGGTGAATCTTTGCTCTTGCAAGGTTCTTTCACAAGGGTGAAGATCAAAACATTGATTTTTCACATAACCAACTCAATGATATTGTTGGCATTTGGGAATCCGTTGTGTAAGTGCGATAAGTGAAGATTAACTTTCTTGAAGAAACTTAACACCTTGAAACTAGATTGGTTTGGAATGGTCCGAAATGTGAAAGGCGTGACAATCCCTAGCTAATTCCCCTATTGTAAATATTTTTAAACCATTTTGTTGTAATTAATATGATTGAGAATTGGGACATGGATTTCAGAGCTTGGGGAGGGAGGTTGCTTGGGAAAATAGAGGAAGCCTAGTTATATTAATGACAGACATGAAAGGCTAACCAACATGTGTTGATGGGGCTAAATTTGTTTTTAATTGAGTTGGGAAACAAAAAACAAGCCCATGTTCCTCTTGGGAAAATCCACAAGCAATAGAGGACAATAAATTAATTTGTTGGAATGGTCACACTAGAAAAAAACTCGTATGGGCATATGCATGAAGGAATAAGAAACCTGAGGTCATTGAAATAGTAGTGAGGGGCTATAGGTGGCAATGCAGGAGTGAGCCAGTAAAGAGGAAGGATGAATAGAAAAAAGAGGAGGACAACAAACAAGAGGAGGAGTTGGACACAGAAGGAGAGCATGCAAGTAGAGGAGAGGAGCAAGCATTGTTCTTTGTAGAAAGGGGGAGAAAAAAAAAAATGTAGACTAAAATATATATAACCACCCCTCCCACATTTACCCAATTTAACCAACCTAGAAAAGTAAACATAAGACAAGAGTTACTATGACATGACCCAACCTCCTAGCTCCAGTTAAGGAAGTGGGACCTACAACTAACCACTGACTTACAACTCGCAACATTCCTCAGGGCCCAAAGAACCACCCCATGTGACCAAACCCTAAGTTGGGGATCCTTTTCACACAACTAAACCCCCAACTGCATGCATGACAAGGCCTCCATGTGGTTGAAAGCCTCCAACTGCACTCACAAGCTTGCCTCGATGTGGTTGTGACCCAAATTGTCTAGTTCAGAGGGTGCAATCCTGAGATTTGAGCCTCAATTCCAGGTCAGGCTCCAGACCACTGCCCAAAACTTCCTAAGACTTATGAAAATCATTAATGACATGAAAACGAGGCTAAACATATAAACTTGAAGGAAAAAATTGACCTAGACTTCCTAGAACATAATAGAGATTTCATCAAACATGTGGCAAACATTTTAGTTACAGGTGATGAATGCATATCTGATCATAAAAGTTTGAGATTCATCTGCGAATCACCAAGAAGGCTCTATTCCCTCTCCACATAGTTGCAACAACAATATTAGTCCACATGTTCATCAACTGATCAATAGCTAAACAATTCATGACAAGAGCCATAGAATATACACATCAAATATAAGAAGCATGCATAGAGCCATCATAGAGATATGCTCTTATTAACATATGAAATTACCAACCAAGTCAAGGACTTCCACGTCCCACCCGATCATAGATCGGGCTGACCAAATATTTCTTTCACCTAATCACCCCTGCGCCATATTCCAATCATGAATGTGGGATCTCATGGAATAAACCAAATAAAACCAATCTAGGGATTCCATAGGCCAAACCACTTCAACCCTCAATCAGTGATTTCACCTCACGGTCGGACATCACTAACACCAACCATATCAGTCTCTACCCAAGTTGTGGAGGGCTCCAGGAACTAGTAACTCAACCCACAACCTTCCAAGGTTCTAGAGCATTTATCAAACCTGACTCTAGGGACTAGTAACTCAACCCACCAAGGGCTCCAGAGCGTTTGTCCCAACCTAGGCTCCAGGACTAGTAACTCAACCCAAAATGTTCTAGGGCTTCCAGAATGTTTGTTCCAACCCACAGCCATAAGAAATTATGAGCACCAATCAGAAAGAAATCAAGTAGAAAAATCCACAACACCATGGCTATCTAGGAAATGGCAAGGCAAGGCTTAAACCACTGTCAATCTAGGCAATCCTCCATGCCAATGACAACACATAACCAGAAAACCACATGCATATACCGTGCATCTATAAATCAGCAAGGAAACCACACATGCAACTTGTTACCTGCAAGGGAATCCAACTGTATTTGTTGATCCACCTATCCCCTTGCGCTTTCTTGCTTTCCTTTTCCTTCCTTCTCCAATCCAAGTGAAAACTAGAGTGCTCCAAGCATGCTCCAAGAATTCTCTAATATTTCTCTAAGTGTGCAAGAGTATGAGAGAATGAAAGAATAGAAGAGAGCTTCAAGATAAAATTGACAAAAGGTTAATTTGATAAAAGATGCGAACTGATCCTCTAAATAATTTTTATGATTGAGGCCTCTATTTTCTTCATTTTTCCTTCAATTTCCTCCTCATGTAAATTTGTGACCTTTCATCTCCTTTTTCTCCTATTTTCCTTTATTTCATAAATAAAATGCTAATTATTTCCACTTTTCCTTTTCCAGAGCCTTTGCCAATTTACATAGCCTTTTATTAATCACTAGTGATACCCATCACTATGTTTTACCCTTCATCTTGGAATATGTGTCCCATGACCTTTGTTTTGTTTTTATTTACATAGGATATCCACCAGGGGTAATTATAAGATCAATAGGGGTAAAAGTATTATTCACACCCTGAATAGAGAAAAGAAAAAGGAAAGCTTGAAGAGGGAATTGTAAGGGAATTTGCATTACCGTTGAAATGGTCGAAGAGAAGAGAATAATTTGGTTGAGCAATAGAAGAATTAATATGCATCTCTCAGGTGAAAGGTCAAGGTATCTAGATTCCCTATTTCAGTTGGAGGGTGGAGATTGTTTAATCATTGGATTCCTTTACTTAGCTAGTGGGTGGAGGCTTGGCTCTTTGGATTCTTGATCAAGGGGTGTCTGGTGTCTTCCTTTGCTTGTTTTATGGTTCATTTTTTAGTGAGTTATGGCTCCCAATTTGGGTGGAACCATTGAGGGTTGTTCTCTAAGGGTGAAGGTGGTACAACCATTGGATTCCCTTGATCAGTTGGTGGGTGGAGGTCATATAGACTGGATTCCTTATCTCAGCTATATTTTCTTATATTAGCTGGTGGGTGTAGCCCATGTAGTCTCTAGATTCCTTATTTTAGTTGAAGGGTGGGGATGGAGTGATCTCTGAACTTCATTGATTAGCTAGTGGGTGGAGGTGGATTGACCTCTATATTTCATGTTTCAAATGGTGGCATTGGTTAATTCCTTTGAGCACGCTTCCTTAAGATCTAAAATTTAGCTCGGGGGTGATTGTAAACTTTGAAATGTAGATGAAACTAAGCTTGGGTGGACAGTTGGAGTCCCAATCTTAGTTGCCACATTTCTCTTATAAGATAAATGTTTACCTGAGTCCTTATGGATTGAACATCACATACATGTTTAATGTGTTATTGAAATAATTAATTTAATGCTAAATAATGTCTTATTACCAGTGTAATAATGAAGAATGTTGTTTTCCTCCAAGTTAGTGAGTAATGGTTTAATTCCTCCATAATAAATGAAGAAGTGACCAACTTCTGTGTGTAATAATTGAGCTTGAATTCATTCTAAATACCTAGATATGAGAGATGGATGAATCTATGTCATATGGTTAAATTGTTACATCTAAAATGTCTAAAATAGTAGGCCTGAGTATGTAATTGTAAATCTAAGGAGGAATAGTTTTGTATTAAACGTAACCCAAGTAGAGATCGCATTATGTGAGTGAATATGTGTGTGTGTGTGTATTCGCTTATGGGTTGGGTTGAGAATATATTAAGATCAAGAGCGATAGTCCTGTCGATGTTATATATATATATATATATATATATATATATAAAACTTTCAATTTAATGAAAATCTTAGGAGGGACAGGCTTTAGTGCAAGCCAGAGAGAAATGTTATATAACACCCAAATCGGATTCAAGTGGATTCTTCAACGTCCCATCCTATGTGTTCTCTTTATATATGTATGTATGTATGGAGTCACAGGAGAAATCTAATTCATGTGCTAGCATTGGCATTGGAAATAAGGGTCTATATGATTGGGGATTGTGACCATCACACTAAATATCGATCTCCGAAATTTTAAAATTGAGTCCATTTGCATCCAGAACAAAACTACCAGGGTGTTCACGTCACAAAACAAGAAATATCACAACAATTAACGAAGAAATTTCGTAGTAAGTGACAAAAGAGGGTGTTCTGTCTAGAGGAATTTAGGTAGTGATGTCAACAGGCAGGGATCCCTCGTTTAATCTATCTCATCGATTTCTTTGCCATATGAGGGTAATCAATCGACTAAGGGGTGGTACAATGTATATGATGCATTAAAATACACACACACACTCTCTCTCACACACACACACACACATATATATATACATATACACCAAGTGGGTCTACTGGTAGGGACCAGAGGGTGGTGATGTGGCCAAGCCACGTGTACTGCCATGATGATGTAGAACTCCCCTCAAGAGTGGAGGGTTGCCACGTGGGCACCACTTGGAGTCTACATGGGTGCTACGTTGCAACATAATGTTAGCATGGCAAGATTTTAATGGCCCAACTTCAAATGGCCATATCTTTTGAACCAAATTTTAGTTTTTGAAAGAAAAAAAATATCGTAGAAAATGTCTCAACGAGTCGGGCACAATGGTAGTGTTTATTTTAAGTTTCAAGAAGTTTAAAAAAAATGACGAAACTTTTAGACTGCATTTCCATGATAGGACTATGGAGGTTGGGTCATCCATAGTAACTCCTCCTTCTACCTTTAGTATAGGCTAGGTGCTAGATGAGGGTATGTTACAGAATGGTATCAGAGCCTAAGGTTTAACGCTAGACCTTTGGGAATACAATATAGCTCAATTAACAGAGTTAATGGAATGGTAGGTTAAGCACTTCATATATAGAAGCAAGTAAAGACCTTGGAACAACATACCACAGAGTTGATATGGATTAAAATATGGATTATATATTGATATATATTGTGTCATGGGAACTAACTTGTGGGAATTGATGTGTCAGATACTAATACAAATGTGTTTGTGAAAGGCTTTCCAAGGTAATAATGAGTAAATGTGTTTGACATATTGATCTGCTAACAATTATGTTTGTATGACAACGCATAAGAGAGAAACAACAGGAATGAGTGTTATAATGGCACATTATAGCATGGATAGGTCACGACATGGACATGAAAAGAGAGGCAGGCTCTCCCAATGTGAGGGATTCCTTGAGAAGTACAAAGGATGAAATAATGAGCTGCAAAGTTGATAATGGGAGGTTGGTCAGGGCATAGGAGAGGCAAACTAAGGTAAATGGAGTAATTATATAAATACTCTTAAACTTATAGAGACAAAAGCAACATGAGTTAGGAGCTAGCCATAGAGCCAGGTAGAGCTCATCAACACAAGGAAAATAGGAAGAAAGAACTAATGGAGCATATGAAAGTAGATCCAAGAAAAGGCACCAACTAACAAGTAAGGATAGGTGCTCCACTGAGTACCCCAGAGAGAGGGACAAGCACCCATGGGCAACGATCCGAAAATACTCACAGCGGGCATCATCCTCATAGGAGAAGGAGGGAAAATAAGCATATACCAAAGGAATTCAAGAAGGCCAAACCTCCTACGTTTAAGGGTGAGGTCAATAAGGTAGAGGATTTTGAGGCAGGGTTACTTGGAATGAAGAAGTTCTTTAGATTACATAGCTACTTTGAGAACATGAAGGAAAAGGTGGCCACTTTCAGCCTGAAAGGAAAGGCCTATATCTGGTGGGAGTATTTGAAGAATGTGAAAGACATAAGAGAGGAAAAACTATCCTAGAAAGACTTTGAGGGGTATTTCGAGAATAAACACCTATCTAATAGGTTCTTTGACAACAAAGCTAATGAGTTCTATGAACTCGAGATGGGGTAAATGTCAGATGAGGAATACACCACCAAATTCTTGGAGATGCTAAGATATGTGCCCTACCTCAAGGATGAGAAGGCAAAGTTCAAAGGTAGATCAGTGGACTTCCACAATCATTTAAATATCAAATTTAGTTTGATGAGCCACAAACACTTGAGGACACTATCAAGATATTAAAACAGTGTAACGAGCAGTCAAGGCGTGGGTCAAAGTTTAATACCAATTGGAAGGAAAAAGGCAGTCTTAAATTCAAAGAAATGAGGTGAGGAATTGTGGACCTGTGGCCTGAAGAAAAGAAAATAAGTTTCACGTCCACCACAGATAGAGGTGATACCCAATATAAATTTAACTTTGATAATAAAGGCAATATTACCAATCCCGTGAGATAAAAAAATAGAGATGAAGGAAGCAAACCCCTAAAATGTTAGACTTGCAGGGAGAACCATTGGAAAAGGGTTTGTCCCAAGAAAAGGAACACTAGATCGAGATTGTAGAGCGTGTAGGAAGTTCAAACTATGAGAGACATGGCATAGAGCATGCCCATAATTTATACAGCACTAGATAACAAACAATTTGACCACCTGGAATCCATTATCGAAATGGAAGGTATGATCTGTGATGAAACCACCTTTATTTTAATTGATCTAGGGTAAAATTATAGTTATATTAGCCTAATGATAGTTAAACAATGTCGTTTGTCCAAGGAGGCACATAAGGAATCGTGTTTGGTCCAATTATCCACAGGAGAAAAAATGAGAGTGGAGAATTGGTTAAAACCATGCCACTTTATGCTGAGCAGTATGCATACAATTTCCAAATTTAATGTATTCCCACTAGGTGCCTATAATCTGTTATTATGAATGGAATGGTTGGCCCTTCATAGAATGAATGTTGACTACTTTGAGAATTCGATTGAATGCATTGATAGGGATGGCGAAATAAGAACATTGTAGGGGAAATTAAAACCAATATCAGTGAGGTTAATTATAGTTATGCAGGCCAAGAGGATTTGTTGAAAGGGGTGCACAATGTCTGTTGTTAAACTTAATAAAGTGTTGAGGACGATAGCCATGACAGCCTATTGGAGCACCCTATCTTGAAAAATTTTGAATACGTATTTCTAGAGGATATCCATGGCTTACCTTCTCACATAAACGTCGATTTTTCTATTGAGCTCTTACCTGGACAACACTAACATCCAATACTCCATATGTAATGAGCACTCCAAAATTAACTAAGCTAAGCTACAACTCAAAGAAATTCTAGAACAAGGGTACATAAGGCGGAGTGTATCACCTTGGGGAGCATCGATCATGTTTGTAAAAATGAAGGATGGCACACTCAGGTTGCGCATAGAGTACATGAAACTTAACAAGGTCACCATTAAGAATAGATACCCTTTGCTGCGAATTGATGACTTGTTCAATCAATTGTGAGGAGAAACAATGTTTTCAAATATTGATCTGAGGTTTGGTTATCACCAGGTGCACGCTAAATATGAGGACATTTATAAGACAACATTTTGGACATGGTATGGCAATTACGAATTTGTGGTTGTGCCCTTTGGGCTTACAATGCACCTGCCACTTTTATGTGTTGGATGAATAATGTACTACACCCCTAATTGGACAAGTTTATAGTGGTATTCATATATGGTATATTGATTTACTCAAAAACCAAGGAGGAACATGAAAAAACACTTAGTTGTGGTGTTACATCTATTAAAGGAGCATAATTTATATGCAAAGCTTAGCAAATGCAAGTTCTTTCAGTCTCAAATCCATTATTTGGGACATATTGTCTCAAAGGAGGGAGTGGTTGTCGACCTAGAAAATATTAAGGCCATCTTGGAGTGGCCAACACCAATAAATGCGACTGAGATTAGATCGTTTATGGGGTTGGTAGGTTATTACAGGAGGTTCATCAAGAAATTCTCCAAGATTTTCCATCCAATCACAACATTACAAAAAAAGGGAAGAAATTTGAATGTGCTACAATCTTTAAGTAGTTGAAGCAATTGCTTACTCATGCGGCAGTATTGAGAATAACAGATCCATACAATTTTTTTGTGGTTTTCATAAAGCCTGCAAAGAGGGACTTGGTAGAGTCTTAATGTAGGAATGCCAAGTAGTTTTTTATGAATCCTAAAAATTGAATGGGCATGAGCAAAACTATGTAACTCAGGATCTAGAGCTAGGACCGATCATTCATGCATTGAAGAAGTGGAGACACTATCTCCTTGGAAGGAAAATCAGTTTGATTACAAACCATGGAGGGTTTAATTATTTGTTTGATTGACCCAAACTAAATGCTAGATAAGCTAGATGGTTGGCCAAAATTAGTGAGTTTGACTTCAAGATCAAATACAGTAAGAGAAATGACAAAAAAAAAGTCGTCAATACGCTAAACAAGAGGGTGAAAATGTACCACTTATCAGCCATAAGTTCCTATGAGACTTATCTCAAGGAAAGAACCGAAGTGGCTAGTCAACAAGATGATGAATATCGACAGTTAAAAGGAAAGTTATAACAGGAACTAGGAAGGGTGAAGGGAAACAATTTCACTCTCTCTAAGGATGGGTTGGTAAGATCTAAAAGCAAGATATATGTGCCAAATGAGAACAACTTGAAGAAGCTCATATTAAGAGAATTCCATACAAATCCATATTCCGGTCACCCGAGATACTAAAAGATGCTAACAACTATTAAGAAAATTATTGGCCCTGAATGAAGAAAGAGGTGCCTGAATTTGTTTCTAAATGCATTGAATGTCAACATGTAAAGGCTGAATGTAGGCATATAATATGTTTATTACATCCTATCACCATTCTAAAATGGAAATGGGAATTGATTTTAGTGGATTTTAACATAGGGTTTCCATAGATGACCAAGCAACATGATGCCATCATGGTCGTGGTAGACAATTGAGCAAGATCGCTCACTTTGTGGTTGTTTGTTAGGTCCCTATAATACTAGTGTATCCCCTTATTGTTATTGTTAGTATAGCCCCATTATTGTTGTTTTTGTTCCCATTTAGTCCCCATATTGTTATTATTGTGCCCCATAGAAGCCCACTATCGTTATTGTTGTGCCCTTACATTGTTATTGTTATGTCGGCTAGGATTATATTGTGACCCATTAGACTCCTATATATAGAAAGGAGGTTTTGTCAATTGTATCATACAAGAATTGTTTATTTATGTAAAGTAAAGGAGGTTGCCCCCTTGAAGGGGCTGATTTCTAAGTTGTTGATCTATATTTTCTTCTATTTTGTGAGATGGTTTCATAACATTTGGCATCAGAGCTTTGGATTCCAGGGTTTCGCTGCTTCAAACATGCCACTGTGTCATTTTTGCTATAAATATTTTTCTACGAAGTTTCGAAAGCTAACAAAAAACCCATTTTCAAATAAATCCTGAGTAACTTCATGTAAGAATTTCAGATCTTGGTTGAAAATACTTTCGGAGATGTGATCTGTGAAAGTTAGAGTTTTCGCAGGCTCCCAAATTTCATCTTAAAGAGGTAACCTTGGGAAAATGATCATAACTCTCTCTCTGAGAATCATATTGGAATTCTGTAAAAGGTTGCCGAAATCACACAGAGTGTAGTTTCTTGTGTGTCGATTTCAGATCTGAAGGAGGAAACAATGACATGTGGCACACAGTACAAGTTTGATCTACTGAACCAGTCCATAATTAGGTCATTGTGGGAAATATGGCATAACATTATCTTGAAGAATCCAAATTAGGTCTTACCTATGGCATTGGAAAGAAAACTCAGAGGAAGAATATAGGACTAAAGCTCAAATATTGGGGATTTAAAATCACATATATACATTAGTTTCAATATCGAGCTTCTGAAAAGAAAGAAAAAGGTTTGTATCTTTTTTTTTTTAAATTGCATAACGTTTGTTTGAAAATCAGTTTGAAGTGATCCCAAGGGAATATTGAAGCATATATATCAGTTTTGGGTTCCATAATGCCTCCCAAAAATAATTATACACCAATTAAGCCATCAGAAAACTCTACTATGTTGCATGAAGAGGAAGAAGCGCAACAAGATATATCAAAACTACAGTATCAAGTGCAACAAATTTCGATCTAGCAAAGAGCAACCAAAGATGACATAGATGGTTTAAAAGCAGACATGGAGGCTAAGGTAGATGGTTTGAAGGATGACATAAAATCTAATATGGATGATCAAGCAATGGAATATCACATCGAGTATCAACAACAAGTTCTCCAACTCTTAAAGGATAACCTAACTTTGATGCAAAATCAAATGAAACAATAGGAAAATCAACATCGCAGTGAAAGAAGTTTTGATGTAGGTGACTAGATATTTTTATGGCTACAACCATCCAAAGCAATGCCCTCAAGAAAGCTAAGCAGTATAATAAATTATCTCTAAAGTATTATGGTCCTTACGAGGTGTTGCAAAAGATTGGTACTATGGAATACAAATTGGAGTTGCTTGCATCTTCCCGAGTACACCCATTTTTCCATGTTTCATGCTTAAAGAAGGTTATAGGTGACAAAATCCCAGTTTAAACAATATTTCCAGAACTTGACGAGGAAGGGAAAATCATATTGGTACCTGAAGCAGTCACGGAAACAAGAACTCGACAACTATGAAATCAATCAATTTCAGTGTGTGTCAGCAAGTGGAAGAACTTACTGATCCAGATTTATGCAGGAATGCAATAGAATACACATATAACCATAAATACAAAGATGCAACCGAAATAACACTTCATTTCATTAATATCAAAGAACTTAAATTTGCTTACAGACATAATGAAAATAAATTAGCTAGGCGTTGGTAGCTTATCTCTGAGAAGAGATGTGGTGGCTACAGGCCTCTGAAATCTGTGTTACAATTAGGCTCAAAGGCCTATATATTATTGAGAAATAATTGAAAACCATAAACATCCGAAAACCTAACCCTAGGAGATGAAACACTAGACTATGGGCCCCGTTGGGGTAAATTGGTACATCAATTTCTCGGGGTCGTAATTTTGGCACACTATCTCTGTTTTACGCACATGATTCATCGTTAGAAAGATCTATCTAAGGACTACAATTTCCAACTGCAAATATATTTTTTGAAATAGAATCATGTTCGCCAGACAAACGATTCCCAAAAAACGTCGTTTAGGGCCTCAAAACGGCTTCGGAAGTTCAGAACCCGAAAAACTGCTAAAAATAGTAAGTTGTGCTGGAAAAAAAAAAAAATGAAAGAGAAAATGGTGGGGTGCCAAGTGGAATAGGCGTGTGGCCACCAATATCCACCTGGATCATTCCTCCCCCCTTAGGAAGCAATCGTCCCCATTGCGCTAAGTTCCTCCATGAGATGAGGAAACTCCTGCTGAACTTGGTCCCTGGTGAACCACTTGCCTTGGTGCAGGAGTTGGCCAACTTTGACAACCCGATACAGTTGGATCTTCTATTGGTGAGTGTTCCTGATGTGCATGTCCATGATACAATCTGTGGTGGCATATTCCATGCATTCTGGGTTTAACTCCGTTAGTGTGAGTTGTTCTGCAATGTCAGAGGTGTCCAGTAGAGGTGGGAAGTAGGGACGAAGGCGGTCCACATTGAATATTGGGTGCAGACCAAGGAATGGTGGAATACTGAGCTCTAAGGCATTGTTCCCTACAACCTTGGTGATGGCTTATGGCCCATATTGGAGCAGGCGAAGCTTGCGGTGGGGTCCAATGAGGCGCTCCTTCTGCAAATGTAGCCAGACTTTGTCGCCCACCTGGAAATTGTGTGGCACTCGATGTTGATCACGTCGTTGCTTATACTTAGCATTGGCTCTGTCCAATATTCCATGAACCTGTTGGCGGATGTTCTGAATGCGCTCGATGAAGTTGTTCTCTTTGTCATCTTTAGACTGGACATGAGCCGAATCGGCCTAAGTAGCCGCAAATGGCATGGCTACGTCAATGGGACATAGTGGCTGGAATCCTAAGCCCACCTGAAAGGGGCTATGGTCGGCTGAGCTGTGGAGAGCCCAGTTAAAACTATGTTGTATATAGGGAAGGGTATCATCCCATGTGCGTGGATGCTTTGATTGTACATGCGCAGAATGTGTACAATCATCCTGTTGACGACCTCTGTTTGGCCATCCATTTGGGGATGGAAAGTTGTGGACTTGGTGAGCTTGGTGTCCAGCATTGACTAGAGGCTACACCAAAATGTGCTGAGGAACCCGTTGTCTCGATTTGATATGATAGACTGTGGGATCCCAAAGTGCACCCACATTCATTCAAAGAAGAGTTTAGTAGTGGCTTCTGCTGTGATATTCTTCTTGCAGGCCGCCTTAATGGCCACCTTCGAGAATTTGTCGATGACCACGAAAACACAGTCGTTTCCATGCTTAGTAGAAGGAAGGCCCGACATGTAATCCATGGATATGGATTCCCAAGGTCGACTAGGGGTAGGTAGCGAAGTATAGAGGCCTTGCTTCTTGATGGTCGGTTTGGCAATGGCGCAAGCAGTGCTTAATCTGATGTACTTCCTGACATCCTGTCGAAGGTTCAACCAATAGAAATACTTCTGCAGTACTGCCAATATTTTCTCGAACCTGAAATGCCCAGCGACTCGATTGTAGTGTGATTCCCATATCATCTTGGCACACTCGCTTGAAGGAACACAAAAGTGTTGCAGGTGACATAATAGTGCATATTGGAGGTGAAAATTTGGAACTTGTGTACCCCCAAGAGTTCCTTGTATGTGTGACCGAATTTTGGATCGCTCTTGTAGAGAATTAGCCAATTAGAAGTCTCGTGCCCACAAGATTTATGAACGGTGGTTAGCGCCACGATCAGTGGTCGGTTGAGGTAGTCTACAACTTTATTGGTGCTACCCTTATTGTACTTGATGTTCAAATGAAATTGTTGCAGATATTTCAACCACTTCTGATGGCGATCGTTCTACAGCTTCCCTTGTGTCTGTATGAACTGCAAGGGTCAGTGGTCTGTGTGGATGATTTTTTCCTTCCCCAAAATGTAATGCTTCCATTGTCGACAAGCCTGCATAATGGAATACATTTCTTTGTCATAAGTGGGATACTTGTGGACTGTGTCAGACAATGTCGCACTGTGATATGCCACTAGATGCCCCTGTTGAGTAAGAACTACCCCAATAGCATAGTCATAGGCATCCGTCTCGATCTCAAATGGTTGTTGCAAGTCTGGTAATGTGAGCACTGGGGCAAAACAGAGGCGATATTTCAATTCTATGAACGCCTTCTGCTAAGATTCTGACCAAAATAATTTTTCTTTCGCTCCTCCCTTGGTGACTTGACTCAAGGGCCAAGTGATATGAGAGAATCCCAACACGAACATGCGATAGAAATTAGCAAGACCCAGAAAGTCGTGAAGCTCTGTTAGAGTGGTTGGGACTGGCCAATCCCAAATGACTTGGATCTTGGTTGGATCCACATGCACCCCCTTTCATCAATAATGTATCCCAGATATTGAACCTGGGTCATGCCAAAAGTGCACTTCTCCAAATTGGCACACAACTTGTGTTGCCGCAATGTTTGGAGGACTTGTCGGATGTGGTGGAGGTGCTCTTCCCAAGTCTGGCTGAAGATCAGAATGTCATCCAAGTACACCACTACAAATGATTTGGTGAAGCAAGATGTCTTCCATCAACCTCATGAAGGTTGCGGGAGCATTCGTCAACCCGAAAGGTATGACCAACCATTTGAAAAGGCCCTCCTTGGCTTTGAAGGCAGTCTTCCACACATCGGAGGGTTCGATTGGTACCTGGTGATACCCAGACTTCAAGTCGATCTTGCTAAAATATTTCGCCCCTTTGAGTTTGTCCAAAAGGACATCAATATGTGTGATTGGGTACCTATTCCGGACAATGATCTTTTTCAGCACCCAATAGTCACTACAAAGTCTCCAAGTCCCATCCTTCTTTTGTACCAACACGATCGGGCTCCCACAGGGTGATGAACTCGGTCGGATGTGACCTTTCTGCAGCAACTCCTAAATCTACCTCTTGATTTCATCGTTCTCCAGAACAGAGCGCTGATAGATCGGTCCATTGGGTAGTGGTGCACCTGGGGTCAAATCAATGGGGTGCTTGACCTGACAATGCAGAGGCACCCTTGTGGGTGAGGTGAAGATATCCCCGTACTCCTCCAAAACCTTGTCCATTTGTTGTTGTCGTGCATAGGAGCCATGTCTGGAGGTCGTGGCCATAGTCTTCTTCTTGCCCTGGGGGCGGATCATCAGGAAAACAAATTTCTTGGTTTTGGAAATGAGCTTACTGCATTGTTTTGCAGTAACCAAAGAGATAGCGGCAAGCAGTGGTATCTCTGGTATCCTTTACAAATTATTTCCCAAAGTAACAATAATAGCGCAAGGTTGGGACTCATACATAGCATGTCGCTTCCACAAGTATGGTTGGACTAATAATACATCACAAACATCAAGAGGAGCAATGTCACATAATACCTCATCTATGAAGGGCTCGATGTTGTAGGGAAGACGACACTGCTAGATGATGCAAAGATATCGTCCTTGGTGAAGCCACCCGATAGTGTATGGTTGTGGGTGTGTTGTGGTCGGCAAGCCCAACCGCTTCATGGTGTCGACTGAAATGAGGTTCTTTTGGCTCCCATTGTCGACAATGAACTGCAGCGGGGAACCCTTTACCCACATCTGGGAGTGGAAGAGGCGCTCCTCCTCCTCTGGATCTTCTGGTTCCTCCTTGTAGGTTTTAACCCTGAACATAAATTATCTACACACGAATCTTATAACAGAAAATAGACAATAGCGAGAGCATAAAACATAAAACAGATAAACACAGATATTTTCCCCTAGATCCCAAATCGGGACGACCAACTTGATTTTTAATTATATTCCTTTTAGTGTTACAACACATATATATACATGCCGAAGCATACATGAACCCTAATCCATTAACCCTGGATTAGAACATAACCGTAGTACCCTTGACCGGATCTACAAAAATACCAGGGGCTGAAAACCATCGTACCCCAAAACTATGTGCAAAACCATGCACAAAACCATGGGCGCGGACTACCCACAGGAAATTAAGGACCAAAAAATTCTCCCATTCTCAACATTCTCCCACTTGTTGTTTTCTTTCCGCAGGGGGCCACATGAGAGCTTAGTCATTGGCCCAATTCTTCAACACCCATTGTTTCTCTACACCAAGAGAACTTTTGAGTGCTCACAGACTTCGTCAATGCATCTGCAACATTCTTCAAAGTGTCCACCTTTACCAGCAACACCCTTTAGCCTCAACCATATCTCTAACAAAGTGATATTGAACATCAATGTGCTTTGTCTTTGAATGATAAGCAGGGTTCTTAGCCAAGAAAATTGCACTTTGGCTATCACAGTCTATCCTTATAGCTTGTTGTACCAACCCCATACTTGAACACAATCTCTGCAACCAAACTGCTTCTTTGCTTGCATGAGTGGCTGCTATGTATTCTACCTCTGTAGTTGAAAGAGCCACTACAGACTGTCTTTTACTCATCCAACTGACTGCGCCTCCAAATAGGCTAAACAAATACCCACTTGTATATCTTCTTTGGTCCATATCTCCAGCCCAGTCTGCATCAACAAAACCACGAATGTCCAACATTCTTTCCAATCCTGGTCTTCCCTGGTAGCGCAAGCCATAATCACTAGTGCCACGTAAATATCTGAAAACCTGCTTCACTGTTGTCCAATGCTCCTTCCCTGGGTTTGACATAAACCTGCTCAATACTCCCACTACATGTGCAATTTCTGGTCTAGTACAGACCATTGCATACATCAGGCTACCCACTGCACTTGCATATGGAACACGGGACATATACTCCTCTTCTTCTTGTGTCTTGGGACACTGTTCAGCAGACAGCTTTACACCTACATGAATAGGAACATTCACCGGTTTACTATCCTGCATATTGAACCTCTGCAATAGAGTCTCGACATACTTCCTCTGGTTTAACCAGAGCTTCCTCTTTGCCCGATCTCTCTTAATTTCCATGCCCAAAATATAGTTTGCAGCACCCAGATCCTTCATGTCGAATTTGGAGAACAGTTGGGTCTTCAAATCTTGGATAATTTCTTTATCATTTCCAATCAACAACATATCATCCACATACAAGACCAAATAAATAACACAGTCACCAATTAATTTAAAATAAACACAGTGATCCTCCTTGCTTCTGGTGAAGCCAAGTCCCCGTATATAGGTATCAAATTTATGATACCACATCCTTGGTAACTGTTTTAGCCCATACAGAGACTTCTTCAACCTGCATACCAGTTCTTTCTTACCCTTCACCATAAAGCCTTCAGGTTGCTTCATGTAGATCTCCTCTTCTAGATCCCCGTGAAGAAATGTTGTCTTCACATCCATCTCTTCTATCTCAAAATCAAATGCAGCAGCAACAGATAAAAGTAATATAATAGAAGTAACTTTGGCGACAAGAGAAAAAATATCACCAAAATCAATTCCCGGCACCCGGGAATAACCTTTTGCTACCAACCGAGATTTGTATTTCTCCACCTTTCCTTCTACATTCATCTTCTTCTTAAACACCCATTTTCTCCCGATGGGTTTCCTTCCAATCGGCAACTCCACTAGATCCCATGCCTCATTTTTATGCAAGGATGCCATTTCATCAACCATGGCCTCCTTCTAGAGTTTTCCATCCTCTGAATCTACTGCCTCTCTGACAGTCCTGGGATGATCCGGATTTATGCAGGAACGCAACAGAATACAGAAATAACCATAAACATAGATATGCAGTGGAAATAATGTGTCATTTCATTAATATCAAATAACAGAAATATGCTTACAGACATAATGGAAATACAATAGCTAGGGTGCTGGTAGCGAATCTCTGAGAAGAGATGTGGTGGCTACAGACCTCTCAACTGTGTTACAATGAGGCTTGAGGGCCTATTTATTGTTGAGAAACAATGTAGAATTTGAAACGTCCAAAAACCTAACCGTAGGAGATGAGGTGTCAAAATTGTGGGCGCCCGTTTGGGTAAATTGGTGGTTCAACTTCCCGGGGGCATAACTTTGGCATACTATCTCCGTTTGATGCACATGATACATCATTAGAAAGCTCTATCCGAGGACTACAACTGTTGGGACGAATTTGATCAGCAAACTTGCTGGCGCTTTCATACCCAAAAAACGTCGTTTAGGGCCTCAAAATGGCTCCGGAAGTTCAGGACCCGAAAAACTGCTAAAAATAGTAAGTTTTGTTGCAACTTGAAAATTGAAAGAATTGAAGATGGGGGTTCAAATGGAATAGGTGGGTGGCCACCAATATCCACCTGGATCATTAAGCCCCCAAAATGGCTCCGAGAGTGGAGGACCCGAAAACCTGCAAAAAATAGTAAGTTGTGCTGAATGTGAAAAGCTGCAAGAATTGATGGTGCTGGTCCAAATGGAATAGGTGGGTGGCCACCGATATCCACCGATCATGGGATCACTACACAGGTTAAGGAAAACCCGAATGTAGTGCGATGGACTATACCTTTCTGGTTGCCTTCTTTCCCGAGTTGATCTTCTCACAGCTAGAGTTTGTGGCTCTTCCTCTTCCGAGTCTTCTTCTGTTGTAGAGTCTGATTCATCCTCCTTTAGCTCAAACTCTATATTCTCAGGTTCCTTTGGTAGGACTTCATGTGTAACAACATCTTTCACCTCTCTAAACACCACATCTCGGCTGTACACAACCTTCCTTGTTTCTGGGTTCCAAAGCTTGTAACCCTTTAAACCATCCTTATACCCGATAAAGATGCACCTTTCAGATTTATTATCCAACTTGGTCCTTTTCTCCTTTGGAACATGTACATATGCATCACATCCAAATACCCTTAGATGTGAAAGAGAGGGTTTCTTACCAGTCCATACCTCATGTGGAGTCTTATCCTCCAACACCGATGAAGGTGATCTGTTAACTAAGTAACATGCAGTCTCCATTACCTCTGCCCAGAATTCTTGTCCTAACCCGGTACCACTGAGCATGCTTCTTGCCTTTTCCATCAGTGTTCTATTCATTCTTTCTGCAACTCCATTTTGCCGAGGTGTGTATGGAGTAGTATTCTGCCGTGCTATACCACACTTCTTACAGAACTCTTCAAATTCCTTCTTGCAGAACTTCCCACCATTATCTGTCCTCAACGCCTTTATCTTCTTCTCTGTCTGGTTTTCCACCAGAGCCTTAAATTCTTTAAATTTGTCAAAGACTTCAGATTTATTCCTTAAGAAATATATCCATGTATTCCTTGAGAAGTCATCTATGAATGAAACATAGTACACAGACTTTCCCAGTGATGGAACTGACACAGGTCCAAACACATCACTGTGCACAAGTTCTAATATCTTGTTCGCCCTCTTAGCACCAGAAGGAAAACTCATCCGATTCTGCTTCCCATATACACAATGTTCACAGAAATCGAAATCCAGAGAGCAATTAGACATACCTTCTACCATACCATTTCTATGCAGTATCCGAAGGCCCTTCTCTCCAATATGTCCAAGCCTTTGATGCAATAGCATGGTCTTTTCTCCAGAGATAGTTAGGCTTTCCGCTCCACTTTCAAGAACCATAGAACTGTTACACCCATCAATAACAGTGCTATCTTGTAGCTTGTACAGATTTCCAGTCCGAACTCCCCGCATTAATACCAGTTCTCCCTGAACCATCTTGCAGGCATCTTTCTCGAACACTATTTTTACACCTGCATCATCCATCTTGCTTACAGAAATCAGATTTCTGGCCAATGCAGGAATATGCAGAACATCAGGAAGTGTTCTAATCCTTCCACCTTGTAGCTTCGGCTTAACCTTTCCACGTCCGACAATTCTGACCTTCCTATCATCCCCTAGGAAGACATCACCACCATCATATTTCTCATACTCGCAGAACCACTCCCGATGGGGAGTGAAGTGAAAGGATGCACCTGAGTTAATCAACCATGACTCATGATCTACATGTGTATTTGAAGAAGAAGCCAAATACACATCCCCACCTTCATCCGAGGTGGTTTTTGCCTCTGCAGAAGGAGCATCATCATGTCCCTTTCCTTTCTCAAGAGCTTTAAATCTGCAGTCCTTTTTGTAGTGCCTTTCCTTTTCAGCATTCGGCCATACCTTTACAAACTTTCCAGGAGATTTAGATCTCCCTCGGAAACCTTATTCTTCAATTTACTGTTTTGGGACCTTCCTCGTCTGGATAGGCATCTCATTTGTTACTCCATGTTCTCTTGTCTCATTTTCACTCAGACAACGAGGTGAGACAATGTCATCAAAATTCAAGGTAGTTGTATTGCTACCTATTGCAATAACAGGCTTGTCCCACGATCTAGGTAGAAAATTCTATAATGATGCACTTATCTTCACTTGTAGAGATTTTAATATCAACAAATGACATTTGACTACCAGTATTGAAAGGTGTTCGAATGCTACAATACCAAAGTCTGCGTTCCATCAACCCCATCCTCAAGTTATACAGCTTTTTCCACAGGAACAACTTATTCACCAGAGACTTAGATTGGTACAAAGTCCCAAGTTTTTCCCACAAATTCTTCATCATAGCTTCCCCAGATACATTCAACAATACTGAATTTGAGACACACAACTGTATTGTACTCTTAGCCTTCCGATCCAGTTTCTTCCAGTCTTCATCTGACATTGTCGTTGTTTTAGTACCTGGATCTACCACGATCCACTGATCTTTATCCACCAGCAGATCCTCCATCTTGAGCTTCCACTACTGAAAAATATGACCATTAAATTTCTCGATCTCTATCTTCCTGTCGCTCACCATCCTCTTTCCACGCAGATAGTCCTGAATCTCCCCCAAACAGGTTTATAGGCATGAACAAAGCTCAGGAGGCCAATGACGTCCCCTTGAAAGCGGCTTGCTACGATACCAAATGTGAGTTTTAACCACTGATTCACCATTATCTACACATGAATCTTATATAATAAACAATGGTGAGAGCATAAAACATAAATAGATAAACACGAGAGATTTTCCCACTGGATCCCAAATCGGAGACTGACCGGCTTGATTTCATTATATTCCTTTTAGTGTTACAACACATATATATACATGCCGAAGCATACATGAAACCTAATCCATTAACCCTAGATTAGAACATAACCGTAGTTCCCTTGACCAGATCTACAAAAATACCAGGGGTCGAAAACCATCGTACCCCAAAACCATGTGCATTTCATGCACAAAACCATGGGCGCAGACTACCCAACAGAAATTAAGGACCAAAAAATTTTCGCTGGGGCGCTGCCCCGGACCCCTTGCCCCCAGCGCAAAGGGGGGGGCTATCGCCCCCCCTCTTACCCCCCCTCTTACCCCCCCCCACGCGTGCTTAGTCGTGGAAAGAATATAACACATACCCAACACTCCTTCTGGATCTTCGCAGTGGAAACAGTGGTGTTGGGCTCTGCCTCAATAATCTGTTTCCCTTTGTCATTCCCCTTG
Source organism: Pinus albicaulis (assembly GCA_034641835.2). Taxonomy (NCBI): domain Eukaryota; kingdom Viridiplantae; phylum Streptophyta; class Pinopsida; order Pinales; family Pinaceae; genus Pinus; species Pinus albicaulis. The sequence goes on from CM076575.1 coordinate 1,318,440,733, forward strand.
TCAAGTTCTAATTCAGAGTCGAAGCATGCATCTAATTCAGAAGCCCTCATCTCGGCCACCAACCATTTCTTGGCCCGACACTCACTTGTGTTGTGAGTGGAGCTCTTATGGAACTTACACCACTTTACCATGTCCTTCTTTGACTTCGCGGTGTTTTTCTTTGCTTGCGGATTTGACAGGTTGTCTTGGGCTGCCATGCCTTGGATTTATCCTTTGTTCTGCGGTTTGGGGGCACCTTTCCTTTGCTTTTGATTTGCAGATCCAAAGTCTCTCTTCTTATGTTTGAATTTTTGCTTAATCTTGGCAGCATACTGGTATGCCGTACCAAGCGAGGAGATGTCGAGGAACTCCATTTCCTCCTTAATATATTTGTGTAGACAATTGCGATACTTTAGCACCAAAATTTTCTCTGAATATTTGATACCCAACTTTGTGCACAGGGTATGGAACAGATTCGTCAGCTCATGCACATCTTGATCCCTTTGTTGTCGCAGCGTGGTCCATTGTATGTACTATTCCTCATAGCTCCCCACGAGATAGTATTGTACCTTGATGGCGTCTCGAAAAGAATTACAAGTGGGTACGACTGAGAATAGAGAGGGTTTTGTCTCATCCTTTTTTCTCACAGTAGGTTTCCCACCAGTCCTTGACATGGGGCTAGCTTTGAGGAGTGCAAAAGTAATATTCTCTCGGTCGGAAATAGTCATGAACTGAGAAATATCCTTCTAATAGATTCAACCATCTATCTGTGACATCTACATCTATTTGACCCTCAAATATGGGAATGTCAAAGTTTACTTGTACCTTAAAGGCAGTCGCACCTCCAGAGTGGCCGCTGGATGCAGATGCACTGTCGGTGGGTAGTCGTTGAAGGATCTGGGCAAAGTTATCCATCATCGTGTTCCTTTATTTTTCGAGGACCTCCTAGAGAAATATTTTGATAGGATCTCCTGCTCCCTCATCTTTCTTTTCATCCCCATGGGCAGCCGTCAGGGTTTACGAGGATGATATTTCAAAGGTTCAACCAGATCGAGCCCTAACTCCTTATACCTCGACCTCATTGGGGACATGCAAAGAAGGATTGAGAAAAAGTAGCCCGCTCTGATACCACTGATCTGGATTTATGAATGAACGCAAAAGAATACACATATAACCATAAATACAAAGATGCAGTGGAAACAACACTTCATTTCATTAATATCAAAGAACTTAAAGTTGCTTATAGATAGAATGGAAATAAACTAGCTAGGGCGCTCATAGCTTATCTTTGAGAAGAGATGTTGCGGCTACAGGCCTCTGAACTCTGTGTTACAATGAGGCTCGAAGGCCTATATATTATTGAGAAATAATGGAAAACCCTAAACATCCAAAAACCTAACCCTAGGAGATGAAATGCCAGACTATGGGCCCCGTTGCGGTAAATTGGTACATCAATTTCCCGAGGTCGTAACTTTGGCGTACTATCTTCGTTTGACGCACATGATACATCGTTAGAAAGATCTATCCGAGGACTAGAACTGTCGATCACAAACATATATTTTGGAATGTAATCATATTTACCGAACAAACGATGCCCAAAAAACGCCATTTAGTGCCTCAAAATGGCTCTCGAAGTTTAGGACCCGAAAAAACTGCTAAAAATAGTAAGTTGTGCCGAAACTGAAAAAATAAAAGAGACAATGGTGGGGCCCCAAGTGGAATAGATGGGTGGCCACCAATATCCACTTGGATCACTTACCCGCTGAGGATTCCAGATGGGAGGATGAGAATTTTCATATAGAAGCATCCAAAAATAATCACGTGTTGATGACAAGACTTGTTTGAAGGAGAGGGCCATGTTAGGTCCCTATAATACTAGTGTATCCCCTTATTGTTATTGTTGGTATAGCGCCCTTATTGTTATTGTTGTGCCCATGTAGTCCCCATGTTTATATTATTTTTCCCCATAGAATCTCACTATTGTTATTGTTGTGCCCTTACAATGTTATTGTTATGTCAGCTAGGATTATATTGTCACCCATTGGACTCCTATATATAGAAAGGAGGTTTTGTCATTTGTATCATCCAAGAATTGTTCATTTATGTAATGTAAAGGAGGTTTCCTCCTCGAAGAGGTTGATTTATAAGTCGTTGATCTATATTTTCTTCTATTTTGTGAGTTGGTTTCATAACATTGTTAAATCGACTCAGATAACAAGTGATGCAACTCAAGTTTTCATAAAATAAGTTGTGAAGTTGCATGGAGTACCCAAGAGAATTATCTCAAATAGAGATGCCTGCTTTACTTCCAAGTTTTGGAAGGAACTTTTTGTTAGCTTAGGAACAGAGTTTGCATTCAACATGACATACCATCCACAAACAAATGGGAAGATAAAGAGGATAAATAGGGTACTTGAAGACATGCTTAGAATGTATATGATGCACCGACCAAAGAAGTGGGAGGAGTATCTTCCACTTGTGTAGTTTGCTTAAATAATGGTTTCTAGGAATCATTAAATATGAGCCCATTTGAGGCTCTTTATAGGAGGAAGTAATACTCCTATCACTTAGAGTGATATAGTGAATAGAATCCATATTGGGCCTGATATGTTGAAAGAGGTGGAATAATAAAGATAACAATCAAGAAGAATTAAAAATGCGATCAAGACAAGAGGAAGAGCTAAGTGGACCAACATAGAGTGAAAAAATAGTTTAAAGTCAAAGGGCATGTTTACTTGTGAGTTATACCCAAGAGAAGCTCTTTCAAAATTTGGGTCTTGTGCCAAGTTGGAACCACAGCTTTGTGGGTCTTTTCAAATGCTTGAAAGGATAGTATTAATGGCCTTGACACCAATAGTGAAAATTTCACAATGTTTTTCATGTTTCTTTGCTCAAAAAGTATGTACAAGATTATAATCATGTGATTGATTAGTCAGTGTTACAATTAGACCTAGAGGGAGAGTTCTAGTTGAAACTCTTGTGCATATTATATTAGAGGCAACTCATGCTATAGAATTGAGTAATCGGGCAAGTCAAAGTGTAGTGGAGACACTTTGGGCTTGGGGAATCCACATGGGAAATCATGGATAAGGTGTAGGTGACAAACCCATTTTTATTTGTTGGTTGAAACAAATGTAAACAAAATTGTAAATGATTGTACAAAGTTGTGTATATAAAGTTCCAATGGTTTTGTGCTTGGTTTAAAGCATGTTTTCTTTTGTGTTCATATATAGAACATCGAGGACGAAGTTCCTCCAAGGCCGTGGGGTTTTTAATAACCCCTCACTAATTACCTTATTGTAAATAGTTTTAAAACATTTTGTTGTAATTAAAATAAGTGAGAATTGGAGCACAGATTTTAGAGCTTTGGGAGGGAGATTTCTTGGGAAAATAGAGGAAGCTTAGTTATTTAAATGACAACCATGAAAGTTTGACCAACATGTATTGATGGGGTTGAATTTCTTTCTAATTAAAATGGGAAAAAAACAACGATCCTACGTTCCTATTAGGAAAATCCACAAGCAAGAGAGGAAAAAAAAATAATTTGTTGGAATGTATGCTCTAACATGAAAATTCGCTTGGGAAACTGCATGAGGGAATAATAAAGTTGATATCGTTGCAATGGTAGTGAGGGGATATAGGTGGAAATGTAGGAGTGGGCTAAAAAATAAGAAGGTCGAACATACCAATGAGGAGGACAAAAAATGAGAGGAGGAGTTGGACAGAGAAGGAGAGCACTCAAGTGGAGGAGAGGAGCGGACATTGCTCTTTGCAGAAAGGGGGAGAAGCAAAAAAAAACATAGACTAAAATATTAGTGAGGGGAACAAAATTGTTCACAACCTGAACAAAGAAAGGAAAAAGGAAAGATTAGAGATGGAATTGCATGATACTTTTCACTGTCACTAGAATAGTCAAAGAGAAGAGAATAGTTTCAGTTGAGCATTGGAAGAAAAAATAGGAATCTCTCAGGTGAAGGGTCAAGGTCTTTGGATTCCCTGTTTCAGTTTGAGGGTGGAGATATTTTAGTCTTTGGATTCCCTTTCTTAGCTGGTGGGTGGAGGCCTTACTCTTTGGTTTCTTGGTCAAAGGGTGTCTGGTGTCTTCATTTTCTTGTTTTATGGTTCATTTTCCATTGAGTTATGGACTCCCAGTTTGGGTTGAACCACTGAGAGTTTTTCTCTAATGGTGGAGGTGATATAACCTATAGATTCCCTTGATCAACTAGTGAGTAGAAGTGGTATATACTTTGGATTCCATGCCTTAGCTTGATTTTCTTGTATTAACTGGTGGGTGGAGATAGTGTAGTCTCTCAATTCCTTGTTTTAGTTGAAGGGTGGAGATGGAGTGATCTCTGGACTCCCTTGATTAGTTAGTGGGTGGAGGTGGAATGACCTCCAGATTCCTTGTTTCAGTTGGTGGCATTGGTTAATTATTTTGAGCACTCTTCCTCAAGCTCTAAAAAATGGTTGGGTTTTTTATTGGTTGCAGTGCAAACCAATCTAAGGTTGGGTGGAGAGTTGGAGTCCCAATCTTAGTTTCCAGAATTCTCTTATAGGATAAGTGCTTACTTGGGTCCTTATGCATTGAATACTATGTACATATTTATTGTGCCTTTGAAATAATTATGTTAATGATGAAGAATGTCTTATTGTGTGTGTAATAATAAGGAATGTTCTATTGCTTGTGCAAGAATGAACAATGTTGATTTCCTGCAAGATAGTGAGGAATGGTTTAATTCCTTTATTATAAATGAAGGAGTGGCCAACTTCTGTGCGTAATAACCGAGATTTCATTCATTATAAATACCTGAATAGGAGAGATGGATGAATCTTTGTCGTATGGATAAATTTTTACATCTAAAATGTTTTAACTAATAGTCTTGAGTATGTAATTGTAAAGCTTGGGAGGACATATGAAGCTCTGGAGGGATAGTCTTTTCGGCTTTAAGTTTTGGGTTATATAAGGTGCACACACACACACATGCAACAGAAGCTCAAGAGAGATAACTTTCAATTTAATTGAAATCTCAGGAGGACATGTTTTGGTGCAAGTCAGAGATAAATGTTATATAACACCCAAATTAGCGTTAATTCCAAACAATTTTTCCAAAGTCCCAACCTATTTTCCCTCTCTATATGTGTGTGTGGGTGTGTGTGTGTGGAGTCGCGAGAGCAATCCAATTAATTCATTAGCACTAGTGCTGGTGAAAGGGGTCCATACGACCGGAGGTCATGACCATCACACTAAATCCCAATCCCTGACATTTTAAAACTAAGTCCATTTGCGCCCAAAAAAAAAATCCTAGGGTATTCACGTTTGGGGATGTCACGTCAAAAAATGGGAAATATCGCAACAATTAATAGATAAGTTTCCTAGTGAGTGATGGAAGAGGGGTTTTTGTCTCGGGGAATTTAAGAAGTGATATCAGTGGGCAGAGATCCCTTGTTTAATCTATGCCACTGATTCCTCCACCATGTGAGGGTTATAATTGGCCAAATGGGGGGGGAGGGTGACATATATGATGCATTATAATATATTTACCAAGGGGGTGTACCGGTAGGGACCACAAGATGGTGATGTGGCCATGCCACATGGACTGACAAGATGACATGGACCTCCCATGAAGGGTGGAGGGATGCCACGTGTTGATTTTTTTTTTTACCTCTAGTAGTTTAGAATCAAGTCTATGTCTAAAACACGATAAAAAACACATTGAAATGCATACAAATCCAAGCACTTTACACAATGGAAATGTACAATAGTGAATCAACAATGTACATGAGAATTTATGCAAACCCAAAACTTGTTTATATTACAACTTTAATACAACAAGCATAGGGCTCTCATACTAGGGATCATGACCCTTAAAATTAGCAGTAACACAAGGAAAATGAGGCCTTGAGGTCAACAATGTTTGAAACTCAATTTTTCCAAGAACAATAACATACTTGACTTACTTTTTGAAGAGGTGCTTAACTACAACCCTTCTAGTCCACTTGTCTTGAACACCCGACATGTCCTTTGCCACCTATACTCACAGAGTTACTACTCCTCCAATACCCATGCACATCAAGCTGCTCACAAGGGTTCCACGGCTCCAAAACACTTACACACTTCAGCCTCAACAATCTACCTTCTCATAGTGATTTTCCACTTCAAATTAACTATACAATTGGCCTTAAAAACTTAGCTTCCTCATAGTGGGTTAACCCTTGCAAACCACTGTATATCACCTCTTAACCAGTTGTCCTAACACTCCTTAGTAGGAAAAACTTCAACACTTAATATATACAATCATCTACACCAAGACACCAACATATTTATCCTTTGTCAGCCTCTGCTCAGGCCTAAGCAATCTCAACCTTGTGTCAACCTTTCCTATGCCCTCTCAGACCTCAAATCTCCACCTGCAACCACTAAAAATGACCTTGGCTCTCTTGTTACTTCACTTGGAGATTGAGGATACACTATCTTATTCTAGCCTTCCTTTTAGACCTTTAGACCCCTCATTAAACACATAATTATGGCTTCCACCCTCATAGAAAAAATAGAATCAACCTTATTTTCCAGTAGATGTGAGGCTCCACAACTAGGCTTATTGATAGAGAAATTCGTCAATTTGTTTTGGCTTAGGAGTGGAACCTTCAACCTTCTTCTTTTAGGGTAGATATGCTCCCAAGCATAGAATTATACTTCAAATAAATCTCTTCTTTAGATCTAAAACTATCCTATTGGAAAATGTATTACACAAGATGAGATTGCAATGTGTTATGACTCTCCATAGGTCACTTCTATTTATACTCTCACTAATCATTGTATTAGGGTTTCTTAACTTCATTAAAGTGCCCTCACACAACAATAAGAATATACAAATCATTCTTCTGGGTTTAGCTCACCAAGTTGTGCCTAAAGCCCACCACTTGGGTACATTACCAACAAAACCACTTTTTCGTGGGTCAACTCCACACAAACCCGATAACCCAAGGGTTGTGGTAATACCTCCAAAGCTTCAATTCTCAACACTCCCTCTTAGCGAGGGAGGTACTTCCACTACTCGAAAGTAACTCGTTAACAACACTAACCCAATCTCTAGTGTCCACCACTGCAACATACCATATAGAATGAACAACATTATCCTCGATAGTGTCCTTGCCACTAGAAGCATCTCACTTATTCTTCTCATGATATGCCTTCAACCAATTCCATAATTCCTTCTTGCTAGATGTAGAAATCTCCTTACCCCCCCTAACCATGCGCTCTTCTTGGGTTGCAAATTCTCCCTATGAACCTACAAACTCCCTCTCAAAATTGACTCCTCACGTGTCTAAGGAACTCACTTTTTCACTTGATCTATATACCATGCTCCCTAAATCCAATGATAGCTCTGAAAAATTTAGTCTCTAGGCCTGAGTATCACTTTCCCATCTTGGAATATCACCTCAAACTCCTTTGCCTCAATCACTGAGAGAGACAACATGTTGTACTTGAGCTTCAATACCCACAATACATCTTAAACTCGTAGGATCCCACCTAACTACATCTTGAATGGAACAACACCTGACCCTATGACAACTTTCTGACTCTTATCGCCAACCTCCATGTGAAATTTTGAGTACCATTCAGTTAGAGTCTCAAAACTTATTGCGAATTTGTCATATGCTTCGAATCTCCATTATCCATGTATCATTCACCCTCATCAATGGTACCCTCAAAGAAATGAGAAACCAGAGCAAAGTATTCCTTGAGACTTCTAGAGAAGTCATCTAGCTCACCTAAATATGTAGCATCCATAGTTATCTCCTTCTTCTTCTCATTTTCTCCCTTCTTTCGACACAGACATTCACAAAATGACCATACTCACCACATGTATAACACTTCAACTTGTTTAAGTATTTCTTCACTTTTCCCTTCATCTTTCCTACAAGAGACACATTATCTTCAATAAACTTCTTCTTCTTATGAAGATCCTCATCTCACAGTTCTTCTTGGATGAAGTCGTCCCATAACCTTTTACAATCTGACGTATTTTCTTAAGTGACAATCCCTTTTATAAATGGCTTCCATTCCTCGGATGATCCCTTCAAATCAGTCCTCACTAGCTTTGAGTCTTGGACGATATCTCTAATGACATCTAGCTCATCACAAACTTGGGAAAGTCTCATAAGATATGGAGCCATACCTTCTCCATTTAAAATCTTGGTTCTCTTCAACTTCTCTCTCAAGACTAACAACCAATTATTGTTGTTATTCTAGAAAAATTCTTGAAGAGCCTTCCACATATCTCATGTAGTGTTATTCTTAGTTAGATGAGGTATCAAGTGATATTTGACACCATCTAAGATAATGAGCTTAACCTTTGCATAAAAGTCTTCATATGCTTCCAACTTGTTAGGATATGTTGGTTTGTTAATATCCTTGTCAGGAAACTCCCAAATCTTGTTCACCAACAATACTATCTTGATCACTTCCTTCCAATGACAATAGTTGGACAAGCCATCCAATCTATCCTCATACCTTAGACTAGTGACCAAATTTTCCATGCGGCTAGTCCTTCAACAAGACAACCAACTCCATCTTGAGTTGTTTACTATGCACACTATGATTCAATTGTCCCTTAAAAGTAGCTTTGATACCATGTTGATTTTTTTCCTCTAGTACTTTAAAATTGGGTCTATGTATAAAACACGATAAAAAATGCACTGAAATACACACAACTCCAAGAAATTCACACAACAGAAATGTACACTAGTGAATCAACAAAGCACAGAAGAATTTATGTATACCCAAAAAATGTTTATATTACAACTATAATACAACAAACATAGGGATTTTGTACCATGGATCACGACCCTTATAATTAACCATGATATAAGAAAAACTAGGGCTTGATGTCAACAACATTTGACTCTCAATCTGCCCACAAACAAGAACAAACTTGACTTACTTGCTTCATACGACTTTGACCACAACCCTTTCACTCCAAAACACCTGGCTAGTCCGTTTCCACCTATACCCATAGAGTTAATGCTCCTCTGATACCTCTACACATCAAGTTTCTCACAATGGTTTCACTACTCCAAAACACTCACACGCTTCAGCCTCAACAACCTTCCTTCTCACAATGATTTTCCACTTCAAATGCATTGTACAATTGACCTTCAAACTTTAGCTTCCTCATAGTGGGTTAACCCTTGCAAACCATTCTATATCAACCCTTAACTAGCTACCCTAACACTCCTTAGTAGGAAAAAATTATCCTATCCTAGCTATCCTACATCAAGACACCACCAAATTTCTCCTTTCTTGGCCTTTGCTCAGGCCTGAGCAATCTCAACCCTGTTTCAAACTTTCTTATGGTCTCTCAAACCTAAAATCTCCACTTGCGGTCATTGAAACTAAACTAAACCATCATGTTACTTCTTTGCTTAGATATTGGGGAGAGATGACCCTATTCTAGCCTTCCTTTTATACCTTTAGACCTTTCCTTGCACATAGAATTGGGGCTTTGTCCCTCTCCAATGGAATAGACAGACTCAACCTTATTTTTTAGTAGATGTGAAGCTTCACAACTAGGCTTATTGACACATAAATTCATCTAGCAGACTTGACTTAGGAGAGGAACCTTTGACCTTCTTCTTCTAGGGAAGATATGCTCCCAAACATATAATTAGACTTCAAATATCTCTCCTCTTCGGGTCTGTGGCTATCCTCTTAGTAGTTGTCTTACATAAGATGAGATTGAAATGTGTGATAACCTCTCCACAGGTAACTTCTATTTATACTCTCTATAATCATTGTCTTAGTTGTTCTTAACTTCATTAAAATTCCCTCACACAACAATAAGAATAAACAAATCATTTTTTTGTTGAAAATTGGTAGCTATGGTTGGTATTTTAATTTACAAAACAAAGAAAAATTTATGATTTTTGAATGTTGACCAATTCGGCCTAAAGTGCATAAGTTGTGCCCACGTGATGAATGGGTTTGACGCCAAGGTCAAAAGCTTCCTTTTAATACACATTAATAGGAGCTCGTTGGACTTCATTTGTAATCTCATCACATCCATCACATCAATTTGAAACACGAAGTCTAATCCACACATGCAAAGGAGAAAAGGAGATGCCCTCTTCTACACTGATCATCCTTCTATTCTTTTATTTGACTAGCATTGATTTGGAATTGTTTGCATTTGTTTGATTGAGATTTTGATTGCATCTGGAGGTTGAAAATTGCAGAGGTTCATTGAATTTTGTTGACTGAGATTTTGCTCCTTTTTCTGGGTCGTTGATCGCAGGTTAACTGCAAGACAACCCTGAGATTTTGACTGGTTTTTTGACTATCATTTTGACCAAATTTTGATCCTTTGTTCTAAGCTACCTCAAGCCGTAATTCAACCTCTTTGTTGCAGACTTGGACTTTGACCAAAGTTGACTCTTTTCTCTCTTCGTTGACTAGTTTCACTTGGATATATTGAGGTCAAAATTTGGAAACTTGTTTGGAATATTCTAATGTACTTTTGATGAACCAAATTCTCTCTTTCGTAAGGAAAGACTTGTTGGGTTTTCCCCTTGTGGGTTTTTCCCTGGTTTCTATCATAAATATTGGTGTCCCTTGTACCTTGTTTTACTGTTTACTGTGATCTCTATTACTCTACTGAAGAAAGTGAATGGTTTAAATTTTTCATGTATAACTGCTTAATGATTGGAATACTATAAGAAGACTAATTGTATCATTGGAAGTAGTTATCGATTTGAAAAATTGCACTAGTCTTGATTGCACTAGAAAAAATCAACATGGTATTAGAGCTTTGGCGAAGGGAAAGATAATTGAGATCACCTTGTAGAGCATTGAGAAGAACTTTGAAGAGTTTTAGGATTCTACTTTATATTTTGGTTGGATATATTCATCGTGAATTCCTTTATGAAGATTGAAAATAAGCTTGAAGGAGCTACATATTATAGGGCATCAAAGGCAAGGACTGACCTAGTGCTTGCAAGGCATAAGGTCTTGGGTATTGTTACAGGAAAAGTTATTGAACCAACTGACCAAGCAGGAAAATGCAAATTTTAGGAAGATGACATATTGGCAAGGAGCATCATTGTAGAATCTGTTAGGGATCATATAATTCCCTATAATATTGATCACCAAACTTCCAAGGAGATGTATGATGCCTTTACTGGATTGTACACTATCAAAAACATTAATCAATCTATAAGTTTGAGGTGTCAAATTCGTAATATCAAGAGGAAAAATAATGATAATGTGGCATCATATTTTGTAAGGATATCTAAATAATAGATCAAATCAAAGTTATTGAAGAAGAAGTATCCGACAAAGAATGGGTGGTTGTGGCTATGGGTGGTCTACCTAAATCTTGGGATCCTTTTGCAACAAGCATTATTGTAAGAGAAAATCCAACCTCCTTTGATAAGTTGTGGGCTACCTGCACACAAGAAGAATCAAGGCTTGTTTCTAGAGACAAAATTGCAAACCTGGGTGAAGACTCTCAAGCTTTTGCAGACCACTCCAAGAATAGCAGGGGAATAAGAAAATTTGGAAGATTTCAAGGAAGTTCAAGAAGAATACCTAATTCAAGACCTGTTCCAAGAAGGGAACCCGCTCCACAAATAATAATTCCTCCCACATCTCAAGATAGAAGAGATAGAAGAGATAAAAGAGATATAACAAATGTTCAATGCTTTTCTTGCCAAGCATATGGTCACTTTGTTGTGCAGGTAATCCCTTCCATGGATAGAAGTGATCCCTCTAGTCCTAATGAGAGGATATAGCAACAAATGAGACAAATTTATGAAACCTTTCCTAAGTTATGCTAGAAAAACACGAAGGAGGATAGATGCCCTACCTCTTTATGATGCTAATGCTTGCCTTTGGTGTCAGCCTTGCTTCTTTCGCTTCCACGCTCACGATCTCCTCTCTGTCGATGAAGACAAGTGCCTGCAAGGAAGAACAAGTGGAGACAATAAACGTATACCAAGCATAACAATATCTAGTTGATCAAATTTGGATCAAGGACCTAAGTGATAGCTCAAATTTCAAATTGTTCGGAAGTGTGCCGAACCTGAGCGACTAGATAGATCTCGTCTTCCTGATTCTGACGTCGTGAACGGTTCCAAAAATCAACACCGTATGAAGAAGTTATCGTGATTTGAAAAGTCGAGTAAACTGCAATTTTTGGCCTTTGACCAAGTTTGACTAGGTTTTGAATATTGAAAAAAGAAAGAATATTCCTTCTCGGCCAGTAATATTGTGACAAGTGTCAAGATTCTATTTGCAGATGGATTGTACATGGTTTGGTGTGGAAAAATCACAGGACGCCATGTGGCATGCCCGAAGGCTCCCACGTGGCCCAGGTTTGGCGTATTAAATTTTTTGGGGAGTCGACCGAAGTCGACCTCGAGACCTTCGAGTGTGCGTGCAGGTGCCTTAACCACTCGCCCTACCATTTGGATCTTAACCATATAGCATTTGAGGTTTCATTTAATGTTTAACAGTTTTCTATTTGGGGTTTGGAGGGGCCAGCCCCGAGAATACGACCGCGACCCCAAGACCAAGGGCTTAAGCCCCTGAACCATCGACGCAAACTAGTTATAAACCCGCCAACAGTTTAATCGCAACATTCATATGGCATGGTTACTCCGCGTGGTTAAGGCTTTGTTCGACGACTTTATTAAACCGTTAACTGCAAACTCCGCCGTCAGTGCTATCACATGCACCTTTGCAATTAAGTTATAACCGACAGTTACGATAACAGTTTTCAAGACCGCAGGGTTAGGGCCATGTGCCTAACCCCCCAACCAACATTAATTGCCAACGACCAGACTGGTGGAAGTTATGGAGCGCGCCCCAAATTTGGGGATTTGGCCATTTTTAACTGGAGTTAAGTTCCGTTCCTCCACTTTTAGTGGAGCTTTTTAGGGGTCACTGGACAAATTGTGTTTAGGCTCTATATTGAGCTAGATTCGACCAATTTTGGAGTGTGAATAGTCTATATTGAGCTAGATTCAACCAATTTTGGAGTGTGAATAGTCAATTTAGACTATCTCAGACATTCCAGACTCATTGGTGAGGGTTGCAGAGCCATTAGAGGATTTTTGAGCAAGTTTTTTCTTTTGAAAAGTTCAAGGGGCCACTAGGGCCACTAAGGGCCACCAACAAAAAGAGGCTTAGCCAGTGTAGAGGCCTTTATCAGTAATCCAATAGTCAATTTTGGATGTTTTAGACATTCTGGAACTAATGGTGTGGTTTGCAGTGTCTGTAGATGAATTTTGAAGGCCGAGTTGCTTCAGAGAAGTTCCAGGGGCCACTAGGGCCAACAAGTGCTAGCAGGAGAATGTGGCCTATCCAAGGTAACCAGTAACCATTCTTAGCAAACCAATAGTCATTTCTATTTTTTTTTATACTTACGAATCCATTGATGGAGTTTTCAGAAGCTTTTGAGGACTTCTGAAAGTCAAGTTGCTTCAGAGAATTTCCAGGGGCCACTAGGTCCAACAAGAGCCAACAGGAGAATGTGGCCTATCTAGGGCAACCAGTAACCATTCTCAGCAAACCAATAGTCATTTCTGACTCTTTTGATACTTATGAATCCAATGATGGATTTTTTAGAAGCTTTTGAGAGTGCAAGGAAGACAATTTTTGAATATTCCTCGAAATATTCCTTCCGGGCCAGTAATATTGTGACAGGTTTCAGGATTCTTTTTGTAGATGGATTGTACGTGGTTTGGTGTGGACCAATCATAGGCCGCCACGTGGTAGGCCCAGAGCCCACCATGTGGCCCAGGTATGGTGTATTAAATTTTTTGGGGAGCCGACCAGAGTCGACCCCGAGACCTTTGAGCGCGCGTGCAGGCGACTTAACCACTTGCCATACCATTTGGATCTTAACCGTATAGAATTTGAGGTTTCATTTAATGTTTAACGGTTTTATATTTGGGGGTTTGGAGGGGCTAGCCCCTCCCATATGGTCGTGACCCCAAGACCAAGGGCTTAAGCCCCGAAACCATCGACGCAAACCAGTTACAAACTCACCAATAATTTAACCACAACGTTCATATGGCATGGTTACTCCGCGTGGTTAAGTTTTTGTCTAATGGTTTTGTTAAACCGTTAACCGCAGACTTTGCCGTCAGTGCTATCACATGCACCTTTGCAATTAAGTTATAGCCGACAGTTATGGTTATGCTTTTGAAGAGCGCGGGGTTAGGGCCATGTGCCCAACCCCCCAACCAACATTAATTGCCAATGGAAAGACTGGCGTAAGTTATGGAGCGCACCCCAAATTTGGGATTTGGAAATTTTTTACTGGAGTTAAGTTTAGTTCCTCCACTTTTAGTGGAGCTTTTTAGGGCTCACTAGACAAATTGTGTTTAGGCTCTATCTTGAGCTAGATTCGACCAATTTTGGAGTGTGAATAGTCAATTTAGACTATATCAGACATTCCAAACTCATTGGTGAGGGTTGCAGAGGCATCAGAGGAATTTTGAGTAGGTTTTTCCTTCAGAGAAGTTCAAGGGGCCACTAGGGCCACCAGGGGCCAGTAATAGAAAGAGGCTTAGCCAGTGTAGCTAGAGGCCTTTCTCAGTAATCCAATAGTCAATTTTGGATTTTTTAGACATTATGGAACTAATGGTGTGGTTTTCAGAGCCCGTAGAGGAATTTTAAAGGCCGAGTTGCTTCATAGAAGTTCCAGGGGGCACTAGGGCCAGCAAGTGCCAGCAGGAGAATGTGGCCTATCCAGTGCCACCTGTAACCATTCTCAGCAAACCAATAGTCATTTATGAATGTTTTGATACTTTTGAATCCATTGATGGAGTTTGCAGAAGCTTTTGAGGACTTTTTAAAGTCGAGTTGCTTCAGAGAAATTCCAGGGGCCATTAGGGCCAGCAAGTGCCAGTAGGAGAATGTGGCCTATCCAGGGCAACCAGTAACCATTCTCAGCAAACCAATAGTCATTTATGACTGTTTTGATGCTTATGAATCCATTTATGGAGTTTTTAGAAGCTTTTGAAGACTTTCAAAATTCGATATGCTTCAGGGAATTTTTTAGTGAGCCAGAGCCAAGGGGTGCCACTAGGTGTTGGAGGTGAAACCGGAGCAGCTGGAGGACAATTTCTGCAAGTGAATAACTTATTTTTACTATTTTGAACATTTTGAATCCAATGGAAGGATTTTTAGAGCCATTTTAAGACTTCTGAAGGTCGAAGAGCCACAGGGAAGTTTTGGGCAGCCCAGGGCCATAAGTGGATGGAGGCTTAGATTGGATAGCCAGTGTTGTTTTGGAGCAAATGATTAGTCAATTTTGGAGGTTTGATGTGTGTTGGAGACAATATGTGAGGTTTTAGGGACAAAAAAATAACTTTGAGGGAGTTAATGCCACTTCGAAGCTCGGGGAAGCTTAAGGGCACCAACATAAGGAGTCAAGTCTAAGGGGACCTAAATCTATTTTCAGAGTGATGACAGCCATGACAGGGGTATGATGGTATTCTAAACCCATTGGTTCAGTTCAGATAACCATTGGAGTTGATTTTGTAACATGTAAAAGAATTTTTTCACCATAATCCTAAAGAGCCAAGTCAGTTGACAAAAGCTCAAGGAGACATAGCCCACGATATTCGGTTGAAATCCTAGATTAAATTTGTTGTTATGTGTTGATTTTATTTGTTGCATTATATGAATATTGCACATGTTTAATACCAGCAAAAACAAATGGTCTTAAATCACTTAAACAGTTAAAAAACATACACCAGTTTCAAGTATAAATTTATGCACAAGTCAAGTATAAGCTAGATCTTTTATTTGTTTAACTGACTGGGAGGTTCTTGAAAAACATAACAAGTTATCCAACCCATTTTTAGATCAGGTTGGTATCATAGCATAGTTGCTTGCTTGACAGAGCACTAGGTTGCTTGTTTTGATTTGAAAGGTGTTTAACAGTGCAAAGAATTTGATTGCTTGCAATTGAGTTTGCTAGAGGTGAAGGGAGAGCTAGTGATAACTAAGTCCAGAAGAGGACAAGAAGGAAGAAGGGCTAAAGGAATATTCCTTACTCAATGGACCTCAAGGCAACCCTTGAAGCATAAAAGGGTTTGTTTGCTAAAGGCTGCTTGAAGAAGAGCTTGACTCTACAACCATTTTTTTTTCAGAAGCTTTGACAATTTTTTTTGAAAGCTTTGTGAAATTTTGTTGTAGTTCTTTAGTTCATTTTCATAATGACAACTTCATCAAGTGAGGTTTAAAAATCCTCCTCCTTCACAAGATTCTTCGATGAAGACATGAAAAGAGACTTCTACATCCTAAATGATAAAGTGAAAATTATGTTTGAAGATAGAAAGGAAAGCACTAAACTTCGTGAGAAATTGATTGCTATGAAGCAAGAGAAAGAAGAAATTATTCTAAGAATGCATGAGATGGAGATGTAGCTCCATCAAGCCCAAGAGGCCTTAACCAAGAACATGCGTGAAGCAGAGGTAAATCACTCAAATTTGTCTTCAATTTACTCTTCAGATAGATGTGTTGGTTCATTTGAAAATCACACTAGAGGTATAGGGTCCAAGTTGATGTTAAAAATGGGCTATAACGGCAAGGGTTTAGGAAAACATGCACAAGGCATGATTGATCCTATTTTGGTTGAGGAAAGACCTAAGAAATTTTTTCTTGGTTATTTTCAATATAATGGCAAAAAAACCAAAGCCATGAAGGCATGCGAGACAACTTCAAAAAGAACTTTTGTTCCAAGTTCTAAACCACAAACATTTCAAGTTTGTTTTCAAGTTGATTGCCATTGTTTGATGCCTATGTTGCAGTAATATGTGTGTAGACATGTAGCTTATGGCGAGCATGAGAATTCAGACAGCTATCAAGACATGAACACTGACGTTAGTCTTTCAAAGAAAGCTGGAACCTCTACTAGTTCATCTCCTCATGATGGTAAAAAGGACGGACATTAAAAGCAGCATTTGAGGTATAATTCTTCCCATAGTCAAGTTGATTATGTTTTTGATAAGCATGAAAAATGTGCATGCTTGAAAGGAGGAAAGAGTTGTTGTGCATATTGTGGTATGTTTAACCATGAAGTTTCGAGATACTGGAAGAGGATGAAGGCATACAGGAAACAGTTGAAGCGAAGGCAACTTGCAAAGAAGGTGCAAAATACTTGCACACATTGCCAGAAGAAGGGACATGTTGTTTCTCAATGTTGGACATTGCATCCAACTAATCATCCCAAGCACATGAGGTAAGAGGATAGAAATACTGTCGAAGTTGGAACCAAAGATTACATCATTGATGTGAGAACAAATGTTTCACATGAAGAAGATTTTCAGCAGCAAAAGTCACCGTGGAAGTGGCTTGGTAAGAAGTGGTTTGACTTCTTAACCCAGAAAGACATACATTCATTTGTACATATGAAAATTTCTGTCATGTATGCATTTATGTTGGAAACTTACGTTTGTTTGAGCCATATTTGATCAATGATCAAGGAAGCTATGTTAAGCTACCTTCTATAAATTTCTCGCCAGAAATTTCTGAGTGAGTGCAAGGAAGACAATTCTTGACAGGAGGACAAGAGCATTCAAGAAGGAAAGTGTTGACTACCTTCGAATTGTGGTTCAAAGGCACTAAGCCATGCAAGGAAAGTGTATGAAGGCTGAAGAGTGAGGGTGCTGTACTCTCATCTACTGAACAGATCATGTAATTAGTATTTTGGGGTCCAAAAGATTCCCAATGGGGAGCTGTGATCAGATTTGGATCAAGGACCTAAGTGATAGCTCAAATGTCAAAGTGTTTGGAAGTGTGTCGAACCTGAGCGATCGGATAGATGTTGTCTTTCTGATTTCGGCGTCGTGAATGGTTTGAAAAACTGACACCGTATGAAGAATTTATCGTGATTTGAAAAGTACAGTAAACTTACTTTATAGCCTTTGACCAAATTTGACTGGGTTTTGAATATTAAAAAAAGAGAGTATATTCCAGGGATTATTCCTGGAATATTCCCCAGAATATTCCTTCTGGGCCAGAAATATTGTGACAAGTGTCAGGATTCTATTCGCAGATGGATTATACATGGTTTGGTGTGGACCAATCATAGGCTGCCACATGGTAGGACCAGAGTCCGCCACGTGGCCCAGGTTTGGCTTATTAAATTTTTTGGGGAGCCAATCAGAGTTGACCCCGAGACCTCCGAGCACGTGTGCAGGCACCTTAACCACTCGCCCTACCATTTGGATCTTAACCGTATAGCGTTTGAGGTTTCATTTAATGTTTAACGGTTTGGTATTTGGGGGTTTGGAGGGTCCAGCCCCTCGCATATGGCCGCGACCCCAAGACCAAGGGTTTAAGCCTCAGAACCACCGACGCAAACCAGTTACAAACCCTCCAACAGTTTAACCACAGTGTTCATATGGCGTGGTTACTCCGTGTAGTTAAGGTTTTGTCGGAAGGTTTTGTTAAACCTTTAACCGCAGACTCTGCTGTCAGTGCTATCACATGCACCTTTGCAATTAGGTTATAGCCGGCAGTTACGGTTACGGTTTTGAAGACCGCGGGGTTAGGGCCATGTGCCCAACCCCCCAACCAACATTAATTGAAAATGGCCATACTGGCGGAAGTTATGGAGTGTGCCCCAAATTTTGGCATTTGGCCATTTTAAACTGGAGTTAAGTTCAGTTCCTCCACTTTTAGTGGAGCTTTTTAGGGGTCACTGGACAAATTGTGTTTAGGCTCTATCTTAAGCTAGATTCGACCAATTTTGGAGTGTGGATAGTCAATTTTGACTATCTCAGACATTCCAGACTCATTACTGAGGGTAGCAGAGCCACTAGAGGAATTTTTATCAGGTTTTTGCTTCTGATAAGTTCAAGGGGCCACTAGGGTCCAGCAACAGAAAGAGGCTTAACTAATGCAACTAGAGGCATTTCTCAGTAATACAATAGTAAATTTTGTATGTTTAAGACATTATGGAACTAATGGTGTGGTTTTAAAAGCCTTTGGAGGACTTTTTAAGGCTGATTTGCTTCAAATAATTTCCAGGTCCACTAGGGCCAGCAAGTGCCAGCAGGAGAATGTGGCCTATTCAGGGCAACCAGTAACCATTCTCAGCAAACAAATAGGAATTTCTCACTGTTTTGATACTTCTGAATCCATTGATGGATTTTTTAGAAGATTTTGAGGACTTCTGAAAGTCGATTTTCTTCAGAGAATTTCCAGGGGCCACTAGGGCCAACAAGTGACAACAGGAGAATGTGGCCTATCTAGGGCAACCAATAACCATTCTTAGCAAACCAATAGTCATTTTTGAATAATTTGATACTTATGAATCCATTGATGGAGTTTTCATAAGCTTTTGGATACTTCTAAAAGTATATATTCTTCAGGGAATTTTTCAGTGACCCTAGAGCCAAGGGGTGCCACCAGGTGTTGGAGGTGAAACCGGAGCAGCCAGAGGCCAATTTATGCAAGTGAATAGCCTATTATGAATATTTTGTACATTTTGAATCCAATGGAAGGATTTTAAGAGCCATTTGAAGACTTATAAAAGTATAAGATCCACAGGGAAGTTTTGGGCTGCCTAGGGCCATCAATGGATGGAGGCTTAGATTGGAGAGCCAATGTTCTTTTGGAGAAAATGATCTGTCACTTTTGGAGGTCTGATGTGTGCTAGAGATATTATGTGAGGTTTCAGGGATAGAAAATAATTATGAGGGGGTTAGTGCCACTTCTAAGCTCAGGGAAGCTTAAGGGAACTGACAGAATGAGTCAACTCTAAGGGGCCCTAGATCTGTTTTCAGAGTGATGACAGCCATAAAATGGGTATGATGGTATTCTAAACCCATTGGTTCAGCTCACATAACCATTGGATTTGAGTTTGTAACGTGTAAATTTTTTTTTTCATCATAATCCCAAAGAGCTAAGTCAGTTGACAAAAGATCAAGGCGACGTAGCCCACGATATTCGGGTGAAATCCTAGATTAAATTTGTTTTTATATGTTGATTTTCATTTGCTGCATTATATGGATGTTGCACATGTTTAATATCAAAAAAAAAAAAAATGGTCTTAAAGCACTTAAATAGTTAAAAAACATACACCTGTTTCAAGTATAAATTTTCGCACAAGTCAAGTATAAGCGAGATCTTTTATTTGTTTAACTAAGTGGGAGGTTCGTGAAAAACATAAAAAGTTATCCAACCCATTTTCAGATCACTAATATAAGCTATGTAGCAAATCAAGGAGCACCACAATAAACATGAAAAAATAAACACATTTATGGAAAGGAAACACACAATGTATTATTAATAGAACGATAAAGGGAGCAATACAACCAGAAGCCTTGATGTTGGATGCCTCCTTCAAGTGAGACTACAAGTCCTAGCATTGACTCTTCAAACAACTTCCTCCTTCATAGATGGGCAACAATTGGGCATGCTTCAGCTCATAGGATGGCAACCAAACATTAGTGGGTGGTAGGGGTTTTATTTACAGGGAAGGAGAGGTAGTCAAGGATCCATAAAATGTGGGAGGAGTTCCACATCTTAAGGGAAATATCCATGGAAAGAGGATCCATGGCCATGAATGGGAGGTCTCGCTCCTATCATCAACAACCTAAAACCAGATCATCGTTCTTGAGGCTTCTATTAAGGGAAGCTTCTCCTCAATTTTTTGGAAAACTGCATGAAGAGGACCAACATAGATTTTCCTGTCAAAGGTCACGCTGCCAGCGCTAGACACATGTTTTACAAAGGGTGACAAGCGTGGGTCAGTAGCTATGCAGAGCATGCTGGGCTTATAAAACAAAGTTTTTGACAAGCTTTCCAGAATTTTTTTAAATCAAGTTTTCTTTCACATCTTTAAGTATGTTTTAGGCATGTTTGATAGAGAACATATTTTGTGACACTGGTGGCATGAAGACACAAAGTGGAGCATAAAAAAATATTGTATAAAAAATACCTCCTAAAGCATGAAATCAGAATGAGAATTGATGGTTGAAGTGCTTTACAAGTAAAGGCAAGGGCTTTAGAGAACCACCGTCAGGAGACCTGCAATCCAAACATGATGCAATATATATGACGTATCTGACATAAGTATGCCTAGAAATGAGCAAGCACATGGCAATACATGGATACATGACATGGACGCAACCATCCGACTGAAAAGGATCATGAATATATGAACACATGAATCCACGCCATGGACGCGACTATCTGACTAGAAAGTATAATGTGTACAATCATGAATAATTCCACACAACCTGGATTTAATCAAATGAAAAGCAGGGTCTCCGCCTCTATCTCGAATCATCCAAACTACAAATCTGACCTTGTGAATAGATGTGTTGAAGTTGAACATGATAGAAACTACCTAATTAGTGGTCAATTATGTAAATCGTTAACATGCACGAGAGAAACCACCAATGACATTGATGGCTCTCAAGGTACAACAAAACATCTATGAGTGTGAACAATGGAGCTAAAGTCGAACACTCATAGAATCATCCAATTGAAGGCCAATGATGTGAAATTATCGTCAAATGCGAATAAATTTCCATCGAGGCATACAAGCTCCAAGGTAATGAAAGGGGATTTCTAGATCATCTTCCTGGATAATGAGCTGAAGTCGACATGAAGTGATCTGTCGAAGAAGGGCCGTAATGTTTCCTACATCATCGACATAAAACATAGGTTTTGAAGTGTTTAAAAGAGTGATTCAAGATTGATGCGTAGAACAGGGTGTAAGTGGTTTGAATTTGTAGTCTGGGACTTCTCTTGAACATATCGGCAACATGACTCCAAAATTTGGCAACATTTGACTCAAAATAGGATCATAGGTCATGATGACAAAAGGATATAATTGAATAAGAGGAAAATGGATTTCCAAAACCCAATAAGGCTAGAAAAAAGGCGAGGATATCCCAAACCCGACACGAGATACAAATAAGTGTCATGTTCAAGAGTGACATGCTACCGTTTAGATCAAATACAGGATATGTGTTTCCTTCCATTCCCCCCCACTATTTATAGTGAGTACCTATTTATTTTTTACCGCAAGCTTGAAGAGGATACCATATGCTTAGCGTATAATTTCATCCTTCGGATGAATCCATCCTAATAAGTTTAACGAGCTCTAGGAAGGAGTAACATGGTCTCGTCACGGTGACAAGTCCTTTGTCGTTTAAGTTTTACAAGTCCGACATAGGGATAACTCAAAATATTTTTCATGTTTAGGGAGTTTGAAAAAGAAGTGGAAAATAAAAATCTAGATGTCCCTTTTCGTAAAGAGTCTCCCGAATCTAAAAAGGTAGAAAACAATATTCAAGAGAACCTCTTATTCATGTTTGACTAAGTTATTCCTTTTTCATAACTAGTCTCTATCAGTCCGGAAAAGGGTTAAACTTATTCTGAGTAGATGAATTTTCATTTACTTTAACGAGCTCGAAAATACAAGTGCTCGACAATATTTTCATAATTTTGGGAGTTTGAAAAGAGTTGAAATAGGACTTCTCCTAGAGGAACGAGTGGTATAAAGGGTATCAACTAGTTCCGGTGACGATGGAATTGCTCAAAACATGTATAGGTTAAGAGGTTGTATAATGAGACCACTCATCACAGCGGTTCCCCAGGAAAGGGTAAAACAACCAAGTGAGATCGTATGATCGGCCAAGAAGATGGTGACGATGGAATGAGAAAACTACGGCTAATATGGAAAAAATAGGTTAATAAAATTGGTAATCACAAGAGGTAGAATGATAATGCTTTCATTTTTACACAAGCTTGAAACATGGGAAACTATTCTGGAGAACCCTTGAAGATGGTTTCATTTTTGCACAAGCTTGAAACAGAGACAAACTATGCTTGAAATTGGTTTAATTTTTTCACAAGCTTGAAACAGAGACAAACTGTGCTTGGAATAAATTTGCATGCCCCAAGCATAATGACTCAATTCGAGGTACATGACCCCCAAACTTCATTTCATTCACTTAAGTAGACTACTAGTTACTAACAAGTGGATGGAACAAAGATTCATTTACGAGATCAAGTGAAAGACTCGACTAGGAATTTATGAGATCAAATCAAGAACTCAAATTGAAAGGGGATTTGTTTCATTTTTTAATGAGTTTGACACAATAAAATAATTATTCTCATAGGTACATATTTCATTTTTTAATGAGGTTGACATGGTAAAAAAACTATCCTCATGACACCTCATTTCATTTTTTAATGAGCTTGACACAAGAAGAGGAACTCTGCTCTGACACCTTGTTTCATTTTTTAACGAGCTTGACACAAGAAAAGGAACTTTTCTCTGACATTTTGTTCATGGCCCATAAGAGGTCATGGCTTCCAACAGGTTCTCATCAGACGGGATAACAACTCTCTGGAAATTAGGGTCCAATGCCCCTAGTACATGATGCACTATATCACTGACTAGATCATCACTAGATGCGGGCATGGAATAGGTTGCCACATAAATAACTTGTGGCGTGGGTCATAACACTTGCATGTAAGGACCATTCAAGGATGCTGGTTAATTGGGAGTCAATTAGTACCAACGAATAAAAGCTGATCAATGGTCACGGTTCTTCCTTCATGTGGGAAACACATCACACGAAAGAGAGAAGAATAAAGATCTCCCATGACATAAATATAGTCACGACCAAGGAGTAAATTAAAATCCAACGGGCCTTTGAAAACCATCACATCTATATATACAATCTTTCCTCCCAAAGTAATAGGAAACTTAGGAAGGATCCCTAACAATTGACTGGTTCCTCTGTTAAAAGCCAACAAATCCTGGGTAACAGGCACAAGCTGCAAGGAACCTAAAGCTTTCCAAGTAGTTGAGGGCAGAATACTAACAGATGTGCCTTCATCTATGTTTGTACTAGGTACGACCACATTATAGGCCCGTACTGTGATCTCAAAGGGCACATAAGAAGGAGAATGATATCTTGCTAGTCGACTTTGGTATAGGTCAATTTGGGCACCATTCCCAATGACCTGGTTAACTGGGCATCATCTCTAGGACCAATGATAAAGGGTTTATCATTCCCTATCATTTCAGTTGCTACATGCCCTAGGACAAGAAACAAGACAAATCATGAAAGACTTTCATCAAGCAAAGGTTTCCATGGTTTGAAGCTTATTATTTAGCATATGAGAGCTCAAAAACGCAGGCTCTAAGGGGCCTAAGTGTGTTGCATATGTAGGTAGCCCCATGTAAGGTTGCTCTGCAAAGCACTTCCCGATGTTCACAGGTGCGTTGGTCACATTGGGAGTGAAATTCTCATTGTTCCGGAATCTCCACTTGGGAAGTGCCTTCTAGAAGAGTTCACATGTGTCAAGCTTCGGATCCAAGTGTCCATTTGACATCTACATGAATGGAAACATGTCTTGCCTATTTTTATAAAGTTATTGATTGCAAAAGAACCTACAGTTTATCTATAAATTGAGCACAGATCTAAGTGTTTGAGAAGGAATAATTTGAGTAGAGAAATGCCGGAGGATTTTCAATTGAGAGCTAGATTTGTGAAGCTACTGCTGGAGAGATTTATACTGTGATGAGGCTTGGGAACGTTGCTATAAGGTCACTTCAAATCAATCACTAGGTTGTAACCTCTCCTTCTATCATAAATAAAGAGTAATTCTTACTTTTCCCTACATGCATCTGTATTGGCTTTGATTTTCCATATTGTAAGATCTTGGTTGATGTATGTGGTTTATGCTTTACTGATTTAGCTAACTAGCTTGAATAGATATCTATATTATTGCATCTTCTGCCGTTTCAGTGTTCTTTCTTGCAGGAAGAATTCATCTCACAAACCGCTTGAATTTGAAGCTGCAGCGGAAGCGAATGAACAAGTAAGCCTCCAATCCTCGCTGTGTATCTATTCTGAGTTAGGAGAAATAGTCGTATAGTCTTTCACCTGTTGTTCTAGACTAGCACCTGTCTAGGGAAGCATAATTTATCCGTAGATTACAATTCTAGCCCAACAGACTTCAATCAAAAGAAGTGACTATACTACTTGGAGGGGGTGCTGTGGGAATGGGAGAATTTCCACCTTGTGTTACGGGAATGGGAGGATCACCCTACTGTACCATGGGAATGGAAGGATTTCCCTCTAATTCATAGGAATCTGAAGAAACAAAAAGAGCCCGAGTGGTATGAGGTTCACTCTCTCAAGGAAAAGCACGATTAACTGAAGGTGAAATCAAGTCAACTGTTTTCTCAAGAAATGGTTATTCAGGAACAAACTTGTGGGATTTAGTTTCAGAGAGAGTGGGATTGACTAGAGATTATTTATGATCAATCACTTTATCAACTAATGGAGGATCAAAGGAAAGCTTCCGATAACTAGTAGGAATATGGGGCTAAGAATTTGTAAGGTTTTCCAATACTTTGGAGGCTTCATCCATATAAGAAAAAATGTGAATGAGATGATTCCATTCATATGACTTACAGGGAGATTTAACTTTACCCTGTTTCCCATGAAATTTTCTATCACTAGTTGACGGTTTGTCACTAGTGCAATCTCCAGCGGCTGATGACAAAGGCTGAGGTGAGCCTGTGGACCACACTTCTAATACCTTAGGAATACCAGGACAATCTCTAAGAAGGTGGTCTCCCTTACATATATTGCAATGGAATTTGATTTTGCGGGGTTGATTAGAAGATTTTTTAATATCAGTTGCATTGGTAGCAATTGTTGCTTGGTTTCCCCCTTTCTTATTTTTCTTCTTATTCTTTGTCCTCTTCTTCTTCTTCTTCTTATCTTCTTGGTTACTAGAATCCAAACTTTTACCAGGCGAAGAGGAAGAACGAGGTGAAGAAACAGGCGTAGAAGGAAAGGGGTCAACTTTAGGATCAACATGAGTTTGACACTGTTCAAGTGGAGGCGAACTTGGTTGAGAAGAAACTTGGACATTCAGAACCATGGGGGTCGAAAATACCAAACTAGAAAACCAATGGTAAACCTAGGAAGGGATAAAATTTCCATATAAGGAGCACCAATATTTCCAAAAGAAGGAAAAGGACCAAGATTCCCATATGAGGGGTTTCTTTGATTGGTAAACTCAGGAACTGTTGCCATTAGTCTCAATCTCATATCCGATAAGGAGTTGTTCCGCCGGGAGGATGTTATTTCATGGGCAATAAATTTTAGAAATTAACAACAAATAAATCATAAAGGGGTAAGCTAGGCATAAAGGATTACTAAGCAACCGTGAAATGTGATATAAACCTTGGCGAACCAAGGACTTAACGTACTGCAACCAATCTCTCTGAATGGTATGTTCAATGTGTCATGGTTTACAAGACGGCTCACTCGGTTACCTATGGATGGATAGCAACCTAGTGGGGACTCCCAAAATATATGCGACAATGCATGGGAGTGCAATCCGTAGTAGTGTTGTCTAATGGTTAACCGTTCGATGAGAGCATTCCATATACTTACCATGTGTGGAGCGCCATTGATATACCTAAAATTACTGGATAACGATCCTATACACTTTTGTACATGGAACGGGATATCAGCCCCGGGATACAACGCTAGAAAATAATGACAAATCCTACGTTTAATGATGCCGGAACACGTCTCTAGCCTAGACTTCTAAATATTTATGTTAATGTTCCAAATTCTCTTTAGGTTAATTGAGGTAAATTTTAAGTTGATGTTGAATTATGTTTCATTTTGAAGGGCTTAAAATCAATTTCACCTTAACATACCTATAATGCAACTAATATGAGAAAAAAGACTCTTTCCATTTTGATGAAAGCTATATAGTATAGGGAAGGAATTCAAAAATTGACGCAATCAAACAAAGATGCAACAAACAAGAACTTCCTAACTAGATTTTCTGCTTTCACTATTCCAATTTAGTTCAAATCATTAAAATATGTTAAACCATGCAATGTAATATATGCATGATTCCCTTGAAAACTATGCAAATGCAACCTATGCACAATTTCCTTTTATTTTTTTGACGAATGAGAATGCACTCAATACACCTTGCAGTTTTCAACCACTAAACAATGTAATCTATGTTCAATGATAAATCTCAAAACGAATTTCCAATGCAATGTGATCTAATGCACCTTAATGAAAAGTAAACTTCGAGATGAAAACTAAATGAACGCAAAATCGATTTCTCTTATGGTCTCAAAAGAAATAATATTGCTCAATCAACAACAAATCAATATTCCTTCCAAACATACAAGCAACAAACAACAATTTTAATGGAATCAAAGAATCACTGACCGAACCAAAATTTCACTTTTACCACTTCAAGTAAGGGATGTAATTTTTCACACCACAAAGTAACTAACACCAAAAAAACAAAATTTCATGCACACAAAGTAGGAGGATGACTTCAAAGATCACGACACACTAGGCATTTTAGCAAAAACCCTAAAAATTCTCAAATTTAAGGACCAAGTCTACTTTACACAACAAAATCCACGCTGACAGGGTTTTCAGATCTAATTTAAATAGAAAAACCAGTGCTCGCATCACCACTTTGCACAATAGAATATGTGTTGGATGAGAAAATGGACCAACGCGGGTAGATAGTGTAAGACAGGGTATTCAGCGCGACTGTACTTAGAAATATCCATGCTAGCAGTGCGACTATCTCTGGAAAAACACATGCTAAGCGAGAAAGGCTTAGGAAAAATAAGCAAAGTTTGAGCAAAAACCTTGACTTGACACCCTAAAACATAGACTAATCAGAGTATAGACCCAAAAGCAATAAAAATTGAGGATCATTAAAAGGTTTACCAAAATAAGCAAAAAGACCAAATGCAAAAGGAGGGTTGAAAGGGCTATAGGCTCCCCAATATGGTCACCATTTTGTTGTGCAGGCAATCCCTTATACGGACAAAAGTGATCCCTCTAGTCCTAATGAGAGGATCTAGCAACAAACGAGACAAATATATGCAACCTTTCCTAACTTATGCTAGAAAAGCACGAAGGAGGA
This sequence comes from Pinus albicaulis, assembly GCA_034641835.2. Taxonomy (NCBI): domain Eukaryota; kingdom Viridiplantae; phylum Streptophyta; class Pinopsida; order Pinales; family Pinaceae; genus Pinus; species Pinus albicaulis. The sequence continues at coordinate 1,318,468,697 of CM076575.1, forward strand.
TAAATTTCCTACCTCTTCCTGATGCTAATGCTTGCCTTTGGTGCCAGCCTTGGTTCTTTCGCTTCCACACCCACGATATCCTCTCCGTCGATGAAGAAAAGTGTCTGTAAGGAAGAGCAAGTGGAGACAACAAATGTATACCAAGCATAACAATCTCTAGTATAAGCTATATAAAAGATCAAGGAATACCATAATAAACATGCAAAAATAGACACATTTATGGAAAAGGAAACACACAATGTATTATTAATAGAATGATAATGGGAGCAATACAACCAGAAGCCTTGATGTTGGACGCCTCCTTCAGGTGAGACTCCAAGTCCTAGCCTTGACTCTTCAAACAAATTCATCCTTCACAGATGGGCAACAATTGGGCATGCTTCAGCTCATAGGAAGGTAATAAAGCATTAGTGGATGGTAGGGGTTTCATTTATAGGGAATGAGAGGGAGTTGAGGATCCATAAAAGGTGGGAGGAGTTCCACATCTTAAGGGAAATACCCATGGAAAGAGGATCCATGACCATGAATGGGATGTCTCGCTCCTATCATCAACAACCTGAAACCATGTCGTCATTCTCAAGGCTTCTAGTAAGGGAAGCTTCTCCTCCATTTTTGGGAAAACTTCCTGAAGAGGACCATTGTGGATTTTCCTGTCAAAGGTTGCATTGCCAACACTAGACACATGTTTTGAAAAAGGTGACAAGTGCGGGTTAGTAACTATGCAGAGCACGTTGGGCTTGTAAAACAAGGTTTTTGACAAACTTTCCAGAATCTTTTTAAATAAAATCTTCTTTCACATCTTCAACAAGTATGTTTTAGGCATGTTTAACGGAGAACATATTTTGCGACACTGGTGGCATGAAGACATAAAGTGGAGTGTGAAAAAATACTGTATAACACACTCTCAAAATAGCTTCCCTCAAAGGAATGATTCTTTAAGGGGAAATTATCAAAGGAATGATGATCAAAAGAGGAAAGGGAAGCATCATGCTTCTGCAGTTGACCTTGATGAATCCTCAAATAAGAGGAGGCCTAGAAAGAGAGATTTTGATGATGAATACTCATTTTATTTTTCTTTTATAGGTTCCATTACAGGTCATGATGAAATATGGTTGGTGGACAGTGGTGCCTTTAGGAACATGACTGGAAGTTGTGAATATCTCTTTGAATTAGTCAAAAAGAAGATAAATCAAAGGGTTGAGCTTGGAGATAATGGAAAATGTGAAGTCAAGGGCATTGGTTTGTCATCCTTCTAATTGGAATCAAGAGGTAATGTATCTATTAACAATATTCTATATGTCCCTAGTTTGAAGAAGAATTTGTTGTATATTTCATCTCTTGAAGACAAAGGATATATAATTGCTTTTGTAGATGGAAAAGTTCTAGTATGGAAGAAGGACGCCTCCCTTGAATCTGCTAAAGTCATTGATGTACGAATTGGAGGCCTATATCGTCTCCTTGGTTACTCAATTCAAGCCCTAATACACAACACATCTGATCTTTGTGAACTATGGCATCGAAGGTACTCATGTTCATTATAGAGCATTGTCTATAATGAAAGTTTTTGTTAAATGTGTACTAAAAATAAAAAAAATTGAACATATGGAGTTTGCAAGGGATGCGCCCTTGGGAAAAATATTAAAGGAAGATGTACTATCAAGGATGATAGTAGATCAAAAGGAATCTTGGATCTTTTGCACTCTAATGTTTTTGGACCTATGTGTGATAAATCCTTGGGTGCTCATTTGTACTATGTCTCTTTTATTGATGATTACTCTTGTAAAACATGGATTTAATTCTTTAAATCCAAGAATGAAGTATTTGAGAAGTTTTGGGAATTCAAAGCACATGTTGAAAATGCTATAGGAAAAACGATCAAGACTTAAGGTCTCATAATCGAGGAGAGTATGTGTTCAAATAATTTATTTCCTTCTACATGGATGTTGGAATTAAGAGGGAGATGATAGTTCCCTACTATCCTCAACAAAATGGGATTACTAAAAGGAAGAATAAGACCAGTATGGAAGATGCCAAGGCCATGCTTCATGATTAAGATATTCCAATGTTTCTTTGGGAAAAAGTTGCATGAACAATTATTTATGTTCAAAATAGATGCCCACACGAAATATTGGATTATAAGACTTCTCAAGAAGGCTTCACAGGTGAGCGACCAAATGTCAAACAATTGAGAATTTTTGGTTGTCCTATTTATGTTCATGTGCTCAAGGAGAAAAGGACGAAGTTGGAACCTTCTAGGAAGAAATGAAATTTTATTGGCTACAATGAAAATTCAAATGCCTTTAGGATCTACGTACAAGGACAATGTTCTGTTTAAACATGTAGGGATGTTATCTTTAATAAGGATTTTGGTTTCTAGAAGTTGAAGGGTTCACACTTGGAATTTAATGGTAATATGGAGGTGGCTTTAAAGAAGGTGGAATTGAAATATAAACAAGTTGAAGTTATGGAACAAGATCCTCATGAACAATTTGATGATCATGTAGTAGTTGACTCTCCAAAATCCACTGTACCCGAGACTAGAAAGAGACATGCCTGACTTGAAAGAACTTTGAAGGAAGTTGAAGGACATGCTACACCTCATGGGACTTTTGGGGAAAGTAAGAGGCCGAAGAAGTATTATGGTTATGCAAGAATGATGTGTAATATCATTGAGTCTAAGACATCCACATATGAAGAAGAAACTGACCATCAAGTTTGGAAAGATGCTATGCATGAAGAGTACCTTTCTATATTGAAGAATGATTTTTGGGAAATCATTCCAAGGCCTGAAGGGAAATATGTTGTGTATTCCAAATGGATATAAAAAATCAAGCATACAACTAATGGAGGTGTTGAGAAGTAAAAGGAAATATTTGTGGCCCAAGGATTCTCCTATAAATAGGGAGAGGAATATGAAGTTACTTTTGCTCCCGTTGCCAGATATTCTTCCACTAGATCTATCATTGCTCTTTCTTCTATTGCGGGTTAGAAATTGCATAAAATGGATGTCAAGATTGCTTTTCTTAATGGAGGTGTTGAAGAGGAAGCCTATATTGAACAACCTCATGGCTTTGAGATCCATGATAGAGAGACAAATGTTTTTGAATTGAAGAAATACTTGTATGGGCTGAAACCATACTGAAACAGTCTCCTCAGGCATGGCACTCCCATATTGATGGCTATTTGTTGAGTCTTGGTTCCAATAAGAGTGATGGTGATATGAATTTGGACTTCAAAGTTGTTGAATGCTAGCACTTGATTTTGATGTTGTATGTAGATGATTTGTTTCTGACAAAGGCTGAAGTTTCCATTGTCTAGTGTAATAGGGAGTTGTTTTCTAAATTTTAGATGAAGGTTCTTGGTATTATGCATTACTATTTGGGAACGGAAATTGGAAAAACCTATATGGAATCTTTGTTGGCCAAGGCAAGTACACTATCAATATCTTCCAAAAATTTGGCATGATGGGCTGCAAGTCCATTGACACTTTGATGGTGACAAATTTGAAGAAGATACATGACCATGATTATGATTTTATTGATCCCTCTATGTATCACAAATTGATTGGCTTATTTAAATATCTTGTGAACATTAGGCCTAGCATTTGCTATTTTGTAAACGCATTGAGTGCCCAATTCTTGGTTGAGCCCTATCATGTGCACTAGGTTGTAACGAAACATATATTGAGATATTTGCGTGGTAATATTCATTATGGTATAAAATATGCTTCTAATGAAGAATGAAAGCTACATGGTTTCATTGATGTTGATTAGGCTAGAAGCTCTGATGATAAAAATAACACTTTTGGGTTTTTTTTAGCTTTGGGTTTGTTATGATTTCATGGTCTATTAGGAATAAAAATTTTGTTGCTTTGAGAATGGATGGAGTTGATTATATATCTACATGTTCAGTTTGTTGTGAAGCTATATGGATTTGAAAGTTGTTTGTCGGTTTATTTGATCAAGTGCTTGAATCAACCATTATATATTGTGAAAATCAAAGTTGTGCGAAGCTTTCTAAGAACCTGGTTTTTCATGAAAGGTAAAACACATTGATATCAAGTATCATTACATCTAGAATATTTTCCAGGGGGGAGCTATGAGGCTTGGATATGTCCTTACTGATGAGCAAATTGTTGATCTTTTGACATAGCCATTGTCATGGATGAAGTGTGCTTATTTTAGAGAACAAATTAGAGTTGTTGAGAACCCCTCTTTGGGAGAGAGGGAGCATTGATTATATAGAATCATGTGATTGTAAATCTTCCTTGGGTCATAGATGAGGGGCCATCGATTATGGTTTGGAATATTATCCCTCACTTAGGTCAGTTGAATAAGAGGGCAGTGAGTCTGGTCAAGGAGATTGGTTTTTAGGCATAAAGTGATCCATTGGATCATGAGGACTAAGAGACCAGTTTGGTTGGGGACATTGATATTGATATTCTCTCCCTTGGGTCATTTTAATGAGAGACTATATAGTTAGGGATTGACATAGGGATTCCTTCCTAGGGTCATGTGTCGAGAGGCCTTGTTTATGGCCAAGGAGATGGACCCTGTGAAACCATTGCATATGGTTAGAGAGTTTGGACTCATTGATTTATCCCATTGGTCAATTGGGCATTGGCCTAGATGTCATTGTGTCTTGGCTTATGGGATGCATTTTGATGATATGTATCTTTCCTTATGATGTGACTTGATATCTCTCGCTTGGGAAATTGTTGAGAGACCTATGGATTGGCCAGGGAGATTGATCTTGAAAGACAGAGAGACTTGTACATTTGATATCTCCCTTGGGTAATTTCTGAGAGCTTATGGATTGGTTAGGGAGATTTCTCTTGAGAGATAATGAAAATTACCCCCCTAGATAAGAGGGAGTGTTGAAAACAGGTAGCTATGGTTAGTATTTTCATTTACAAAATAAAGGAAAATTTGTGATTTTGAATGTTGGCCAAGTTATCCTAAAGTGCATAATTCTACCCCACATGATGAATGGGTTTAACCCCAAGGTCAAAAACCTCTTTCTAAGAAACATATTAATAGAATATCATTTGACTTCATTTTAAATCTCATCACATCAATATGAAACAAGAATTCTAATCCACACGTGTGAAGGCGAAAAGGAGAATTTCAGTTAAGTGTTGACCAACCTTCTATTCTTTTGTTTGAATAGTGTTGACTTGGGATTTTTTTTCATTTGTTTGATCGATATTTTGATTCTCTTTGGAGGCTGAAAATTACATAGGTTCAATGAATTTCCTTCACCAAGATTTTTCTCCTGCTTCTGGGTTGTTGATCACATGACAACCCTGATATTTTGACTATTTATTTGATTACAGTCTTGAATGAATTTCAACCCTCTATTCTGAGCTACCTCAGGCCAAAATTCAGCCACTCTATTGTAGACTTGGACTTTGACCAAAGTTGACTATTTTATCTCTCCCTTGACTAGTTTTACTTGGATATATTGAGGTCAGAATTTGGAATATTTTTGGAATATTCTAATATGCTTTTGATGAACTGAATTCTCTCTCTCATAAGGAAAGACTTATTGGATTTTCCTCTTATGGGTTTTTCCCTTTCTACTAGCCTAAATATTGGCATCTATTGTATCTTGTTTAACTGTTTACTGTGATCTCTATTGCTCTACTAAAGAAAGTGAATGGTTGAAAATTTTCATGTATAACTGCTTAATGATTGGAATAATGTAAGATGACTAAATGTATAATTGGAAGTAGTTATCGATTTGAAAAATTGTTCTAGTCTTGATTGCACTAGAAAAATCAATATCTTTTGGGTCTTTAGCCCACCAACTTGTGCCCAAAACCTACACTTGGGTACCTTGCCCACAAAGCCACTTTTTCATGGGTCAAATCCACATAAAACCAATACCCTATGGGTTTTGGGAGTACATCCCAAGCTACAATTCTCAACACCATGTGCGTGTGGCATGGGGTTTGTGTGGGTGCCATGTCATAGCACATGCCAACATGGTACGATTTTAATGACCTGACTTCAAATGGCCATATCTTCTGAACCAGAGGTTCGTTTTTGAAAATATTTATATCAATGGAAAGGTCACGATGATCCATATGCAATGGCGATGTTTATTTTAAGTTTATAGAGGTTTTAAAAATATGAAGAGTTTTTTAGACCCTATTTCCATGACAGGATTGTGGAGGTCGGGTCATCCATAGTAATTCCACCTTCCTTTTATGCTTGTTCATGACTAATTTCCAAGTTCTATTGCTGGGCTTGGAAAGTGTAAGGAAAAATTATACATATTCATTTGAATGTGGTCCTAAATTGGTGTCATTACTGATCATGTTCTAGCTATAATGGGAATCTTTCTCAAATTCAAGGAAACAATTATTTGGACTAAACTAGTTCAGAATGTTGATTCCTTTATTGTAATTCATATTGTTGGAGTTGTGATTCAAGTTGGAGAAAATTGATCGTGTCCTGTGCATCTTGTAGACATATTTGAACATTAGTGCGAGTGACTTTGCTGATTTTTACCATGTCGCCAAAAATCGAGAGTATTAGAGTATTTAGTAACTCTAATACTTTATCAATTCAAGCCATTTTTCAACAATTTATGGTCAATAGATGAAGAGAGATGATTTCTCCTATAAATGCATCCATTTATAATGAATTATTATGAAAATATTGTTTGCATATTACACTTATTCTAATTTTGGAGTTGAATTGATCAAAAGGTGTAGTCAATGAATTGAGTTAATGTGGAGGATTTCTTATTTATGAGAAATAATTGATCTCTCTATGGATCTCTAATTGAAAGTCTTGGGAATAGTCTAATAATACCCCTATGGGGTCTCATGAGTGGAAGAGAGAGGCCATTTAAAAGTCATGAATATAGTCTCATAACTATAATGGCCAAAACAATTTGATAACCCACCATTGGACAAAACTCTTGCCACTCAATTATCCTTTCTTAATCGTGTAACACTAATTATCATTAACTCAAATCCAAATGAAACAATATTATTTTCCAAACATGATTCCATAACATTGGAGAGTGTTATTGGTATTGTAAATACAAGGTTTATGCTAACTGGGCCATGGAAGATGATTATGATTTCCTTAATATATGATAATTGAGGAATAAAAATCTAGTCATTTGGATTTGTAATTAGACCCACTTGCATTACCATTTAGTCATACATCCTAATATACCTTAGTATTTTAGCAAAAATGTTGTAGCCTTGAGGGTCTTAACTTTATTATGTTAACCCATGGTTTGTACAAACTTAAAAGGTGTTGTGCATTATGTCTACAATTTAGAGTTTTGCCTTTCTTTTAATGGACACTAATCTATTATATCTATGGATTTATTAATCATGTGAACAAAGTGGTAATGCTAATCAAATATCACTTTAATTAGTATCGCTTAGTAGGAGATGAAGATTCAACAATCTAACTGTAGGAATTACAGAATTAGAGTTGCAGGAAATAAAAAAAATAAAGCTATAAAAGTAAAAGTGTTGGAAAGAAAAGTTGAAATAACTCAAACTACGCTAATGGCATTCAAGAAACTACTCTATTTTACAATGAAAACAATTTTATACTAATCTTATAGAAAATTAAAGCAATCCAATCAAAAAAATTAAAATAAGACAATATGACATCCTGCATGTAATCCTGTGGTAGTGACAACTTCTTTCTCAATGCCTCCTTATTCACTTAATCATGTAAATAAAAAACATGATATCTTGAAGAACCAAGCAAACAAAATTATGTTGGGTCTGTTCTATAGGAAACCCTATATTTATACAAGAATTCCTGTAATTCTATAGGAAACTTCCAAAATGATATCTATGCAGGAAATAAACGAAGGAAAAGTGAAATCAAGTATATGAAACTAACAATAAATCATGGAAACTAAGATCAATACTCAACAAATAAAAAATAATATCTTCAAGCACTTACAAGAATATGAAGCTATGCCAATATCATTGTAACAAGCAAAAATTATAGCATCTTAAAGAAATATTTCTAAATAAGGTACATAAAGTGCAATAAGGTTTCCAGAGTGCTTGTGGATGGGCCTTTCCGAAGGTGCTTAGGAACTTCAAGAAAAATCAACTTAGAAAACTTGCAGAAAGAACTGCTTTTTCATTAATGGAAAACTATCATTACAAAAAATGTAAATGTAGAATCTAGAAATTTTCAAAGTAACAATATTATTCTCTTCTCCACCAAAAAGGAAATTCTCCTTCACTGGCTCAAGTTCCTATTTTTATACAAAATGTGAGGGAGAAAAATCCTCAATAAGAGGGTTGTGTTTCGGTCCAAAAAATCCTTAGAATCATGGTGATTATCCCCTTAGGGGTTGTTTCACATCCACCTTGCCTTTACCTGCTAATAGCTCCAATTTTAAAGCAATCTTATAGGTGTATATTGATATCCAAGGGGACAAGGCCCCTATCTTCATGGTAGGATGTTGGTGGGCTACTAGCGGAACTCATTAGCCTTCAAAAACTTGTCCACATTAGGATGCTAAGTTTTCCAAAGGTCACAAAAGTCATTAATATGGTTAAATCCCTTAGGTTTACATTTAAACATAAGGAATGACATGTAAACTAGAAAAATGCACAATAATGGAGATCATAAGTATATTTATTCCTCGGTGAAAAAGGATATAGAAGGGTATTTAAAAATACAATTTAAGGGACCATCATATACACTTATATTGCTTACAATAGTAGAATTATTGTTCAAACATGTATAAGAAGAAGAACCTAAATGTGATGGACCTCAAGCATGTTCATGTATTGCAGACATGTGGCAAGTGAAATATGGCCCATGTCCATGGCCACAACTCTTCTCAAAACTAACACATATAAAGAAACGGTCGTGGGAGAAGAGATGAAACATTTAATGAGCACACACATAGAGAATCTTGACAATAAGAAGAAATGACTATTTCATGGACTTAACGTGTATTTCATCCCATGATAAGAGAATAGAGGTGTTCATGATTTCATATACTCTACGACTATAGATTTCTATGTTGAATCAAGCTCCTTGGTATATTTGCTCTAGTTTACAAAGAGAAGAATTGGTGTCATGGAAGATTATAAGAGCCTGTATGAGAATAATATTCATCATATATTCCCCCCACTTAGTTTCCATTGCCAATTTGGTGCAATATAAATTTAATATTGGCCCACTAAAATCGATGGAAGAGGCATCAACAATCAACACAATTGTTAATAATTAATTTTGAAGAACCAAAAATCAAATCTAATTTCCAAAATATTTTGAGGAGAAAGAGGAATTAATCCATTCAGAATGGAGTGTAAGAGTGGAAACTTCCAAGTCATAGTATAGGAACATAATGATATGTACAATCTCAACATAATTACTACCTCTATTTTCAATAATTTAAGCATATGATCAAATATATTCATGTAGCTCCCATTTCTGGAACTTGTAAAAGAATCTTGGGTTTGTGCTACAATGCATAGGGTGGTATAGCTTTAACCTAAGATATGTGGCCCATGCTCTAGTCACATTGAGTTTTGGAGCATTGATGCCACCAATAATCACAATCACATCTTCATTCAAAAAGAGAAAGGAGATAGAGTTGAGTTCTAGAGCAGTGATGCCACTAATACTCACAAACACATCTTCATTCATAGAGAGCAAGAAGCAAGAATGAGATTGGTAAAATGATTACCCAAGTTAAGAAGATTGCAAAATGGTGGCTTTATAACTAGATTTCTTAAGAGAGCCTATGCTTTGATACAAATGTTAATACACATACTATATATGAAATAATAAGCATGAATTACATTTAATTAAACATATATATGTATTATAATACATTGTTTGATCATTTGATTCATCTTCCAAGGTCTTTTGGACTCCCAATGATGGTTCACATTACACACCATAACCCTAATAAGTTATATGTATAATAGAATAAATAACAATAATATATACATACCTATACATTTTAGAATTGTTTCTAGGACTATAAAATCTCATATTTTTTCTATATTCTCCTTAAATATTGTGATTGTTGATAGTGTTATCATTGATGTCAAGGCCAAAGGCTTGAGTAGGTTGTGTTCTTCGAATGAGATCAATGGAAAAGGGCCACAGGCTGAGCTAGCCAAATTCAATCAACAATAGTGTGTTGAAATGGTTGAATCAAATCAATAGTAGAGGGTCGAGTAGGCTGATCTAGCTAAACCAATTCAAGTGAAATAGGCCAAGCAGGTCAAGTAGGTTGGTCGAGTGGGAAGATAAATCCAATAAGACCAAGAATATTGAGAAGGATAATATGGTTAGCCCTAAATCATCATTACTAGTCATAGAGGGCTGATATGATAGTGCCCAAGAACTAAGAGTTTATTGAACCATGGAATATTGGCATTGTTCAAAGGCACAAAGACGCTCTAATAGCCCAATAACCAATATTCAATCTTGCTAGTTGGAAAGGGTGATATGGATGACAAGTGGAAATGTTTATGTGTCATGCTAGGTGGCACTAGATGGAAAAACTAATTATGAGGATAAGCTTGTTGATGTGGCACCAGATGTTGAAGATAGGGACGTGAAAATGATAAGAGGTTGGGTAAAATGGCATAGGAGCTGAACGAAACATCAATGACCATGGTTCACCATCACCAACAGGATCAACAACTCTTATCAATATTGGGTGCAAAACACACATGGGGGTAAAACATGTTTTGGATCACAATGGATCCAATGACAGAGAAAACACAATATCAATGGTCTAGATGACACTGGGTTCACAACATACACAAATTATATGGACAACCATGTGCATGATGGATCCAACGATTGAGGTTTCCTAGATCCAACAATCCAGATCCACATTTTTGAGAAATCAAGTGTAGTAGAGATTAATGATTGATTCCTCTTCTTGATAATTACTTATGAATGTTAGTTGTCTTCTTATTACTCATTATGTTTCCTTCATCAAACAATTGTACAAATGTAAAAACATCAAGATCACAAAGATACAAAAGACACCAAAATTTAGGCTCCAAGCCAGAGAAAAACCACACAAGGGGGAAAACCCTAAAATCATTGTTGGTGAGGTAAATCCCGTCTGCAGACAGAGGCGATCCCACTAGCCCTAGAGTGGGTCTAGCCAAAAACGAGACACTCTATAACATTGATTCCTAGTTAACGAATGGATGGATATTCGATAGATAACTTACCGGAGGTCCTACGCTGTTGTCGTCGTCGGAAAGAGTGGCTGCCTCTCACTCCTGGTTTGACAGATCATGATCTGCTCGCTTTCATGTTCGGATACCTGCACAGACACAAGAAACAAAGATGATATACAACATACTATTTCACATTCGTAACTATCAGTCAGTCGAAGAAGACTAAATCAATTGCATCAGATAAACATAACACAATGATGGAACCAATACCATAGTCGAGTATATTAATGAAAGAAAGGAAGAGTACAACCAAGCTTCAATGTTGTGGTTTCCTCCAACAAGGTTCCAGCGGAGCGCGTCTCACAAAGGCTCGTCGGGAATTCAGACGGGGCTCTCTCTACAGAATTCTCCTTGGTTCTACCTTTTCTATAGCAATTACTCAACTATAGTATCTCTTTTCCAAGTTCAGCTTCTTGGCTATATGTTCAACTAGCTTTTGTAAAGGGAGAAGGCCTGTTTATATAGAGGAAGAAGGAGAGGTTAGGATCCCTATAATCATGGAGGGGAGTCCTATCTTCAAATAATGTTCCATGGGAGGTAAAAACCGCTACCTAAAGGGAGAGATCCATGGCTTATCAAGTTTAACCACTTCCTGTGACTCATCCCTGAGGTGGTTAAAGGAAACTTCTGCCTCTATTTTGTTACAAAAAATTCCTAAAATAGCTGGCACGAGCAGAACACAGAGACAGAGCGCCAGGTGGCACGGGCTCTAGTGAAAATCTTCCCTATTGGCGCGAGGGGTGAACTTGCTACCCACACCAATGCCAAAACATAGGTTTTTGTGTGCTTTTTGAGGAAATGTTCAACAGGAGAAATGATGTCCTTATGCAGAAGATTGCAAAGAAGGTGTTTGCAGAGTATGATACTGCTCGTAGGTCACGGGAAAGACCCTCCAATATGCGGGGCGAGGGATTGCAGGGACGGTGAAAAAATGCTGTGTAACAGATGCCCCCTAAAGCATGAGGTCCGAGAGAGAGGGAGGGGTGAAATGATTTATGAGAACGTGTTCAACCCAAACACTGCTGTCAGAAGACCTGCAAGTACAAGTACAACTGATACTTTTGATACATGACATGTGGCATGGATGCAACCATCCATAATAGAGTACATAAACAGTAATATCCGAGGTATGGACACAACCATCCTGCAATAGGGATCAAAAAACAGACTCAGGCATGGTCGCAACCATCTAATCAGAAGAGCAATGTAATAAGTCATAGTAATCCACAACAAACTCGCAGCCTGGATTTCATCAGACAAAACCCAGGGTCTTGCGCTCCATCTCGACCCGAACAAAGTACAAATTTGAGCATGCGAATATGTGAGTTGAAGTCGAACATGCAAGAAAATCGTTCGATTACCAGCCAATGATGAAAGCCGTTAACGGACACGAGAGAAGCCACCAATAATGACAATGGATCTCAAGGTACGAAAGGTACAATCCACGGAATGTGAACAGTGATTTGACGTCGAACACGCGCAGAGTCAGTCGATCGAAGGCCAATGATGTGAACCTTACGTCGAATGCGAAGAACCTGCCATTGAGGCATGCAAGCTCCAAGGTGCATGAAGGGAGTCTCTAGATCAACTTCCTGGATAAAGAGCTGGAGTCGACAGGAAGTGACCTAATCGAAGGTGGGCCATAATGTTTCCCACATCATCGACACGAGACAGAGGAATGTGATGTTTGTGAATCAAGACCAATAGAGAATCAGAGGGAGGTTGAAAACTTCAGAGGAAAAATTCTCTTGAACATATCGCTGGCACGACACTGGATTTGGCAACATTTGGCATCAAGGGATCTGAGGTCATGGTGACATGGCAAAGAGCAGATGAGCGGTCAAAATAGATTACCCAAACCCGTGGAGGCAAACAAATAACGAGATGAGATATCCCCAACCCGACACGAATGCAGAAAAGTGCCATGTTCAAGAGCGACATACTGCCAACACGACTACAATCTAGTTCCATTTTCCCCCACCATTTCTGGTGAGTACCCAAATTATTTTTGAAAACAAGCTTGAAGGGGATAGCATGTGCTTGTGATGTAACTTTTTCCTTCAGACAAATCCAACCTAGTACATTTTACGAGCCTTAGGAAGGAGGAACTCGAGTAATGTCATAACGACGGAGTCCGATGTTATCAGTTTTAACGAGTCTGACAAAGGAAGAACTCGATATCTTTTCATGTTTAGAGAGTTTGAAAAGAAGGCAGAAAATAAAACTCCAGCAAGGCCCTTTTCGTAAATAGTCTCACAGATCCAAAAAGGTAGAAAAATATGTCTGAGAGAACCTCTTAGTCGCGATAGGCTAAGGTATTCCTTTTTCGTAAATAATCTATTCCAGCCCGAAAAAGGGTTAAACGTATACTGGGAGATATCATTTCGCATCCATTTAACGAGTTCAAAACGTCAAGCGTCTCGGCAATCTTTTCAGTTTTAGAGAGTCAGAAAAGAGCTGAAAGGTGACTCCAGTAGTGAAATTTTCGTGGTTTTACCGAGTCTGAAAATGTATAAAGTACAACTCGTTTCTTCGTCATAACCATGCGGAAACCTATCGCTGCACAAAAAGACGTGTGTAAAATGTATTTATCGATAATAATATGATAAAATAATCGACAAATATGTTTTAAAACCTAATTTAAGATTTTGAAAAGTTATAAAAGACCATAAGTGGTAAAAAATTATTTACTTTTCACATTTACCTCTTTGTGGAGCAACAATGGTCCATTTACCTTGCGATCTTGTGGCGACGATTGCGAGCGATCCGGTGAACCAATCTCGATTCCGTCAGTTTCAGGTAAGAGCCGACACCATTTGCCATCTTTTAAGCTAATTTTTTATTACCTTTATTTTTCATTTTTATCCCTTTATGGGAGGATTTTCAAAAGCTAGGGCATCGCGGTTGGCGTGGGTTTCGGGCACGGACCCGCGCCAATCGACCTCTTTTTATACGGGGGTCGCGCCCATTGGCGCGACTATTAGCGAAACAGTTGCGCCAATCGCACAACCCAAAATATGCCTAAATTTAAGGAAAAAGCAACCATTTATTTGCAAATTTCGATGCTTAAGGAGACTCACAATGTTCATATGAACAATGTGTGCAGGTACCAAGCAGAAAAGATGGTAATTGAGTGGAAAGAGAGAGAACACAGTGAGGACGATGAACAGGCCCTGGAGAATGAACAATGCATAAACGCCCTGAGAAACTGTGGGCTAAAGAAATTCTTTTTGACACCATGCCTCCGTGCTTAGCTTGAATTGCTTCAATATTTGATAAGCATTTGGGACGAGGATCAATAAAACTTTGTGCTTCAGGATCAAGAGCTTGAACTCGAAGTCTCTGATGTGTATCTCATCACTGGATTGTCGTGTAGAGGTGCAGTCCCTATCTTGACCGGTACCCGTCCTTCCGGGGAAAGTATGGGAATGGTAATTGACACGGTGTGCCGAGGGGCATGAAAAGGAAAAATGAGTTGCAAAGATGACATCCAAACCATTCCTGATCTGGCACTAAGAGTAGTGATGCATAATATCACGCGGGCTGCAGGATCACAAGCACCACATGAGGCCACAAAGACCCAACTACTTCTTTCCTCAGAGTGCATGAACCCGACTCTCTTCAACTGGGTCGAGGCCGTGACTATCAACATCAAGCGACAACTCACTAAGTGCAAGAAGACCAAATTAAAGCAGTTTTGGTATGGATCGATTCTGGTATCATTCTTCTTGGAATGGTTACCCATATTCCAGCGTCAGGAGGTTATTGTCTCAATGCCACCACCCGGAGAGCCACGAATGGCCCGATGGGCCGCACTGATGCCTGGAGCAGGGGGTGGCCAACAGATGTCCTGGAGGCCAGAGTTTTTTGATTGGCTCTGACAAAAACTGATTGTCATGGAGGATTGGCCCTACGTTGGCACAGACTTCACCGGTGATCCTGACCTCCCGCTCCCGGAGGGAGAGGATTGGGACGAAGAGCTAGGTGAGACTCATTTTTTATTTTCATGAGTTTATGATTTTTTGGTATATATGCATGTTCTAACAGTTACTCTTATATGTATGCAGATGTTGGACCAGAGCGTCCTGCAAGTATTTCGTCGATAGCGAGGCGAAATCCTCATGATTTCGATCCTCATGGTGAGGGTAGTGACGAGGAGATAGTACAAAACCTAGAGGGGATCACCCGTGGGATTCCAGACTATGCTTGTTTTGACGATGCTCCTCGAGCCTATCAGAGGCACACTGTAGAGGTGCCGAGTCGTATCCACCGTTTGCTGAGGCGGTTGGTACGAGCAGTGACATGCTATCATGAGCACCACGCCGATTAGGCACTTAGGATTTTTATCTCCGCACATTTTGGAGAGACATGTTGTCTCGTGATGTAATTGAAACATACATATATATTTTTTTGGTTTTTAATGA
The DNA here is from genome assembly GCA_034641835.2 of Pinus albicaulis. Lineage (NCBI taxonomy): Eukaryota > Viridiplantae > Streptophyta > Pinopsida > Pinales > Pinaceae > Pinus > Pinus albicaulis. The sequence continues at coordinate 1,318,484,345 of CM076575.1, forward strand.
TGCAAACGTTGCAAACAATCGATATATATATATATATATATATATATATATACACATCTATTTTCTGCATGGGTCTATTTACATATGATGATGTTTTATAAAATCCACAAATGTCTATCTAGCACAATGTTAGCTATTGCATAAGTTAATGTATTCATTCGTCTTGGTATATGTTGATATGTAATGAAATCAAAATGTCTTTCAAGTAAACGAATACGCAAATACAATCTCAAAATGCATGGGTTTCGAACTAAATAATGACCGTTAAGTTGAAGAACAACAAGTTGCGAATCCAAATTCACAAGCAATGCACGTATGCCGAGGTTAACTGCCTCGGTTAATAGTTCCAAAACATCACTATATTCAGCGACATTGTTTGTAGTTGGTCCTAGACAAATACCTTGTAAGTTAATCAACTCACCAACAGGATCATAAATTACCCAGGCTGCCAAAGACAAGTTCCTGGTACTGCGGGAAGCACCATCCGTGAAACTGACATAAGGGGAAATAGACATCTACATAACAAACAAGACCCAATAAGAAGAAAAAATCTCACAAAGCACATCAAACCAAAATATGCACAAAAATGAAAAAAATTCACCTATGTACACATATCATGCATGAATGACTCAAGCATAATACTTTTTGAGGTACAACCCATTCCTGGGCTATGCCAAGGGATACTCTTCATAATCAATAAGCTCGTAAGCCCCATTTTGTAACACACGTTTGACGATGTAGGGGCCATGCCACATGGGTTGGAATTTACCTGCCCCTAGCTTATCATGAGCTTGGTCGTACAGGAGAACGAGATCGCCTTCGATAAAAGAACAAGGGGAAACCGTTTGGTCAAAATGAGCTTTGACTCGCTTCTTCTGTGCTTCGATGACCAAGGCAGCTAAGCGACGAGTTTCATCCAATCTCTCTAAGTAGAGGAGGTGTTCTTCCTCAGGCGAAGTATTAGGTAGTAATTCCACAGCTAGTTTGAGTGAAGGGATTTCACATTCAATCAGAAGAGTGGCTTCCAGACCGTACACCAATTGAAACGGGGTAAATCCAGTTGCACTCTTAGTCGACGTTCGGTAAGCCCAAAGAGCTGAAAACAAAATGAGATGCCATTTTGATTTATGGATCCCAATTGTTCGTTGAAGCATTGTAATAAGGACGTTGTTTACAACTTCGACTTGGCCATTAGCTTGAGGGTAATAAGGCGTTGAGCTGTCGTGACACAGACCCAACTTAGATGTCATCTCCGCCATCATATAGTCCCGAAAATGAGAACCATCATCAGTAACGATGGCCTGAGGGACACCAAACCGAGTAATAACATGATTGAATATGAATTGCGCCGCTGTCTTACCGTCCGCAGCAAGTGTAGGCATTGCTTCGGCCCATTTTGTAAAATAATCGATGGTGGTAATGATATAGGCATGCCCCTTGGCCGAACGAGAGTTACACGTCATAAAATCGATGCCCCATTTGGAAAAAAGACAAACGGTAATGACAGTGTGTAAAGGAATAGGTGGCGCACACATCTTGCGTTGATATATTTGGCACGCGTGGCATTCACGTACTGCAACACTGTAGTCTTTAAAAATGGACGGCCATAAATAGCCAACGTGAAGGATCTTCTGTGTGGTGGCATAACCAGACATGTGACCACCACAGGCGCCACTGTGGCAGTCATTTAAAACTTTCTCAGCTTCATCGAGGGTCAGACATCGAAGGAGTACAAAATCAACTCCAACATGATAGAGGGTATCTCTGATAATACGATAAGGTTGCAACTGATGCCGAATGTTGCGTTAGGCATCTTTCGTTAACTCAGACCTAAAATTATAAGTTTGGATATACACGATGATATCGCCGTACCACAGATCGAGGGTGCTAATCAAGAAAAGAGTTTCGTCTGGAATATGATCCTCAGAATGAGAAGGAGCAGAGTCGGCAGGGAGAGAACAAATCAAATCAGCGAAAAAAGTGATTTCTTTGATTTGGCTGTAGTAAAATCCAAATAAAACTCTTGGAGGATAACAATCCACTTCGAGTATTCCCCCCCAGCAACTTCTGAGACAGAATATAGGTCATGGGGTTACAATCAGAAATCACGGTCACCATGCGTAAAAGGATATAATGACAGAAACACTGGACGGCCTTGACCGCATCCAACGCTAACTTCTCGATATGTGCGTTGTTAGCCACCCATAAATTCTGATATACCAAATGGTGGCTAAGTTTGTTTACAAGACTTCAAGAGATTTATTTCCCCTAAAAATTCATCATCTTTGAAGTCTTATGATGATTCTTTGTCCCTTTGGATTAATCTCCACTGCTGTTTCTACAAGGGCATGCCCGAAACCCTGCCAGATCTATCAAAGAAATTGTTTTCCAAAGGCCTCTGAAGCTGCCCATTCTGACTCATCTCCCCTCATTTTCATAAAGCCTCCTTTTCCTCCTTAAGACCCCCATTTCCCCCCTGAAAGGCCTTCAAAATCCTTTTGAACCTCTAAAAATCCCTTTTTACAGGTTTAAACAACCTTCTCCCCTTTACCGAAAGCCAAGAAAATCCCTAAAATCCCTGTTTTTGGCCTAAAATCTCATCTCTACACTAAGGCCTTGAGCCCCTTTCGGCCCAGCCCCAAAAAACCACTTCCCCACATGACCCAGCGCTAAGACCAAGCGCTAGCTTGTAAGGTGCTTATCGCAATCGGAGAGGCAGACAGAAGTGCTTTCTAGTGTTAAACAAAGAAAACCCCGATGCGATGATGCTTTTGTTCTGTGGGTCTCGGGAGTGTTCTCCGCCGTTGGTCTTATTAAGATCCGACGACCTGCGCAAACTCGCTCTAATCGCAATCGCAATTTTCAAACGGTGCCACCCTCCGCCATTTGTGATTTGCGATCCTCTGATCAAATCCCGACCGTCGATCCCCGCTTTGATCCAACGGCCCAGCGCTAATCGCACCGCGCCCGTCGCCCTTATCCATCCGCTCCTCAGATTTCATCAGAGTCGTCGATCTGCCTCCAGATCGGACGACAGTCGTTCCGTCGCACCACCGCTCCAATTGCATCGCAAATTTTAAGTTGTCCCCGCCCGTCTCCCCGGCGATTTAATCTTCGCCATCGATCCCCTTCGTGATCCAGTGGTTGGCGTTGAATCACGCATCGCCAATCAGAGTTTCTTAAATGTGTCACCCGCTACCTCCCCCGATTGCGATCTTTCGATTCCATCGTGTCCGTTTGTTTGGTCCGAGATCAACGACCTAGATCTCATCACTATTCCACCATAATTCCCCCATTAGGTTTCCCTATTAACCTCCGTCGGACAATCACCACTGTTGATTGCCTCATGCGATCCAACGACTCATATTAAATAGCCCTCTGCCATCGCCGGGTCCCACCATATCCAAACTCATTTCATATGTTTTATGTGCATTCCCTTGTATTTCGATTCAAAGGACCGAACCTTTGTTTTGCATCAACATTATATCATTACGCCCAACATTAAAACTTTAATGTTTTTGCATTTCTTCACCGTTTCCATTACATCCACAACATTTGCCTCTGTTATGCCACCATTCCTCCAAGCCTCCACAACATCCTACCTCCACCCCCATGGATTTTCTTGACGAATTTATTGGTTTTGCAGGTGTTCAAAGATTACGGTTGCGCTCTGTTTCATTAGTCACAGACATAGTTGTTTAGTGGCGTAGAATACCATTTTCAGAGCCAAATTTTGTAGAGAGAACATGTGGGAAGACAGAGACAATCACAAGAGCGGAAAAGTGTATCAGAAAAAGGTTAAAGGACTTAAAAAGCCTAAACGTTTAAGATTAAGAGGCTTAACCCACAGTCAGCACGGTTGAACGCAAATCATTGGTCACGACAGTGCACAAGATATGTCAGCAGGACAATCCTTTACTGAAAGAAGGACCAAAATCACTACTGCCCATTCTCCATTCTGCATCGAGCCCCAGCACAGTTATTAGTTTTTGTAGAAAGTCTCGAAGACCTGACAGTGCATTGATTACACCACATACTATAAATCTGCATCAGTACATAAACATTTCGGGAAATCAGTAAAAGGAGGCATGAACAGAGCTAATACAGGATTGAGTACAAAAGAGACAAAATAACGATTTCAACAGGGAAGTTACTACAGATTGTCAGAGGCAGTTATTTGGAAGTATGGGAATCCTCATAGCCCATCCTTCACTTAATTCACATCGAGAAGATACAATACCTCTCCAGATGTTTTCCTTCTCAAGAACACCCTGCGGGTGATTGCCATCATGTCAAAATAGCCTCAAACGAGCTACAGAGTTATGGATCCTGTCAAGAATTCAATGAAATATTTAAGACACAGCATGAAGCATTCAAAACACCTTCTCCGATCTCTGATGTTCATTAAAACTATCCACACCTACTTTCCTCATTTTTCCTATAAAGACCCTTCGAAGTCTCATTGTAAAAGGTTGGCATTTTGTGATTTCTAAAGTAATACATATTGCTGCTTTGAAGAAGCTTTTATGTTCTGAAAGAGTGTGAAGATCTGTGTTTTTCTGTTGATGAAGGAGGCAGGACCATCGGATCCCTGAGCCTGGTTTTGGTGAAGTACTTCTTATAGTCAATGTTATTTCTTGTGTTTCCACTTTGTTCCATCATGCTTTGCCTACAGTAGGATAAAAAGTTTAGGCAGAGAAATGTATCTTAGAAGCACCTTTGACCTGTTTATCCTTCACTATTTATATGTTTTCTACTACTGAATGTGACAGGGTAGTCTAATAGCTCTCTTTATATTCAATTTGTTTTACTTCAGAAATGGTTAATTCGGTTGTGTTAAAGACCATTTAGGCGTTCCCTCTTTCTTTACCACTGAATATTGAATCTGGAGTCTACCTTTGATTATTAATGCTTGCAGTTTGACAGTGAGGTTTTGTCTCAATCATACCCTCTGTTCCTTATTGTTATCATTGTGTTAAAGGCCCCTATAATTGAAGTCCTAGATGACTAAGGCTTTCCCTCTTCTTTTTAGTGCAATTGTATGTCTTTGTCGGTTAAGCTCTCAAAGGTGAACTTGTAGGAGGAAATAGGGTGTTCCCCGAATCCTATAACTCATTCTGAGGGTTTAGTCTGCATTTCCCTTTTCTTTGAGTGTTATATTGATTAAGTCCAAAGCAGTGAGCTGACTGGAGGAAATAGGACGTTCCCCGAATCCTTTAAGCCATTGTGAAAGGGTTTGGTTTGTTGTTCACTCTTAGTCCTTAATGTCCATGCCATTTCACTTATATTATTCAACAGATCCTTGACTAGGTTAGATTTTCCCTTTGGTTTCCCTTCCTTCTCAGTCAGAACTATCTGGACTTCACATGACTCCATTGCCCAATGGCTTGTAGATTCCCATGCTCTATCTATACCGCATGAAACATACTTGTCCAACCAAACAAAAACAAACAACCTTGAACCCCATAACTAGCCTAAAATCAACTTCTAAGATTTTCAAGATACATCTTTATAAATATATTGAGAGATCCCTCTCTGAGACTAGGAGGGCTAGATCCTAGAGCTCTAAAGTTTGGTTTGTATGTTGCCTTGTCTTTTGGTGAGCCAATCTATCAAAAAATAGGACCCCAACATGTGTAACGCATTTCAAGGTCAAGAAGTTTCTGAGACAAGTAATAAACGACATGCTCGTTACTGTCATCATCATCCTGAACTAAAACCATGGCGATCGTACTGAAGGCGACAGCTAGATAGAGGGTGAAATCATGATGGTAATTTGGACGACGTAATAGAGGAGCGTTAACAAGCAACGTCTTAAGCCTATCAAAAGATTGCTGAGCAATATCATCCCAAAAGAAAGGGACGTCCTGCTTTAAAATTCATGTGAATCCTTTGGCTACTTCGGCGTAGTTCGGGATAAAATGACGTAAGAAATTTGATTTCCCTTGGAGACTCTGAAGCTGGTGTAATGAGGATGGAGAGGGGAGATTAAAAATAGCCTCAAACTTAAGCAGATCAAGGCAAATTCCGTATTTAGATACGATAAACCCGAAAAGTCTACTGGAATCGACGCAGAAGACGCATTTATGTGGATTGAGCTGGATGTTGTAGCGTCTACAACGAAGAAAGATCTGGCGGAGATGGTCCGGGTGGTCTTTTCACGCATCTGAATGTGCCAGAAGGTCATCTAGGTACGGTTGAACACTATGAAGAATATCGTGAAAGGCATAAGACATCGCGTGCTGGAGCGTAGCCCCAACATTCTTCAAGCCAAAAGGGATTTTTTTATACGTGAATGTCCCCCAGGGACAGATAAAAGCGGTCTTGTGTTGATCAGACGGGAGAATGTTGATCTGATTATAGCCAGAGAAACCATCCATAAGGGAAAAAATTTCACTTCCCGCACAATCGTCGATGATCTGATCGATGAAATGGGTGGGATAGTTATCCTTTGGACAGGCCCGATTAATATCGTGATAGTCAACACAGACGCGAATTACTCCCTGCTTCTTATCCACAGGAACAATGTTAAAAACCCACTATGTCAGAGGAATCAGATAAATGAAACCCGCTTTAAGAAGTTTTTCAACTTCAGCTTTTATGGCGGTGGCTTTCCGAGGATGCACTGGACGCAGATGCTGGCGAACAGGCTTCGCACCTGGATAGGTGGGAATCTCGTGCACCAAAATAATGGGGTAAATTCCAGGCATCTCTTCGTAAGAACAGGCGAAAACATCACAGAATTCACAAAAGAGGCTAGTATACACTTGGACTTCCTCGGAAGAGCAAGTGAATCCCACATGGATGTTCTCGACAATCCCCGGTTTCATGGAAATGTCGATAGGCATAGTTTGAGTAATGTTACCCAAGTTACCTTCAGCGAAGACTTCATGATTCAAGATAGGCGTTTGAAGTGGCAGAGAAGGAACTTGAGACGCAAAACGCTCAAGATAGTTAGACATTGTCCCGAGGCCAGGTATAAACGAGGAACGATGATGTCTATTGCTCCACGGTAGATCTTAGAGAGTCATGGTTTCCATTATAGCCTCATTGGATGGAAACACTTCTTTCAAAGGATCAGGCGAATCCAAATCACCGAGCCAGGGGGATTGAGAATAAACGTCGATATCCATGCTCAAAGGAGCACCTTCATAAGGGGGAGAACCAGATGCAGCTGTAAGCTCACAATAATTGATTTCAACTAGACTAAGTGGCATTGAATCCCCAAATGAATCAACCTGTTCAGGCAAAGGGACGATCCATGGGTCATCTGACCGAGAGATCATATTAACTTGAACGATATTTGGTGGTGGAAGGGGAAAGATACCCATGAGAGCAGGGTATTTGAAAAGACCCGGCCCTACACTGCCGGGGGGAGAAGGAATCTGATCCACGTATGTCACGTTTTTCTCAGAAGACGAGGTAAAGAACGACAACTGGTCGACAGTGATGATTTTTCCTCATGTGGAAAATTTAGAAGTCGAAAGCGGGTGGACGGAACGCACAACATAGCGTGAGTCCAACTGCAACTGAGTAGAAGATTGTAATTGATTTTAGCGTCAACGACTTCTACTTCAACATTGACCATCTTTCCTTGCAATGTGATCGGTAAGCTAGCGAGAACACCCAAGGGTTTCGATTCCCTTCCATTAAATGCCTCCAGGGCATTGGGTGACGAAGTGAGGGATGGAGAGCCAATATCTTTCCAGCAAGCGGGTGACATGACACAAGTAGACACACCTTCGTCCACAATGGCTCTATGGATGTTGAGACCGTTAATGCCGACTTGTATGACAAGTGCAATCTGGTGTGGAAGTCGGGGACGAAATTCTCTAAGTCGAAAGAGAGAAGGCTAGAATCAGCAGGATCAATCCCGCCGATCACAAATAATAACGCCTTCTGTTGAGACGAACAACTCTGGATCATTTCCAACGCGGAGATCGTGGATGGCGCCTATGTTAAATCCTCAACAATACTATAATGCTGAGCAGCACGGGCGTTAGGATTATAAGAAGACTTCCGGAGAACAGCTTTAGAAGGTGGCCGTAAACGGGTTCAACACTGGGCTTTTCAATCTCAAGAGGACCGGAGGTAGGTGGGGGAGGAGGACCATCGACGATCTCTTTCCCGGCTGCCTGTCGCAATCCAACATAATCTTTCGACCAAGTAGAAATGGAAACAGGTGTAGAACCGTTCATGATGAACACTTGAGAGCCAAATGGTGCAGATGGCACAGGTTGATCGACCATCTAAGTTTTCTGAGATGGGAAAGGTTCTTTAAGGACAGCCGGAGTTCCCTTAACGCCTTTGAGCAGTTGACTAACCTCAGATCATCTAGGACAATCCTTAATGTAGTGTTCCTCGTCACAAATCAGACATGGAAACTTCGGCTTTTGCTATGAACCATCATCAGCACGAGGTTTAGACGATTTTGGTTTTGGGGCATCGGCTTTTGCCTTGCCTTTGCCATTCTTTCTACCCTTGGATGTCTTGTCCGCAGGATTGGCCTGAACAGTGTTGACCTTCGAGGTTTTACCATAATTTGGAGTAGCCTGAGGAGTAGAATTATTGGAAGAATTTGATTTCTGATTCCTATTGGAAGACTTGCGTGAAGTTTGAGACATAGAACCAATAACGCTGTCAACTGATGGGGTAGCATGCGCTTTAGAGGTCCCAGGTTGTGGAGCCTCAGTCAAGATGTCATACAAAATGCCCGATTGAGAGTACACTAAATCAAGGTACTGGGGACGAGCAATGGCTTGTTCCTTGGTTACACATGCCCCCATGGCGATGTATTTCGCAATCTGATTGAAAAAAGAGGTAGTGAACCAATGAGTAAGAAACTTATCAGGAATTTCAAACTTGATCAGGCGACGACGCAGTCTCCATTCATGAATATGGTCCTAGATATGGGTAGCCCGGTCGTGTTTCAAGGATGTTAGGAGATGCGTCCCGGCTTCGTAACGAACCGACAACTGGAAATGAGTAAGGAATGCCATAGCGAGAGTGTTGAAACCTTGAAAGATACCATGAGGCAGTTCTATGTACCACTTAGCAGCAGCTCCGGTAAGAGTGCGCTAGAAAAGACAGAGTCGAACTGAGTCGTCCACCCGAGAATTGGAAGAACACCACAAATGGCATGCGATGACGTGTGCTTGGGGGTCTTCTCTGGATTTTCCCTCAAACTTGGGATAATCACCAGGAACCTTCGTTAGAACCGGAGGCCAATATGGATTATGAAGAATTGGATCATTTGTCAATTTGGACACATCCGGTAACTCCAACGTGGTGAGAAAGGGTAATTGAGGATTAATAGGCATAACAGGTCCTCGATAAGGACCCGTACCCATGCTCCATCTTGGTTGAGTATAAATCTGCCCCCATTGGTTTTCTCTCAGAGGATTCATACCATAAGGGATATAAGCCAGATAGTTCGGTTGATATGGCGGCTGAGGACCAGGATACGGGGGTTGAAAACCAGGATACTGATTCTGAGTATACGAGGGTCCCGATTGAGCAACATAAGGATTTTTCTGTGGAATATAAGTATGGCCTGGCGGTTGAGGGTAATAAGCATAACCTTGAGGCGCGTTGTATATCGATCGATATTGACCTTGAGGGTAATAACCGCCTTGGGGTCGAATGGGCTACTGATAAGTAGGGCCCTACTGAGCTAGATAGGTCGGGTGCACAGGTTGATTTGACTGCGGCATGGAATAGAGCGGTGGATGAGCAGGGTGAACTGTTTGTGCAGGTTGTCCTGGATGAACAGGTTGACCTGAATGATGAGGGCCACCAGGCTGCCCCTGCTGAGCAGGTTGGCCTGATGGTTGAGGTGGGCCAGGTGGTGCCTGATAACCAGGTTGACCTGGGGCAGGACCATAAGATGGCCTTGGCTGTGAAAAATTTGGACCAATCGGAAAATATGGCTGTTGTGGTTGCACCAAAGGTTGAGATGGATGGATTTTCCCCCCAGGACCGTCTAAAGGTCCAGGTTGATATACCGGTTGCCCAGCCGGTCCTTGAGGTTGCCCTAGTTGGACCATAGGCTAAGCCTTTAAAGGTTGACCTTGAGGATTGTAAGGCTGCCCTTGTGGGGCATAAAATAATCCCTACTGGACTGAAGGTTGTCCCTGTAAGGGTTTTCCTTGTGGGTCGTACACATACCCTTGCTGGGCCGAAGGTTGTCCCTGAAAGGGTTGTCCTTGTGGGCCAAAAGCATACCCTTGCTGAACTGAAGGTTATCCTTGAAAGGGTTGTCCTTGTGGGCCGAAAGCATACCCTTATTGAACCGATGCTTGTCCCTAAAAGGGTTGTCCTTGTTGGTTATAAGGTTGCACAGGTAAGGTAGGTATAAAATCATTAATGAACTGATAAGCCTTAGGAGCAGGCAAATAGATAGGGTTGCCGTGCTCATCATATTGGAACGGAAGTGAATAAATCGGGGTACCATCCACGCCATAATGAGAAAAGTAAGGATGATTAGGATCTTGAGGGGACTGATTAGTCTGGGAGCTCTGCTGCTGAACAGCCAACTGATACTCCTCAAAATAAAGGCCGTCAGGGATGGCCATGGCAATCGAAGTCTCTATCGAAGCCAAAACTCCTGACGACTGAGCGGTGACAACCGATGACGATGCAGCCACGTAGACAGTAGGCCTAGTGGGGACATACATAACAAAAGGCGTCGACGAGACATGTGTCTTTGGCGACATCTCTAATGATGGGAGAACTGGCCCCCTCGACGGAGTTGATGTTGCCATGGAGGAAATACCGGCTAGAATCTGCCCCAAATACCTATATCTGGCTAAAAACGACACCGATGGTGAAGATTGAGCAGGCTCTTGATGGATGTCTTCCGGGAAAATTTTGTATTCTTCATCAGAAACTGGAATGCCCTCACTGCCATTAGGACTAGATGAGTCCATGTCTGAATCCACCGTGAGATCTTGTAAAAGACTACGAGGTCTAGGAGGTATGATAGCAACCAAAAATGGTGATCCCGATGTAAGAGGGGGAAAATGTTCCCCGACCCTAAACCCAACCAAGTGTTTGAAAGAGGCCAATGGAACTCAACTGGTTCTCCAAAGGGGTACTCTGACGGGATGATGGGTTGTAGAAGCTCGGCAGACCTAGAGTTCTGAGAAGTTTCAGTTGAATCGTCCGAGAAAGGACTGCCTGTAGACGAAACCGATGGTTCCACCACTGTGACTGTAGCACACCAGAAAAGGGAAAAAGATAAAAAATGAATACTCTTGGATCAAAACCAAGGCAAACAAAGACAGGCCAAGTAATCAAACCTTAAAATGCGTGTAATCATAGGTAGTTTATTTTACCACATTGAAACAAAAAATTTGTTGTTTCATGTTTTAAGAGTCAAGAAACAGTCAAAGATGACTCTAGTCTCTTTCAGTTTTAAGTGAGCGCGAAAGGACAAGTGCTTGATGATCTTTTAAAATTTATAGAGTCAGTAAAGATCGAAAATGACTGCTTAGGTAGTCTAGGTAAAAGGGTGTACCAGGTTCCCGTGAACTGCCATATACACCTTGGTTATAAAATGAAAGAAGAATCAACCAAGGACTTGACGTACGTGCAGGTAGTCTCCTCGAATGTTGTGTTCGGTGTATCACGGTTACAAGGCGACAGAATAGGCTTCCTACGGATAAAAGGATTGCAACCTAGAGGGGTCTCCCTTTATATACTTGACGGTACGAGGAGCACAAGTCCGTACTAGTGCTGTTTGAAGCCAGATGGTGAGCGACAACTGCTAGGTTTAAAGATGTCGGAACACGTCTCTAAATTAGACCACTAAATGTTTCGTTAGGTTTCAATGTTGCCTTAGGTTAATTGAATAAATTTTAAGTTGATCTTGTATTTATGTTTCAATTCCAAGGTCTTACCGAATGTTGAATCTCACGAACCCCTAAATGCAAGCTACATGCCATAAAATACCATTTCGTTCGATGAAAAGCTATCTAGGAGAAAATTTAAGAGTTTTCAAGTGATAGAAAATAATGAGAACACACAGAAGCATCCACTACAGTACCTGATGCAAGCTAATGAAAATGAGAAATATTTCCTAGAATGCCCAATGCTAGTTATGCGAAAGATTTTCCAATTCCACAATGCAAGTAAGAATGCAAGCACCAATTTTTTTTTTTTTTGATTTTTCAATGTAATAGAGCAAACAATGCACTAAATGACATGAAAAAACGAACCTTCACACTAGCTCGAGAATGTTCAAGCAAGATTTGAAACGAAACAATTAAATCAACTCAAAAGCAAACAAAAGAAAACTCAAACCAGTGTTGCAATCTCTCAAATCGAAGAAAGATGTCGAAATAGACCCATACAAGCAGTGTAATCTATGCTTGGAGTGACAAGAAACACAACTGAATGAAAGAGGCAAGACTCATTCCACCAAATGCAATCACTCAAATGGATCAAGAGAGATGAATGTAATCAAACAAAGAATGAAGGTGGCTGTGAAACAAAAGACCGAAGCTCCTACAGGAGGCTCAGCATACCAAAGCACTAGAAAACCATAGGGCCATGATGTTGACAAGAAATGGATAGAAAAATGAAGGAAGGAGGCTGTTCACAGTCACAAACAATCCCAAAGCACTCAAAACATGCCAAAAAATAACCCAGAAGCACAAGCACTGACCAAAAAATTCCAAAACAGGGCAAACCCTAATACCTACAGGAAATGGCGTGACTGTTTGGAATTAGCGCCAAACAGGGGATGGCACGGGTGCTGAACTAGCAACAAGCGCCAGTGGGCACGACTGTCAGATTGGAAACCAAGCCAATCAAGCCAACCCTAGTAAAAGGAAAATTTTGGAAAAACAAATGTTAGATTTGATCTTCTGGGGCTAAACAGGGGTCTTAGACTCAACAAAAATAATCAGAAAAAGCAAGCTAAGCAAGAAAATACCAAGAATAAGACCTAATGGATGAAAGACAAACTCACACTAATCCCTAGTGGAGTCTCCAATTTGTTGGTGAGGTAAATCCCCTCTGTGGACAGAGGCGATCCCACTAGCCCTAGAGTGGGTCTAGCCACAAACGAGACATGCTATAACATTGATTCCTAGTTAATGAATGGATGGAGATTCGATAGATAACTTACCGGAGGTCCTACGCTGTTGTCGTCGTCGGAAAGAGTGGCTGCCTCTCGCTCTTGGTTTGACAGATCAAGATCCGCTCGCTTTCACGTTCAGATACCTGCACAGACACAAGAAGCAAAGACGATATACAACATACTATTTCACATTCGTAACTATCAGTCAATCGAAGAAGACTAAATCAATTACATCAGATAAACATAACACAATATTGGAACCAATACCATAGTCGAGTATATTAATGAAAGAAAGGAAGAGTACAACCAAGCTTCGACGTTGCAGTCTCCTCCAACAGGGTTCCAGCAGAGCGCGTCTCACAGAGGCTCGTCGGGAATTCGGACGGGGCTATCTCTACAGAATTCTCCTTGGTTCTACCTTCTCTATAGCAATTACTCAGCTATAGTATCTCTTCTCCAAGTTCAACTTCTTGGCTATATGTTCAGCTAGCTTTTGTAAAGGGAGAAGGTCTATTTATATAGAGGAAGAAGGAGAGGTTAGGATCCCTATAATCATGGAGGGGAGTCCTATCTTCAAAGAATGTTCCATGGGAGGTAAAAACCACTACCTAAAGGGAGAGATCCGTGGCTTATCATGTTTAACCACTTCCCGTGACTCATCCCTGAGGTGGTTAAAGGAAACTTCCGCCTCTATTTTGTTACAAAACATTCCTAAAACAGCTGGCGTGGGCACAACACAGAGACAAAGCGCCATGTGGCACGGGCTCTAGTGCAAATATTCCCTATTGGTGCGAGGGGTGAACTAGCTACCCGCGCTAATGCCAAAACATAGGTTTTTGTGTGGTTTTTGAGGAAATGTTCAACAGGAGAAATGATGTCCTTATGCAGAAGGATGCAAAGAAGGTGTTTGTAGAGAATGACACTGGTCACAGGTCACGGGAAAGACCCTCCAATATGCGGGGCGAGGGATTGCAGGGACGGTGACAAAATGCTGTGTAACAATCATGGATTCCAAAACTCTCCTCCAAGCCACCTCCAAAATCAAAATCAACCCTCGTCAAACCTGCCCCAAATAGGTCATAACATTTTGTACCTATAACAATGCCCAAATTTTGGCCTACAACTACCTCAGAAAAGTTAGACCTCTTCCACATAAATTACAATCCACACATCGAAGTTGTCACTAGGTCAAAGATTCATTCAACTTAGAATATTCTCCTTGTTTTTGACTTTTTCTTCTCTCTCCTTTAACTCGGATTTATTTTCTTCTTCGTTGGGTTCAAATTTTTTCTTGTTGTGTGCTTGATTGATGTGTCAAATAAGTCAAACTGCCCTCTTATATTCGAATAGGTGCCTTTTGGAGGCATAGGCAGACTTGGTCAACTTATGGTCTTACGATTCACATAAAAATTCAAATTTCATTTTCTTACAAATGTATAAATGGGGCATGACTCAAATACATTTTATTTTGACTCAATATAAATTATTTTTGACTCTTTTTGATTGTATGTGCATGAAGGACATGTTTTTTTTTTGGTAAGCTTAGCAGTACCTTTCTATTCATTCATTTAAACCGCAGGTTACAATCATACAATATGTTCAATGGCCTCAACTTGCCCGAAGGAAGCCAGGTCTGTTGGCCACCAAAAAACATTATAATCCATCCAAAAATTTAAGAGTTTAAGTTTTCCTTCCAAGCCTTGTGTTGAGTCTCAAATCTGCATCTTTCCTATACACCTTTCTAGACTTTTTCCATTTACCTGGACCTCCTAAGCTATCAATATCATTGCATATTAATCATAAAAGAGCATTTAAAGTGGTTTTTAACTATGTTTTGTGTCTCAAGCCAAGCTGAATTAGATTTTTGCTCATTTAGTCATGGAATTTTTGTCACCGTGTGTTCAAAAATCGGTTACACAAGTGTTAAATGACATGTATAGTGGACTTGAACTCATTGGCTGCATTGACACCCACCTACAATGTATCAAAGGTGGTCAAGCTGGTCAACCGAAGAGTCCTACGCATATAACTTTTTCACCACGTGAAGATTTGCGTGGCCGTTTCTAAATCACTTATATTATACTAACACCGTAACGGTTCCATGTTTGAATTCAACGACCACTCTTAGATTTAATCTTCACTGCACCATGTGATGCTAGGATTTCCTCGGACGTGGTGGTTCACGTAACTTTGTATCGCCAGGTACAAAGGAAATCGGCTATGATACCACTTCATATAAATAATGCGTTCTCATACGCATAATAGTTAGCTGCTGTAATGTAATTTACTGGATAGAAAGCCCACTGTGCCGTGACATTGTTTCTTTGTTATGACTGGATTTTAATATATGAGAAGACTCTGTTCATAAACATAATTCGTGTTTGATAGCTGCTTCCCGAGGATTGTGCAGAGGGCCCCTACACAAGCCGAGGTTTTGTGTATTATTGTATAGTTTCATGCTTCATTGCCTTATGTTCATTGTGCCATAATCATTCACATGTATATATTACATTTCTTATGGTATTAACGTTTTGTTTCTATTCATAATTTTTCATACTTTATACTATTGTTAACTGATCAGTGTTTTGTTCCAGATTATAGTAGGCAGCCCGGGCATTTGCACATAGTTTACAATGACTAATGACATGAAATCAATCTTGTCCTTCTGCTGATTTCTTTTTCTTAGTTTTTAATTCTAGCATTGTTTTATTCATTTCAGTTTTGAACATTTGCTTTACTAGTTAATTATATATTAAATTGCTCATGTCATTATCAGTTACCTCCGAAAGCCATAGCGAGACTAATGGTGAGGGATTGAAGTATGAGTGTGTAGTTTGATATTAGTTTATTTTTCTGCAAGTTAGATATTAAATTGCTCATGTCATTATCAGTTACCTCCGAAAGCCATAGCGAGACTAATGGTGAGAGATTGAAGTATGAGTGTGTAATTTGATATTAGTTTATTTTTCTGCAAATTAGATATCAGATTGCTCAAGTTGTTTATGATTACCTCCGAAAGCCATAGCGAGACTAATGGTGAGGGGTCAGAATATGAGTTGATGTAATTTTATTTTAGCTTTACTTTGCTTGCAATCTTTGGATTTCTTTGAGTACAGTTTCTTTTGTGTTTAGGCAGCAGCAAGGATAATGGTTTTCATGATCAATAGTTCACTGTTTGTTTAACTAGTATAGTGGCACATTTTCATTTTATTTTAGGAATTAATTTTGTCATTGTGTGTTTTAAAATTCTTTTGAAGTTTGAAGTTTGGGAAATCATTATAAAGGACATCATTGCCTTGAACATTCATAACCATACTTGTCTTTTAAAATTTCCATCTCACATTAGGAAACCAACCAAGATAAATAAAAACCCAAAAACGACAAAAAGTAAGAGATAGGTTATCTTGCACATATAGTGCACCACATTTCGTCAGCTTACGAATCCTGGATTGAAAAATTAATGTAGCAATTTAGGACACACTAAATTGACCAAACATTTTGGCGCTGTTGTCGGGGAACTGTAACTAGGTAGCCAATTTCTTAAAAAAAAAACAATAAAATAAGGGAAAATTGATAACTTCTTGAAGTATGCTCTCCTCTTGCACCTAGTGTGATCTGGAGGATCAGAAAAGAGAGTTATTGGTTTAGTAATTTCTTAAGTATGCTCTCTTCTTGCACCTAGTGTGACCTGGAAGATCAGAAAGAGAATTATTAGCCCAACTTAAAAAAAAAAAAATAAATAATAAAAATGACATGCATAGAGCAAGAGATTCTAGGGGAAGGTTTATAGCTAGAGCCAAGAGTTCGATTTTTACAACTCCATCTTCTTCAAGGCTTAGACAAGATTCACCACCATCTACCCCTAGCCTTAAGATTCTTGGAATTCAAGGAGCAGCTGAATTAGAGGATTCTCCTATACCACCTACTAAATCTCATTTAGAAGAGGACCCTTTCTTTACTTCTACAGGAGAGTATATTGTAATCAAAGAAGTAGAATCACCTGAAGAAGAAAAGGTAGAGACTCCTCTCATCCTCCCTTGATAGAAGAACCATAAGACTTTGAGGACTCTAAAGAAACTATCATGGCAAAGGAAATAATAGATGGATTCGGAGGTAGAGGTAGAGGTAGAGGAGGAGGAAACAATGGAGACAACAATGGTGGAGGTGAAGGTAATAATGGAAGAAATAGGGAAGGAGACAACTTATTTGGATTCCCTATAGTTGATGAGGAAACTCATACAACAATGAAAAAAATCTCACCATATATCCTCCCTAACTTTTATGGATTGTGAAGTGAGGATCCTGAAACATTTTTGTTTGAGTTTGAAGTCGTGTGCCGAACCTATGACTATATGGAAGACTCTCAAAAACTCAAACTGTTTCCTTCAACATTGAAGGGAGCCGCTTTGAAATGGTTCATGGGATTAGTCACCCAATCTATTAAGACTTGGAATGATATGAAACAAACATTTTTGGATAGATACTTGGACTATTGTATGCCCACCAATCACAAGGATGAGGTATTCAAAATGGTGCAAAAAGAAGATGAAAATTTGGAAGATTTACTTGAAAGATTTCAATACAACTTAAAAAGAGCAAAGATGAGCAACTTAGATGAGGAAACTTTAAAATCCATTACATTAAAATCTATTAGAGATGAATGGATAGATATTTTAAACATGATGGGGAAAGGAGACATTTCTCAACTTCCACTTCGTGACATAACAGAACTATGTGTCCATCTCTCAAGGGGAAAATCTAAAACGGGAAAAGGGCCTAGAGATCCTTCTCTTATCAAGGCAAAAAAATCTGCAACTGGATCAGTAAGTAGGGCAGAGATTGGCAATATGCTTGATGAATTCAAAACTGATATCTTAGGGAGCCTTAGTGAACAACTAGACACCCTTAAAATTCAAAACAAGCAGAAAGCAGAAACCGATGCTCTAGCCATCTTTTGTCCGAAATGTAGGAAGAAACATGCTTTAAGGGAATGTCCCTTGGATGCAAAAGTTGTAGAAACATGTATGATTTTCTCAGAGAATCACGAGACCAAGGATTGTCCTTCAATTCCTGGACTCAAAGATGTCTTTGAAGAAGACCCAAATTCAGTAGAACCTCTCTTTTTTGTTGCAAGAAGACCTTGGCAGGGACAAAAAACTCAAGGGTTTAGCAATCCTATGAATCTTCAAACCCCACCAAATTGGAATCCTTGGCAACAACCTTGGCCCCAACCTCAAAATTTATATCATCCATGGGCACAAGGTATGCAAAATCCTTATGCGAGATTTGCTCAATTTTATCAATATCCTCCATATTTTCAAAATCAACAAGCTCCACAACTTCCAAACCCAAATCCACAACTTTCATTGCCATTTCCACAACAACAACCTTCTCAGCAGAATCCAAATCCTCAACTCATGCTTCCATATCAACAAAAGACAAATCAACTTCTAGCTCAGCCATTGCCAAATCCTAACAATAAAAATCCTCAGAATACTTACATGATAGAAGGACAACAATTTCCTACCTATATGATTGTTCCTCTTAATGATGTACAACTCAGGTCTGGTAGAGTTTTAGAAAAACCTTCTATAGATGTCCAAGAGCAAGATACCTCTAAGGAGGACTCTCTTAAAGTCAATAAGGGTTCTGAGGAAGCATCTCTTCAAAACTCAAACATTCAAAAAGAGAAAGAAAATTTAACACCCACAACTCCTATAGTTGAGCAACCTGCATCTTCATCTACACCTCCTTTTCCTGAAAGACTACAAATTGACAAGGGGGTGGAAAAACAAATCTTGTTTCCTAACTATGATTTTCTAGATGAATTGAAGAATTTTTGTATCAAGATTTCCTTGCTACAAGCCATCTGAGAGATTCCTATTCTAGCAAAAAAAATAAAGGAGTTTAGTTTCAAAAGACCAGGAAGGAAACTAAAAGACACAAGAAGAATCCACCTGGTAGGAAAAATTGCAGATATTATGATGGGAAAAATTACCATGCAGAAGTATGTAGATCCAGGATGTCCAATTGTCAAGACACATATAAATGGGATAGAAATTCCAAACACATTGATTGACTTAGGGGCTACTATTAACATTATGAGTAGACAGACTATGGACCAGCTAAAACTTCCTAACCTTCTTTTTACACCTACTTTACTGCAACTTGCAGATCGATCAATTATCAAACCAGATGGTGTATTAGAAGATATTTCAGTCTCCTTAGATTCTTGGGAATATCCAATAGATTTTATGATTTTAACTCCCAAGAGTAATCTAGGAGGGCACCCACTTATCTTAGGAAGACCTTGGCTAGCCACAGCTGATGCTTTCATTAGTTGTAGATATGGGGATATGTACATTTCTAATGGTAATTCGACAAAGAAATTCAATTTGTATCCTCTAGCAAAAGCAATCACAGAAGTAGGAGACAATGAATGGGTCGATGATGAGGACACTATACAACCTGTCTTTACCATTTCTGAAATCAGTGAGGATAGTCAAATTCTGAACACATTAGAAAATTTTGAGACATTTTCAGAATATGACCCCACACGATTTCAGTTGGAATCTGACATAGAATATTTATCATCAAGAAAAATGTCTCTTTACTCTATGGAAGAGTTCGGTAGTTCTACCATTGAGATTTTTCCAGGAAAAGCATTAAATATCAACAAAAATCTGGAAAAATCACAACAGGAGGAACTAACCAAAATCTTGCAAAAACATTATACTGCATTTGCATGGGAGTATACTGACATGAAAGGTATTGATCCTAAGACTTGCATCCATCATATATATATTGAGGAAAACAGTAGACCAATCAGACAACCTCAGAGAAGGATGAATCCAAATCTTAGGGAGATAGTGAAAGAAGAGCTCCAAAAACTACTCAATGTAAACTTCATTTATCCAATTTCAGATAGCTGATGGGTTTCTCCTTTGGTTATAGTACCTAAAAAGAATGGTAAATGGAGGGTATGCATTGATTACATGGAATTGAACAAAGCAACTTTGAAGGATCACTTTCCTTTGCCCTTTATCGATCAGGTATTAGATACATTAGCAGGCAAAAAGTACTTTTCATTTTTGGATGGTTTTAGTGGCTATAATCAAATTCAGGTAGCACCTGAAGATCAAGATAAGACTACATTTACCTGTCCATGGGGAACTTTTGCCTATCGAGTGCTTCCTTTTGGGTTATGTAATGCACCCGCAACATTCCAAAGAGCAGTACTAGGAATTTTTTCTGATCTAATCCATGATTGTGTAGAGGTTTATATGGATGATTTTACAGTTTATGATAATTCATTTGAAGATGCATTAGAAAATTTGGAAAAAGTCCTTATAAGATGTAAATAAAAAAACCTTTCATTAAGCCATGAAAAATGATTTATGATGTTTACTGAAGGTATTGTTTTGGGACATCATATTTCAGGAGATGAAATTAAGGTTGATAGATCAAAAGTTGAAGTCATCTCCAAGTTGCCTATTCCATATTGTCAAAGAGATGTTAGAAGTTTTCTAGGATTTACTGGTTACTATAGAAGATTTATAGAACCTCACAAAAGTTGAAGGTCTCATCTCCTTCCTCAAATTATTTACAAATCACTGTGACCGAGTTGACCTGATACACCGCCTTTGAACTTTGAGGCACAAGAATGAGTCTGAAAAGACCCAATTGAGAGGTCACTGAATTGAAACCTTCTTCCAAGGTTTCTACAAGACAGAGCCAGGACATGTTTTCTAGAGCTTGTTAGTCAAAGGCTGAACCATACATATTTGATTATATTCAATAAAATTTGACTTACCGAGTTGAATTATACTGTGACTGAAAAAGAGTTTTTAGCCGTTGTTCATGCAATTAATAAGTTTAGACATTACATAACAGGCTATGAAACTTTTATTCATACTGACCATTCTGCAATTAGATATTTAATGAACAAACCTGTTATTAATGGCAGAGTGACAAGATGGCTCTTACTTTTGCAAGAATTCAATATTACTGTGTTGGATAGACCAGGAAAACAAAATACAGTAGCTGATTTCTTGTCTAGGATTCAGAATACTAAAGAAGATTCTCCCGTAGAGGATAAGTTTCCTGATGAATACTTGTTTGCAGTAACTATTAAGACTCCTTGGTATGCAGATATTGCTAACTATTTGGTTACAGGGAAACTGCCTTCACATTTATTTCCAAGTGAAAAACGAAAAATTATTCAAGAGAGTTCAAAATATTCATGGATTTCTAACGAATTGTTTAAAACAGGGCCAGATCTTGTGATCAGAAGATGTGTCAGGGAAGATGAAATTCCTGATATCCTTAAGGCATGTCATGATGAACCATGCGGCGGACACTTTGCAGACAAAAGGACAACCTATAAAATCATCTCTTTAGGATATTATTGGCCTTCCCTCTTCAAAGATGAAAAACAATATGTCAAAAGGTGTGACAGCTGCCAAAGAGTAGGGAAACCTACCCTTTCAAATGAAATGCCATTGCAACCACAGGTACTCATCGAACCCTTTGAAAAATGGGCTTTATATTTCATAGGACCTATTAATCCACCATCTAAGCAAAATAAGTATATATTGGTTTGTACTGATTATGTTACTAAATGGGTAGAAGCCAAAGAATTAGTGTCTGCTATTGAAAATTCAGTTGTTAATATTCTTTATGAGGATATTTTTACTCGCTTTGGTGTTCCAAGAGAAATTGTGACAGATCAGGGAAGCCAATTCACATCCAACCTGGTGGAGAAGCTAATGGAAGAATACAAAATCAAGCACAGAAGATCTACTCCTTACCATCCACAAGCAAATGGTCAAGTGGAGTCTACAAACAAAGTTGTTGAAAATATCATCACCAAAACTGTTCATCTTCACAAAAGAGATTGGGCGGAAAGGCTTCCTGAAGCCTTGTGGGCCTACAGAACTACATGGAGAAATACAACAGGACATTCTCCCTATGAACTTGTTTATGGGAAAGAAGTCCTGCTGCCCATTGAGTTCCAAGTCAAAACCTTCAAGATAGCAGTTCAGTTGGGGATGGATCTATCAGAGGCCCAAAAGCATAGAATGGAGCAGTTGAATGAGCTAGATGAGATCAGACAAGAGGCAATTTTAAGAATTGATCTAGTTCAATATCAAAGAGCTAAATGGCATGACAAATACATCAAAGAGAAGGAGTTTCAAGAAGGAGATTGGGCATTGCTATTTGACTCCAAGTTTAAAGATTTTAAAGGAAAATTTCAGACTCATTGGCTTGGGCCATATGAGATTGACAAGATCTTTAGCAATGGAGCGGTAAGAATCAAGACCATTGATGAATTTCAAACTCCTCTTATTGTGAATGGCCACAGATTAAAAATCTATCATAAGCCACTCTCAAAAGAGGAATTTGTCAAAATGTTTCAAGATATTTCTGCAATAAGGCTAGTGAGGAAGAATCCTTCTTCTCCACCAGCCTAGTCTTTGTTCTTTTTAGTTTCAAGTAAAAAAATAAAAAATAAAATAAAAAAAAGTAGTATAAGCCTGAAAACCAATCACTGATTGGCAGTCTTATACAGAAAATGTAGGGTTAAAATCAGGAACACCTGACACCCTATATTTTCCAAAAAAAAAAATTTCTCTCTCTCTTATTTCACAAGTTTTATGACAACCCACTCTATTTCATTCCACTTCATTCCACTCCACTTCATTTCATTTCACTTCATTTCATCTATTTCATTTCATTTCACCAATAAAATTTTTTCTTTCATGACCATTTTCATTCAGTCAGTTATCATCCATCTATTTCCATTCACTCAAATAATTACTGTGTCAGTTTCCACAGCTGACACCAGTTTCCGCAGCCAGAAGCAGTTTCTGCAGCCACCACTCTGTTTTTCAAATTCACAGTCAGATGTTAGTTCAACAATCATGAAATCAAATGCAGGTATGAAGACATATTATGAAGACATGGGGCATTCAAAGACATCAATGAGGAGCAACGGATTGAAGACCAATGAAAAATGGCAAGAATTCCAAGGTATGAGTAAAAATTTATTTCAAATGGCATTCAAGCACATTTTTACATAGTTATAAACCATAGCTCCATTATATGCAATGATTGCGTTGATAGCTCCGTAACCATCCCACGATCTCTATTCTATTCCCCAACAATCCTTGCATTCATTTCTGAATGGCCTCATAATCAAGCCTCCGGTCTTCATTAGTGTTCAGCTATACGTTGATACTCCACTTGTAGTTAAGAAACGTGGTTGATTTGACTACGGCTTCTCTTAGCCGCACAAAATCCGTAGCCATTGCATAAACGTGTTTGCATCTACTCTGCAGCCACCCAATTTTAAATATTGCCAGATGCGTTTTACTCCCCTTACTGTTCTATTGATCTCACGGCTGCATTTCCATCGTGCTCACATAAGCCTTCACCCCATTTCGTTCTCTATTCCGCTTCATTATCCGCTTACAGTCACTGGCCTCCTTCATAAACCCTGATCATTTCTGCCATCTTACCTCCGCTAAACCCTCTTCACGTAGACAAGTTCTAAAAGTATAGAAGGAAGGATGGTTCAGTTGTTGAGAACAGAACCAGAGGGACCCAAATTTATGGAAGGGTATCCGCAAGTCAGAGATATATTGAAAAAGGCAAAGTGGCTTCGGTTTTTTCAAAAATTCAAAGGCTACCATAAGGAAGTAACAAAAGCTTTTGCGAGGTCTTTCAACAGTCTGGAGGTTGAGATTGGGGACCTCAAATTTACAGTGACTGAGGCATCCATAGCAGCTGCTACAGAACTTCCTCAGGAAGGTCAACGCTGGTTCAAGAACAAGAGCATTAGTGATGAAGCCTGGAGAGTGATCCTACATAACCCAGGTATGGATGTCACCATTTTTAAAAGGGGAATTCATGTTCATGCTTTAAAAGAAGAGTGGGCCAGTTTACTGTTAGTTATTCAAAAATTTATCACCTGTGAGGGCCGTTTTGGGTCAATGTACATGTATCATACCCGACTGTTGATGAATTTCTTAGACAACCAGGCCCTCAATCTGCCATAATTTTTATTAAACAGTTTGAAGAATATGTATGTAACCGTCCAGAAGCATCTAGGGGACGTAGAACCACATTTGTATCACCATGGTCTCGTGAAAATTTTGGTAGAAAAACAATTAAAGGTGAAAAAGGACACCTGGGAGCAATTTTTAGTTAGAAATTTCTTTGAAGAACCTCAAGAAATTCCTGAAGGAAGTACATCAAAAAGAAGTAGAAGAAAGAGAACAAATGATAAAACTCAAAGCACTCCTACTAATACAATTGAAAGAACTAGTAGAGAAGAAAGACTGTCAAAAAGGAGGAAGGAAGAAACCAAGGGTAAAAAGCCAATAAAATCAAAAGAGAAAAGAAGCATTGAGGCTGTGCATCAAACCCCTTCCTCAGAAGAAGATCATCAAGTGTTATCTGATAGACTATTTCACCTTCAGGAACAGTCATCTATGGCCAAAAAGAGGGGAAAAGAAAAACAAAAGGAAAAAGACAGTAGTCCACAGTATGTAAGAAGAAGTTCCAGGCTTAAAGGAAAGTGGAAGAAAACACAAACAAAAGGACCTCATTTTATTGATTTGGGAGAAGTAACACCTGAACAAACTCTAGCTGGCCATAGTCCATCTCATTCTCAGCCAAACGTTGAACATAGTCCACCTAATTCTCAGTCAAACGTTGAAGCTAGTCCTCAAGACGTTGACATGAGCCCTTTTCAGCCAGATTTTGAAGACAATTCTCCTCCACAGCATTTTGGGGACAGCCCAAGGAAAACGACACCCGAGATAGATCCAAAGCAGCAAGAAGTGTATGATTATATAGAATCTTTAGAAAAAGCAGCCACGGGTCCCAGCACTTCATCCACTCAGCCTCACACAGCACAAGAAGATCTAGTCCAATCATTGAAACAAGAAGTCTTTGAGTTGGAGGTTTTAAATAGACACATTAAAAATGAAAATGAGGCATTAAAGGAACAAAGAAAATTGGACAAGATCATTCATGACAATACCATGCTACATCTGGGACTATGGCAGAAAAGGAACAGGAAATTGAAGAAGAAATGCCAGAAGTTAAGTAGAGCACCGATTAATATCAAAGTCAGATGCTTGATGAAAAAGCCCAAGATGTTAGCAGCACCAAGGAAGAGGAGGAGAGGACTGGATGTACTGGCTGAAGTATCAAGGCATATGAATTGAAAGAGGATGATCAAAATTTTGGTTGCATGAGGACATGCAACACCTTCACAGTGGGGGTATGTTGAGTCTCAAATCTACATCTTTCCTATACACCTTTCTAGACTTTTTCCATTTACCTGGACCTCCTAAGCTATCAATATCATTGCATATTAATCATAAAAGAGAATTTAAAGTGGTTTTTAACTATGTTTTGTGTCTGCTGTTTGAATTAGATTTTTGCTCATTTAGCTGCGGAATCTTGTCACTTTCCGCAGCTGCTGCAACTTTCCGCAGCCATTTTGTTAAAGTCTATATTGCAGGTGTCTTCAGGCAAATCGAGCCACATGGGCAATTTGGAAATGACATGGACATGGATCGAGTCCTATTGGCTCAGTCGAATTCACCTAAGAAGGCTGTGGTCAAAGGTGGTCAAGCGGTGGTCAACCGAAGAGTCCCACGGTGACAGAACTCTGTTTTTCACCACGTGAAGATTTGCGTGGCCGTTTCTAAATCACGGGAGACATATCAACACCTGTAAACGGCTCCATAAGCCGAATCCAACGACCACTCTCCTTAGATTTAATCTTCACGGCAGCCATGATGCTAGATTTCTAGACGTGGTGGTTCACGTGTCTTGTATCAGCGCAGAATGTAGGAAATCAGTTATGACATTCTCTGTTATAAATAATGCGTTCTCATACGCATAATAGTTAGCTGCTATAATGTAATTTACTGGATAGAAAGCCCACTGTGCCGTGACATTGTTTCTTTGTTATGACTGCATTTTAATATATGAGAAGACTCTGTTCATAAACATAATTCGTGTTTGATAGTTGCTTCCCGAGGATTGTGCAGAGGGCCCCTGCACACGCCGAGGTTTTGTGTATTATTGTATAGTTTCATGCTTCATTTCCTTATGTTCATTGTGCCATAATCATTCACATGTACATATTACATTTCTTATGGTATTAACGTTTTGTTTCTGTTCATAATTTTTCATACTTTATACTGTTGTTAACTGATCAGTGTTTTGTTCCAGATTATAGTAGGCAGCCCGGGCATTTGCACATAGTTTACAATGACTAATGACATGGAATCAATCTTGTCCTTCTGCTGATTTCTTTTTCTTAGTTTTTAATTCTAGCATTGTTTTATTCATTTCAGTTTTGTACATTTGATTTACTAGTTAATTAGATATTAAATTGCTCATGTCATTATCAGTTACCTCCGAAAGCCATAGCGAGACTAATGGTGAGGGATTGAAGTATGAGTGTGTAGTTTGATATTAGTTTATTTTTCTGCAAGTTAGATATTAAATTGCTCATGTCATTATCGGTTACCTCCGAAAGCCATAGCGAGACTAATGGTGAGGGATTGAAGTATGAGTGTGTAATTTGATATTAGTTTATTTTTCTGCAAATTAGATATCAGATTGCTCAAGTTGTTTATGATTACCTCCGAAAGCCATAGCGAGACTAATGGTGAGGGGTCAGAATATGAGTTGATGTAATTTGATTTTAGCTTTACTTTGCTTGCAATCTTTGGATTTCTTTGAGTACAGTTTATTTTGTGTTTAGGCAGCAGCAAGGATAATGGTTTTCATGATCAATAGTTCACTGTTTGTTTAACTAGTATAGTGGCACATTTTCATTTTCTTTTAGGAATTAATTTTGTCATTATGTGTTTTAAAATTCTTTTGAAGTTTGAAGTTTGGGAAATCATTATAAAGGACATCATTGCCTTGAACATTCATAACCATACTTGTCTTTTAAAATTTCCATCTCACATTAGGAAACCAACCAAGATAACTAAAAACCCAAAAACGACAAAAAGTAAGAGATAGGTTATCTTGCACATATAGTGCCCCACACTTCGTCAGCTTACGAATCCCGAATTGACAAATTAATGTAGCAATTTAGGACACACTAAATTGACCAAACACCTTGTAGGCCATAAAGTCTGTAAACCATCTAAACTTAAGACTATAAAAGTAAATGAAATTCCACAATTTCATCATAAGAAAACCAAAATTTATCTATCTAGTAGCTAATCATAAGACAATTATACCAGAGTAGGGTCTTTGAGACTTGACCCTGGAATTTCAGTTTGAGATAAGTGTTGTGAATACAATCTCCTCCATGGAGAAAGGCAATCTGTCTAGCCCTAGAGCGGGTCAAGCAATACACGAGACTAACTAATGAACCCTTTCTTAGATTGTATTAAAAGCGGAACAAGAAGAAGAAGAACCTATCTCTTCCTGATGCTATTGTCCAGTCCTTTGATGATTTCCTTGATTCCACAATCCTTAAGGCTCACTCCTCACTAATTTTGGTGTTCGAATACCTGTAATAGATCAAGAGACAACAACAACAAACGTGACAAGATACATAGCATACATCGAATACAAACTAACTAACAAATCAAGGAGCATTAGGCTACTTGCATATATATCTAGATAAATATGGAAAGTGAAACATCATATATATTATTAATTATAGAAAGAGGAAGCATACAACTGTGGCCTTGATTTTGGATACCTCCCTTTGGTGATTTCCAAGTCCAAACCGAGGCTCTTCAAGCAATCATTCTCCAAAATGGCAAATTGAGCATAATCATAGTATAAGGATGCAAATGATTAATGATCAGGTAAGATGGAAGGATGAGATTCAATTTAGAGGTATGGAGAGAGAGTTAAGGATCCATAAAAGAAGGATGAAGGCCCACTACTCAAGGGAAAATTCCCTAATAATAAGATCAAGAGCTCCAAATGAGAGAGCTCAAGCATATTTGCATTGAACCATATCTGGCTCGTCGTTCTATAAGCTTCTAGTGCACGAAGCTTCTTCTCCATTTGAGGAAACACTTCTAGAAAGGGTTCAAAGTGGTTCTTCCCATTAAAATTTCATTGGTGGTTCCAGGTCAAAGTGTTGCAACATGCCATCAACATGGGTAGGCAACTGGCAAAGAGCGTTAACCCACAAATTTAGGTTTTGAGTTGAGCTTCTCCAGAAAATATTCATGGCAGCCTTCTGTTAGTTATCAACGGATATCATGATGTATTTTCCATGGTGGATATATTGCACAATTTTCATATTAGGGCACTTCAGGACCAAGGATGGGAAGTGAGCGGGGTGACAAATTACTGTGTAATAGATGCCCCCTAAATCATGGAGGCATAATAGGGAGTGATGTGGGAAATACTTTATGAACCAAGACAAGGACTTAGAATACTACCACGAGACTTTCCAAATCAAGCATAATACAATATGTGACATCTCTCATATAAGCTTGCCTAATAAAATATCTATGAATAGGCATAAAATAACACACAAACCCACGACATGGTCGTAACCATCCGTCTGAAAGAGATCATGGAAATGGATCCACGGTATGGCACAATCATCCATATTGAAAGGATCATGTGTACAAACATGAATACTCAACAACTCCACACAGCCTGGATAATAAAAAATGTGATCCGGGGTCTTCGTCTATATCTCAATCTACCCATTGTACGAATCTAACCATGTGAATATATGTACTGATGTCGAACATGGTAGAAACCACCTGATTACTGGTCAATAATGTAAACTATTAACAGGCATGAGAGAAACCACCAATGATGACAATGGCCTTCAAGGTGACAGTACAATATACAAGTGTGAATGAATGAATTGAATTCAAACACTTACAGAATCATCCTATTGAAGGCCAGTGATGTGAACCCATCGTCGAATGCGAAGAACTTGCCATTAAGGCATGCAAGCTCCAAGGTACTAAAAAGGTGTTTCTAAATCATCTTTCTGGATAATGAGATGAAGTCGAAAGGAAGTGATCTGTCGAAGGAGGGACATAATGATTCCCACATCATCGATGCGAAATAAAGGATTTATCAAGACGATAGGAGTGATTCAGGACTGTGGCAGAGAGGGTAAATAAGTAGAGGATGTTTTACTGTTACAACAAGGAATTCTCTTGAACATATCAACAACATGCCTCTAGAGTGTGGTAGCATCTGACTCAACAATGGGATCAACGATCATGGTGATGACAGATAATGATCAAATGAGAGGCAAATGGATTTCCAAAACCCCATAACGTAAGTGACGAACGAAGGATATCCCCAACCTGACACGAAATGCAGACGAGTGTCATGTTCAAGAGCGACATGTTGCTTGAAAACACATAGGAATTTCCATATTCAATTTTCCCCCATTATTGCTAACGAGTACCTATTTATTTTTTATAGAAAGCATGAAGAGGATAACATATGCTTATCATATAGGTTCATTCTTCAAATTAATCTATCCTAGTAAGTTTAACGAGCACTAGGAAGGAGGAACTCGATCTTGTCATGGTGACAAGTCTTTCGCCGTTTAATTTTAACGGGTCCGACGAAAGAGTAACTCAGTGTCTTTTTCATGCTTAGAGACTTTGAAAAAGAGAAAAAAAGAAAACTCCATCAAGTCTCATTTTGTAAATCGTCCCTCGAATCCGAAAAGGTAGAAAATAATATCCGAGAGAACCTCTTGGCCATGTTCGATCAAGGTATTCCTTTTTCGTAAATATTCAATCTCAGCCCGAAAAAGGGGTAAACTTATACTGAGACTACACCAATTCATTTAATTTAAAGAGTTTGAAATGACAAGTACTCAACGATATTTTCATTTTTTGAGAGTAAAAAAAGAGCTTAAAGGTGACTCTAGGGGGTTTCTTTTTCGTTTATTTGTAACGAGTCCAAAAAAGAGATAAAACAAAACTCGTTGCATTAGTAAAAAATGATCATTGTCACCATTAAAGAAGATCTTGTTACTGTACAAAGATAACCACACATCACTGATATCGAGAAAAATAATAAAATATTGGTAAAAATATGTTCAAAAACTATAAATATGCAAAAATTAAAAACATTTTTACCATTTCATTTTGGGTAAATTGGAGAAGCACATTTTTACCCTATTTTCCTCCGATCTTCAGACAAGCGATGCAGCCGATCTAGGACACCATTTGATGATCCGTCAGTTGCGTGTAAGAGCTTTGTCTGTTATAACATTTTTCATTCCATTTTTAAGCCATTTATTTTGGAAATTTCATGGTTAAAGGGAGGTTTTAAATTTTTTATGTTGTGGGTGATCAACGCGGGTTTGACCTATCGGTCCCACGTCGATCGCCCATAGTCCGTTAGGCCAGCGTGCTATCGTCACGAGTTTAATTCCGACAGATGCGCTGAGTGTAGAGAAGAGTTTAAAACAAATAGATCTCCATTTTGAATGGTTTATTTCCAGTTTTTATCCGTTGAAAACTCCTAAAATATCATTTATGGATGTTTTCAGGTTATTTTGATGAATATGGCCATTGAATGGAAAGATAGATTCCATGAGATAGAAGATCATGACACTCTCCAAGATCCAAATTGTATCAATGCCTTGATAAAGTGTGGTTTTCTCAAGTTCTTTCATACCTCTGGACTCAGAGCTCAACTCGAGCTACTGGAACATCTCATTGGGCTATGGGATGTAGATTGTCAAATTTTCATCCTCATAATGTGCTATCATTTCCTCCGTAAAAATTGACCAAGTGACAATTTTTTTACGAGAGCAAAGCCATCGATACCATACAAATGTATTTTTTTCTAAATGTAAAGTTGTGATGCATACCATTTGTGTGTTTTGAACATTATTGAGATCAAAATATTGCTCCATCTGTAGTATCCATGTTACAAGATCCTTTCCATCAAATTTCCTCATATCCATTTTTGGAATATGGTGGTTCTTCCTTCCAACATTAGAGTTTATAAAATCACGATTAACATTTATTTTGTTCTCATCATGAGTTTTTCCTCTTTATGCTGTATTAGGCTGTTTCATATGCTCAACTTTAATCAACCTTCCATATGCTTTAGATCATTCTTCATGTTTCCATTTTCCATTGATCTTTAGCTTCCATGTCATCCATCTTAGATTACATGCCAGCTTCCATGCATCCATCTTAGCTTCCATGCCATTCTTCAAACCATCCATCTTGATTCCACCTTTCTTCAAACCATCATCTCTAGTTTCATTACCTTTCTTGCAGCTTCATGTCATTTTTGCTGCTCTTTCTTTAAAGCCAATAGCCAAAATTTGTTGCACTTGCTCTTGTAATTTTGATATGTCATGTTGCCATTATTTGTCTTCATGAGTCATAGTAGAGCCTTATAAAGGCTTAATGGGTGTTGAATTCTTTTTAGGGGCCATTTTAGAATCCAATACTGATATCTATTTTGCAATATGCCCTTGGAATCAATTCAACTTGATTCTTAAAACAAGACTTATGCAATTCGGAAAAAAAATACACATATTTTACTTGCTTTGTAGGAGCTCGATTTTGAAATTGAATTATATATATAATTGTGGATCCTCAATATCTGAAATTTGGCCCTGTAGTAGCACTCTGAAGCTTCTTTCAAATGCCACAGGTTTGATCTGATTTGGATTCTTTAAGGCAAATTTATATCCAATCTCCCACAATGACCCAATTATGGACTAGTTTAGTAGAGCGAACTTGTACGACTTGCCTCGTGTCACTGTTTCCTCCTTTGACTCTGAAATTTATAGACAGAAAACTGAAGTCCATGTACTTGTGGTCACTTTTTACAACATTCCAATCCGATGCACAGAGAGAGAGTTATGAATATTTTCCCATGATCACCTCTTTGAGATGAAATTTAGAAGCCTGAAAAAGCCTTAACTTCCACAGATCGTAACTCCGCCAATATTGCGAACCAAGATCTGAAATATTGCGATGATGTTCCTCAGGATTTCGGCTTCACACTCTAAAAATTTCAGCTTATGAACCTTCGTAGAAACAAATTTATAGCGAAAATTCCACGATGACTTGTTTAGGTTAAATTTAGGAGCCTGCAAAATGACCTACCTTCCATAGATCATATCTCAAAAAATATTGTGAACCAAGCTCTGAAATTTTGCGACGATGTTCCTCAAGATTTTTGCTTCACACTCTAAAAATTTCAGCTTCTGAACCTTCGTAGAAAAAAAATTATAGCGAAAATTCCACAATGACCTGTTTGGAGCAGCGAAACCCTAGAATCCCATAGCTCTGATACCAAATGTTGTGAAACCAGCTCCAAAAATAGAATAAAAGAGATATCAACGCCTTAGAAATAAGCCACTTCGAGGGGGAAACCTCCAATACATTACATGAATGAACAATTCTTGGATGATAAATTACAAACAACCTTTCTATGCCAAGTCCATATATCCTGATATAATCCTAGTGGGCCACAATGTAATCCTAGCCGACCTAACAATAATAATTTAAGGGCACAATAATAACAATATGTGGGTTACAGGGGTACAATAATAACAATAAGGGGGTTACACTAACAATAATAAGGGACTATACTAGTAATATAGGGACCTAACAAGGACCAAGAGCTTGAAATAGATATTTCGAAAATTTATTTCATTACTAGATTGTCCAAGAGAGGAGAGAGAATCCAACTCTTTGGAGCTCACACTGGGGGTGAGAGCATGAGTATGCTCATTGGGAGACATTTTCCCGGTGTTAGAAAGAACTTGAGTGGAAAGGTAGATATTAAGATTATCACCAATCTGCCTCTGAGGACCATTTTACACACTATGGCCCGTGTAGCTAGGGCTCAGGCGTTGCATGAGGCAACAAAGTCTTAGTTCTAGTATGCCGTTGATTGCCTTGCTCCCACCATGTTTAACTGGTGTGAGGGATTGTTGGCTAACATGAAAAGGAAACTTACAAAGTGAAAAAATGGATGGCTGAAATAATTTGGGTATGGATCCATATTGGTCACTTTCTTCTAAGAGAGAGTGCCTTATTTCAGTACCAATGGATTGAGGTGTATGATCCGGTGTCGAGAGATCTGAGGGTGTTGAGATGGTGTGAGATCATGCCTCACCATGGAGGTGGCCAATATATGTTTTTACCTACAACATTTTTCAGTTGGTTACACCGTCAGTTGATCATAGTAGATGACTACGGATATGATGGTACATATTTCTGAGGAGATCCAGATCTTCCCCTTCCACCTGGTGCACAGTGGACTGATGTAGGTAAAAACTCATTTTTTGGAATTTTTGTTTTTTGATGTTTTTTAGTTATGTGTTCTGAGATTTAAATTTATGAATATCACGTAGATGTTGGACTAGAGAGGCCAACAGGGATGTCCACGATTGCGAGAAGGGTAGCGAGGCAGATCGAGGATGCTCCTTACAAGGAGGCAGCATAACCAATCGTAGAGGTTGAGTGCAACATGGAGGTTCTGACTAGAGGAATGCCGTAGTACATGGCTTTTGATGACATACTGTTGCACTTTTAGAGGCACACCGTAAGAGTCTCAGGCAGACTTCACCAGTTACCATATCGAGTTATCCAAGTGGTCACTTTCTATCATGACCACCATGTGAGCGGATATTTGCCTTTAGTTTTACTTCTATGCATTGATGTAGGATTGAGGATCCATTCTGTCACGGAACACATATTTTTTTGATATTTTGATGTAACAAACTTTTATATATGTGCATCCTTCTACCGTCACTAAGTGTTATGATGTTTTTGGTTTTTTACATATGATGCAAATGTCAGTATAATACATAATTTTCCAATGTATCCGTTAATGTATTCAAATTTCATAGAATGTGTTGATATGTAATATAATCAAAATTTATTTCCAGTAATCGAACACGTAAGTACATGCAAAACATATGAGGGTTTCTCACTGAGTAATGACCATTTAAATGTAACAAAATGAGTTGTGAGTCTAGCTTGAAAACCAAGCCTCTAATATCAAGAGCAATTTCATCTGATAATAGCTCGATGACCGCACTATATTTCAACAATATTATTATTTGTTTGACCCAGAAAAATACCTTGTAGATTAACCAACTCGCCATTAGGCACAAAAAGTGCCCATGCTGCGGAAGATAAGTTTCATGTGCTACGACAAGCACCATCAACAAAACCGACGTAATGGTTCGATGACATATGCAAACCAAGTGGAACACAAGGTGAGCAGAAGAAACATGTCTACAAAGCAAACAATCACACCAAAAAATATAAAATTAGACTAATGAATCACACACTAATGTACAAAATACTGTACTTGCAATAAAGCATAATGCTTATTGAGATAGAACGCATTCCGGAGCTCAACAAACTGGTTACCCTCATAATCGGCTAGCTCATAGGCACCCTTCTCTAATACACGTTGAATAATGTAAGGCCCATGCCACATTGGCTCGAGATTCCCGACCCCTAATTTTTCATGGGCTTGATCATAAAGCAGGACCAAGTCAC
This sequence comes from Pinus albicaulis, assembly GCA_034641835.2. Classification (NCBI taxonomy): domain Eukaryota; kingdom Viridiplantae; phylum Streptophyta; class Pinopsida; order Pinales; family Pinaceae; genus Pinus; species Pinus albicaulis. Next base: position 1,318,518,974 of record CM076575.1, read on the forward strand.
CTTTAGAGAAAACACGAGGATGGATAGACTTATACTGAGATTTAGCCCATTTATTTTGAGCTTCAATGATTGAAGCAACGATTTGTCGAGTCTCATTGAGACGTTCGAGGTAAAGCAAACCTTCCTCTTTTGGCAAAGTACCAAGAAGAAATTCGATAACTAGCTTCAAAGAAGGGATTTCACACTCAATTGGAAGTGTACCTTCCAGACCAGACACCAGCTGAAATGGTGTGAATTTGGTAGCAAACTTAGCTAAAGTTCGGTAAGCCCATAGAGCTAAGAATAACATGAGGTTCCAATCTCTTTTATGTCTTCCAATGCTTCGTTGAAGCATCTTTACGAAATATTTGTTGATGGATTCGATTTGGCCATTGGCCCGTGGATAATAAGGAGTGGAGCTATTATGGCGTAGCCCCAACTGAGAAGTAAGCTATGTCATCATATGATTGCAAAAGTGAGAGCCATGGTCAGTGATAATGGTTTTTAGGACACCGAGCTATGATGTGATTAAAAAGAAATTGCACCGCAGTTAGAACTTCATTATCATATGTAGGCATCGCTTCGGCCCATTTTGTAAAAAAATCAATGGTTACGATAATATAACCATGGCCCCCAATGGAGCGGGGATTACAGGTCATGAAATCGATGCCCCAATTTGCAAATTCCCTGACGGTAAAAACTGGTTGCAAGGGAGCAGGTGGGGCACATTCTTTCCAAGAATAAATTTGGCAATCATGACATTTGCAGACGACAATAATACAATCTTTAAAAATATATGGCAAAAAATATCCTGCTTAAACGATTTTCTGAGCAATATCATAACCAAACATATGTCCACCACAGATCCTAGAGTGGCAGTCATTAATGAATTTCTCATCTTCCTCAAGATTTAAGCATCGAGGGAGGATTGAATCGACACTAGTGCGATAAAAAAATATCTCCAATGATGCGGTAGGGTTTGGATTGGTAACGAATCCATCATCTCTCAGAGTATTAGAACTCTGGTCGAAACGTTTGGGTCTGGAGATAAAAAATCACGTCTCCATAGCACGGATCAAGAGTATTAATAAAAAAGAGTGATTCATCAGGAATTGACTCATCAAAAGTTGGATCAACTGGAGCTGGAAAATCACAGACCAATTCAAAAAAGACGAGTGATTTATTAGACTTAACCATAGAAAACTCTAAGTCAAACTCCTAGAGAATGACAATCCATTTAGAATATTTTCCCCTAAGTAACTAATGAGTAAGAATGTAATTCATGGGGTTACATTAGGAAATCACAATGGTCTTACACAGGAGAATATAATGGCGAAAGCATTGAACAACAACTAAGGTGAGTTTTTCTACGTGAGCATAGTGAGTCTCAACATCAAAGAGATTTCATCTCAAGTAGTAGAAAACATGTTCACCACCATCATCATCATCTTGAACTCACACCATACCAATAGCGTTGTCTGCGGCTGCTAGATAGAAGGAATAATCGCAATGATAATCGTGAGGAAGTAATAAAGGAGCTATGACAAGGGATTTCTTCAAAGCATCGAAAGAATTATGTGCAATCCCATCCAAAATTAATGGGACTCCAATTTTCAACAGATGGGTAAATCCTTTAGCAAGCTCAACATAATTCAGGACGAATAGACGAAGGAAATTGGATTTGCCCTACAAGCTTTGTAGTTGGTGCAAGGAGGAGGGAGGAGGCAGATTGATGATTTCCTCGACTTTGAGAGGATCAATTTGGATGCCTTCTTTAGAAACCACAAAACTTAAGAGACGACCTGTTTCAACGCAAAAGACACATTTATGAGGATTCAACCGTATATTATAGTGTTGAAAGTGAAGGAAGATCACTTGAAGATGTTTGAGGTGATCTTGATGTTTCACGGAATGAGTTGGAAGGTCATCAAGATATGGCTAAACTATGTGCTTAATATCATGAAAAATATAGTACATATCTCTTTGGAAGGTAGCCTTGACATTTTTCAAAGCAAAAGGGAGATTCTTATAGGGAAAGGTTCCCCAAGGATAGATAAAGGCGGTTTTATGTTGATCAGAAGGAGTAATATTGATCTGGTTGTAGCCAGAAAAACTGTCCATAAAAGAAAATATCTCACTCCTAGCGCATTCATCAATAATTTGATCTATAAAAGGAGTGGGATAATGTCTTTAGGAAAAGCGTGGTTGATATCATGGTAGTAAAACAAACTCAAATGCTCCCTTGCTTTTTGGTAACAGGAACAATATTAGAGACCCAATCCGTCAATGGTATAGGATAGATGAAACCTACCTTGAGAAGTTTTTCAACCTCTCTATTGGAGTGGGGTCCCCTGTGGTACATTTTTGGATATCTTTTTAAAATATATATATATATATATATATATTTTTGCATATGCATGCTGCACGGAAAGGTCAAGGGGCATTGGGGTGGGTCAAAATCCCTCTTTTATGTATAAGAGTTTTAAGGGTAAACTGTGGGCTAAGTAAGAAGTCATGTAATGTTATCATGTAAGCAAGTAAGAAGTCATGTAATGTTATCATGTAAGCAAGTACTTTATGCGTACATGATACTTTTGTAAGGGTTTCAGTCTGGGATGGGTAGAAAGGCTCCTGCTTGCTGTGTGCGTGGTGACCTAGTATTGGCTATGTGCAAACTCCACTAACTGTGTGCGTGGAAGGGTAAAGTGTAAAGGAAAGTGTGATGTACTGAATTGCTTTGAATCTAATACAAAGGTTGGTTTCGGTGAAGTATTGTGCTATCTGTTTATTGCCATTGGTTGAGATCGCTTTACTTTTGTTATGCTTAATTGTAGATGTGTGAGTATATCTATTATTTATGCATGAATCTATATGGATGGTTGAATACACGGATAAATTTTCTTAAGTTACAACACATTATATAGATATGGATCTGTTCTTATATATCTTCGACGAAGCGATCTGCGATTTTTTTCTTTTCTTTCTGTGATCTGATAAATATTATTTTGTATTTGTGCACATCTGTTTCCGATATGTATAAGTTTTGTAATCAACCTGTTTAGGGCCACCATATTATTTTCTTCCTCAGGGTGCGGAAACAATCCTCCAACACCCCCCCCCATACTACTTCAGGTGAGACTTTGATCTGCGCAAGACGATCATTGCCGAAAGGGCCAGTAGTTGGAGGGTTTGTTGGTTACGTGATAAAATTTGAACCTGGATCAGGACCTATCAATCCAAAAAATGGTTTTGTTGATTGGACTAGGATCATTTTGAGGGAGATTTGATGTTTTGGCACCCTTCACAGAACGAATTGCAAGATTGTCCAGATAGAAAGATCCTTGAATTTGCGATCCAAGAAAATCAAAGTTCTAAGATATCTGCTGAAAAGTGGGTTCAGAAGTACATCTGTACAAAATTTCACGAGATATTCTTTTGATCCTTTGTAATTGAGTTGCAGGAGTGGTTGTTGCACAACCTAAATTCAATACCTACGCGAAGGATGACGCAGTCATTGAGTGGACTCCCTATTCAATAATTAGAAAAGCTAAACAATAAGATCACCCGCACAATTGATCATTGGATCGATCGTCTCTTTGGAAAATTTGTGACTGAATTTTCCATTGATAAGTTTTTGTCATATTATGAACTAGAAAGAAGTTTTTTCAAGAGTCCTAGAGGTGAGTTCCTATGCTCTTTGAAGTTATTGTTGAAGATGCTATTGTGTGAACAGGGCTCTCTATGTCAACATATTTCTTTAATGTCCCGAAGAGGTCTGACTACGCACAGTGGAAGAATTTATCGCAAAGACCTCAAGAAAGGATTTATTTATAGCCCTTTGAAGCATAGATCTGATAGTGATGGTGAAGGAGAAACTAGTAGCTCTAGTGAATATGTGCACTTTGAAGAAGAAGAAGTTTCCCGAGAAGAAGTTTGATAAAATCAGAATGATCAAAGAGCCTTAATCCTTTTTCAGATCCTATCCACTCGACTTAAAAACTCATCTCACAAAGCACCCACTCCATCACGCAGTCTATCTCCACCACTACCTCCACCTCCCCCAGGTGCAGATATGGCCGCGTCAATGAAGCTACCTACTTTCAGATGTATTGGGAATGAAGATACTGAGCACTTTTGGTTTGTGACTAATGCTGTATGGAGATATCAACAGGTTATTAATGATATTAAGAAAGCGTAGTCAATTATGCTCCATAGGTATCATCGGCCACCAAGGAGCATAGTTGATTGGACCATTGGTTAACTGATTGAAATCTGGTAACTCTAAAGTTGCAACAAAGGGAAACTGTCTATTAAGGTCAGGTTGAGCATAGCCAAGGTAAGATGGAATTGCTTGAGCAATAGGCATTTGAGCACCAACATAAGGAAACTATTGCTGGTAACCCAGATAGGGATTGTTTTGCATAGAAAATTCTTGAGGATTCTGTTGAAAAAAACCTGGATATGATACTTGTTGAAAAGAGGTTTGAGGAATTTGCGCCTATGGTTGCCAAGGGGTCTATCCACCAATTTTATAACCCAAATTTACATGACTTGGATTCGTTTGATATGTATAACTCGGTTGCAGTTGTGACATCCCATAAAATGGTAAACCAACTTGTGAATAAATAATTCCTGATACAGGTTGTTGTAAATTAATCAAAGGATTTGGAGTCTGTGGACCCAAAATTTGATGATATTGTGTTGAAGGACCCACTTGATAAGGCTGATGATGTACAACATTTTGATTCTGTAACAGGGGTATAGATGTATTAACAAGTGGCAATGAAGTGGGTGTAACGGGTTGAACTGGTTGATATGAGTGTACAACCGTTTGTGGTTGGATAGGTAGAGTGGGCTTCCATTGAAAAACATTCGTTTCAACATTAGATTGACCAAAAAGTGATAGAGTACTGTCATATTGGGTGACCAAAGGTTGTCCCCCAACATGAGGAGGATAATAAGACGGAAAATATTGCTCTCCAAATGCTGGGAGTCCAGTTGATATGGTACTTGAAGGAATAGACCTAGAAAGATCAGCTTGATATTTTCCCTAATGATGTGTATAACGAATCAAGTCGTTTAGTACTCACAATAGGATTACTAGTTAAAGTATTGGATGATGACATTGGTAAAGTCCATGTATTGGAAGATGCACCAGAGAAAATTATAGATAATTATTTGTAACCTAATGGGACCATAGGGCCACCATGAAAATATGACTCTGGTGAAGTAGTAAACATCGATGGAGTAGCGAGGGCAGGAGCTGATGTAATTGGAACAACAGGCCCAAGCGAAGATGTTGGTTCATACATGGTTGTTTGACCAAATGTATACCCTTTTGAATCGACGAGAATTTGAAAAGAAGGAAGATCAACAAAAGCAGAGGGTGTCGATTGAGAGAAATACTCATACATGTATAGGTCCTCCCCAAAATGGGTTGGATTTAAAGGTGTAGTGTCTTGTGGGATTTATTCAATCGCAATTAAACTAGGTGGAAGAATTTCACTGTAAGGCCCAAAGTATATTTCAGGTGGTTGACTGTGTGATATGGGAGATTCAATAGCTAGAGAACTTTGTGGTATGACTAAGGTAGGAACAACTTCCGGTTGTTCGACTTCATGATTTAGATGTTCTGGCAAAGAAGAGACAGGATCTGGATCAATTTGTGGTTGAACAACGTCGGGTCCAGGAGGTATGGTCTCACTGATTGGATGGACCGTGACCACTGGTAGCTGTGAAGACTCCGTTTCGACAACAGTAGACGAACCGGGATGTGTAGAAATAACTTGAGCTAACTCTGGTTTATTGGAAAATGATGTTTCAGTAGAGGTATGAATTGTACTTGATTTGGTAGATCGTGATTGCCTTCGCCTACCAGAAGTAAATTCGGTGGTAAAGGTGGTTTTAAAGCTAATCTACGTGAACAACGGGGGAAAGGATTTTGTTCTTCCACGATTACTGATTAATTTTAACCAAAAAAAAAAAAACAAAATAAAAGGGTAATGCTAGGCAAAAGGGTTTAACAAGAAATTGTGAACTGCAGAATACCTGCTAGCGAACCAAGAAGTACGGGCAGGCAATCTCCTTGAATGCTGTGTTCGGTGTATCATAATTTACAAGGCGGCTGACTCGGTTCACTATGGATGGATAACACCTAAAATTTTTCCTCCCAAATATAATCAAAGGTACGTGGAGGCCCAAGTCCGTATTAGCGTTGTCTGATGTGAAACCACACAATGAGAACACCCCTTTATACTTATCGTACTGTAACACCGCTCGATATACCCGAAGGTACATGGATGAGCTACGATATACTTACGTACATGGAGTGAGGTATCACACTCGGAATGTATTGCAGACAAGTTAACGATAGCTGTTATGTTTTACGATGCCAGAACACGTCTCTAGCCTACACCTTCTAAATGTTATCATTATGGTTCCAATGCTTTGTTAGGTAAATTGAGATTAATTTTATGTTGATCTTGCTTACAATTTGCCTTTCAAAGGTTCACCGCGATGATGTATTGGAAAATTCCTAAAATGCAACTAAAAATGATAAGAAATATTTCACTTTCAGTTCTTCAATGAAAAACCTCGCTACTAAGGTTAGAGAGAAAATAATTTGTGAGCAAACAAATCAAAGAGAAAAACAAATCAATGATCACAAACTAAATGCAAATTTCCTAATGTTCCTTTTTGCAGAACACACAAAAAATCCTACATGCAAATGCAAGTTTTTGTTTTCAGGTTCCTTAATGTTATGAATGCAGAAAATAAACTAGGTGCACTAGATCAATAATTCGAATGCCTTTTACTTTCGAGAAATGAAGAATACAAACAAAAATTTCTCTTTTGAAGGAAAAATGAGGATTTCAACAACAATTTCTCCTATCATGGAAATGAAGATTTTACGAAAATTTCCTATTTCGAAAGCAAATTATTCTTAATGCAACCATAAAAAATACTTTGAAATCAACTTGTAAATGATAAAGAAAAACTTTTTTAAACAAACATTGAACAAATTTTTAGTCAAAGGAGGAAGAAGTATATAGAGTTACTGGTTAATATGAGGATCAAACTTTTCAAAACACAGCAGAAAACAAACTGAAGCAAATTGCGAAGGCCAATTCAAAGGAATCTGGGTGGTTTTGGGAGTCAACGCAGTCTCCAAGGGGAGACAGTGCTCTGCAACGCAGGCTTGAAAGAGAGACAGTGCTATGAAAAGCACTGTGTCTTGTCTAAGGGTGCATTGGGCACAATGTATAAGGAAAAATACTACTGTTTAACTCACTATCTTTTCAAATTTGGCTTTGAAAAAATTTAATATTTATTTGTTACAACTATTGCATGGATAGACAAAGAAAATCAAAGCCTAAGTCACCTAGATCTAAGAGAAATTATCCCCAGCAGAGTCGCCAATTTGTTGGGCCAGAATTGTGAATTACGGATAAAACACGCTTCCCTAGACATATGAAAATCTAGAACAACAAATTAAAGACTATACGACTACCTTTCCTAACTCAGAATAGACACACAAAAAGGATTAGAAGCTTACTTGTAATCCAAGCGCTTCTAAATGGCTCCTTCTGTCGCTTTCGTTGTAGCTTCAAATTGAAGCGATTTGTAGGCAAAATGCTTCCTGCAAGAAAGAACACTAAAACAACAGAAGATAGCAATAATACAGATGCCTATTCAAGTTAGTTAGCTGAATCAATAAAGCATAAACAATATACATCAACTAAGATCTTACAATATGGAAAATCAAAGCCAATATAGATGCATATAGGGAAAAGTAAGTTGTATTCTTTATTGATGATAGAAGGAGAGGTTACAACCAAATGACTGATTTGAAGTGACCCTTCCAGCAACGATCCTCAACCCCATCACAGTATAAATCTCTCCAGCAGCTGTTACACAAATCTAACTCTCAATTGAAAATCCTCCAACATTTCTCTACTCAAATTCTTCCTTCTCAAACACTCAGATCTGTGTTCAATTTATAGATGAATTCAAGGTAGTTTTGCAATGAATGAATTTCCAATAATAGGCAAGACATGTTCCTAGTCATGTAGATGTCAAATGGACACTTGGATTCGAAGCTTGACATATGTGAACTCTTCTAGAAGGCTCTGGCCAAGTGGAGATTCCGGAACAATGAGAATTTCGCTCCAAATGTGACCAACACACCCATAGATGTTGGGAAGTGCTTTGTAGAGTAGCCTTGCATGGGGCTATCTGCATATGCAACGCACTTAGTCCCCTTAGAGGCAGCGTTGGTGAGCTCTCATATGCTATATAATAAACTTCAAACCTTGGAAACCTTTGCTTGATGAAAGTCATGTTTGATTTGTCTTGTTCTTACCTTAGGGCGTGTAGCAACTTGAAATGATAGGGAATGATAGACCCTTATTCATTGGTCTTGGAGATGATGCCCAGTTAAGCAGTTCATTGGGAATGATGTCCAAATTGACCTATAACAGGAAGCCTGCTGTGCAGCTGAAGCTCAGTGTGCTACGCTCTAAGAAAAAATCAACCAAGTCTGCCACGAAGTTCCAACAGTCCTTGCCACAACTACCCTTGAAGAGAAGTTGGAAGGACTGGCTGCTGCATTGAAGGCCACACACGCAGAAGTTCAGACCATCCAGGCCGATTTTGAGCATATAATTGTTGATTTACAGATGAAATTTAAGCCAGAAAATCCACCTGAAGTTAGAGAAATGCGGGATGCCGAAGAAAAGCAGGCCACTGATAGTATCGCTACTGCAGTCGCGCAGTGCGATAAGATTTTAGATTAGGCCATGGGTGTCTAGACTTTGGTTCAGAATGACCCTATGGTACAGAAGCTACGCAATGAGTTGCACATAAAGGAGCAACAATTCAATGACATTAGGATTGTGGCACCTACTCTCGTTCTTACACAATGCCTCGCCTGCCTCTAGGAGGGCCGGGTGATTCAAAATGAAATCAAGGACCTGCACCGGAAAGAATAACTGTTGGAGGCAAGAATGTAGCCATGGGTGAAGGAGGCTCTCCAATTATCGCAGAATTTGGATAATACGCTAACGACCATTCAAAAAAATTAGAGAAGCATTGAATTGGCCACTAGAAGGCCCACCATAGATAATTTGGTAATTTAAGCGCAGGGAGCTGCTGCGTAGAGTCTAGAAATGGTGTTGCCACTCAAATATTCTGTCACTGCGCTCCAAGCCAAGATGAAGGAGCAAACACCATAGTGAGTCGGGTCGAGTCACATGTTTGTTTTGGGGGCCTATTGGAGTGGGGTCCCGAAGGGTACATTTTTGGATATCTTTTTATATATTTTATCATATGCACACTGCATGGAAAGGTCAAGGGGATTTGGGGTAGGTCAAAGTCCCTCTTTTATGTAAAAGGGTTTTAAGGGTAAACTGTGGGCCTCAAACCATGGTTTGAGACCATAGTATCTGCGCACTAAGATGGATATAAATAGATAGATCAAGTCTAAGTAAGGAGTCATGTAATGTTCTGATGTAAGTAAGTACTTTATGCGTACGTGATACTTTTGTAAGGGTTTCAGTCTGGGTTGGGTAGAAAGGCTCCTGCTAGCTGTGTGCGCAAATACCTAGCCCTGGTTGTGTGCAGACTCTGCTGGCAGTGTGCACGGAAGGGTAAAGTGCAAGGGAAAGTCTGATGTACTGAATTTCTTTGAATATAATACAAAGGTTGATTTCAGCGAAGTATTGTGCTATCTGTTTACTGATATTGGTTTAGATCACTTTACTTCTATTATGATTAATTGTAGCTGTGCGAGTATATTTGTTATTTATGCATGAATCTATATTAATGGTTGAATACATGGATAAATCTGCTTAAGTTAAAACACATTATATAGATTTGGATCTGGTCTTATATATCTGTGACAAAGTTATTTGCGATTATGTTTCTATGATCTGATAAGTATTATTCTATATTTGCACACATCTGTTTCCAAACTGTATAAGTTCTACAATCAACCTGTTTAGGGCCACCAAATTATTTTCTTCCTCAGGGTGCGGAAACATGGTTCCACCACCCCCCCACACTTCTTCGGCTGAGATTTTTATCTGTGCAAACAAGTCATTTCTGAAAGGGCTAGTAGTTGGAGGGTTTGTTGGTTGCGTGATAAACTCTAAACCTGGGTTATGACCCCTCAAGCCAACACTCTCCCTTAACAGCAGCTTCCTTTCTTGGGTGCATAGGATTAAGCCATTGATGAATAAGATGTTATTCCAGATATGTAGGAATTTCATGCACCACAATACTAGGGTCTATGCTAGGAGTTTCTTTATAAGACCATGTAAAGACATCACAAAATTAATTAAAGGGAGCGATGTAAATCTTGACCTCATTGGGAGAAAAAGATGCACTGATATGGATATTCTCGACAACCCCCGGTTTAACGGATATATCAATCAAAATGGTGGCAAAGATGTTACCCATGTTTACTTTGGACAACACTTCATGAACTAGAATGGGATGTTGAAGCAGGCCAGTCAATTCAGATGAAACACCGATTTCCAAACAAGTAGAAATTTCACCCAGGCTTGGGAGAAACGAGGAATGATGATGACCACCAGCCCAAGGGGTTTCTTCAAGAGACATAACTTCCATGATACTCGCGTTAGTGGGAAATATCTCATTCAAGGGATCATCTGAATCCCAAGAAACAAACCAAGGAGACTATGAATACGTGTCGAGAGATGAAACCAGGTTATCATTGGTTTCATAAGCAACCTTAGAAGCTAGAAGAGTGCTTTGATACATTTTTTCTGCAGGGCTGAGGGGCATAACGTCACCAAAAATGTCAAGGTGGTCGGGACTAGGAATAATCCATGCATCATGATGAGATTATATCATGTTAACAAATGCAACATTATGAGGTGGGAGAAGAAAAATTCCCATAAGGGACAAGCCTTTGAAAAGACCTGACCCAACGTTCTCATAAGGAGTAGAGGTATTCCCAACCTATGAGACATTTCCAGTTGAAGAGTTTGGGGAAAAGAAAGCAAGTTGATTGACAATGACTACCTTCCCCTGATGAGGAAAGAAGAGAGCATGAAAAATGGTAGAGACCATGCAAATCATTGCTTGAGTCCAGCTACGCCTGAGAAGAAGGTTATAATTGAGGTTGGCATCTACTACCTCTACTTCCAGGTTCACCGTTTTAGCCTCCAACTGAATTGGAAAGGATTTGAGAATACCATATGGCCGAGAGCCTCTGTCGTCAAAAGCTTCTAGAGAATTAGGGGATCGACTTAATGGAGGAGAGCCAATGGATTTGCAACATGCAATAGACATGATGCAGGTGGAAGAACCTTCATCAACAGCAGTCTGATGAATGGTTTTACCCATCACAATGACTTGGATAAGGAAAGCCACTTGTGATGGGAGCCGGGGAACATGATTCTCGAGATCGAAAGTAATAATATTTGAATCCTCTAGATCAATCCCTCCGATAGCAGAAAATAGGACCTTCCATTGTGATAGGCACGACTGAAGGAATTCCAAGGCCGACATCGCCGAAGGTGCTTGAGCTAGATCCTCTACGATGTTATGGTGCTGGGAAGCACGCGCATTCGGATTATAAGATGATTTCCTAAGAACACCCTTGGGAGGTGTTCGGACAATGGAATTAGTATTAGGTTTCTCAATATGGAGAGGACCAGAACTAGGAGGAGTGGAAGAGGAAGGGATATCTGAAGCATCCTTTTACACAATAAATTTTGAAGGATTCGGGTACTCTTCTGATCGGGTAGCAACAGAAATAGGTTTTGTTCCAGCCATAAAAACTCGGGAGCTTCCATATGTAGAACACTAGGGTTGATTGATAATTTACGTCTGTTGAGAAGGAAACAATTCATTCAAGACATCCGGTGTCCCGGGTGCACCTTTAAGAAGATGGGAGACTTCGGCACACCGAGGATAGTCCTTGGTTTAATGACCATCATCAAATATCAGGCAAGGATACTTGGGATTATGCTTGGAAGCATCGTCGAGTAACGACTTAGCCCAGTCCTGTTTAGGGGTGGAAGATTTGGCTTTACATTTCCCCTTCCTTTTACCTTTTGAGGATTTGTCTACTGCGGTAGATTGAACAACATTAAACTCAAAGGTTTTACCAGGATTCTTTGAATTGTTTGAAGGAGAGAAGGGTGCAGTGGCAGAAGTAAACTTAGACTTTGAATAAGCCTTCAGTGTATTGTTAGCATTATGGGCCACTATCCCAATGATGCCATCAATAGGAGGTGCATCAGTAGATTTGGATGATAATGGGTCTGTTGAAGGTTGCAGTGCATAAGGTACAAGCTCATATAGAGCTCCAAATTGGGAATAGACCAGATCTAGATACTAAGCACAAGCGATGAATTTCTCTTCCATCACACAACCACTCATAGTGATGTCTTTGGATATCTTAGGAACGAAAGATTTCATGAACCACTCATTCAAAAATTGATCAGGGATATCGAATTTATTAAGGCAGTGCCTGCGCCTACATTAATGGATATGATCCGAAATATGAGTAGCAGTTGACTGCTCCAAATATGTCAAGAGATGGGTACCGGTCTCATATTGGACATGCAACTGGAAATGGGTGAGGAAGGCCATGACCAAGGTATTGAAATTGTAGAAGACACCAAGAGGAAGTTGTATGTACCACTTGGCTGCAAAGCCCATCAAAATGCATTGGAAAAGACGTAAACGAATCGAATTGTTAACCCAAGAGTTAGAAGAGCACCAAAAATGGTACATCATGCAATGGGCCTGGGGGTTTTCCCTAGATTTTCCTTCAAACTTTGGACAATCTCTGGGAATTTTAGTTGGATCTGGAGGCCAATGCAACATGTGCTAGATGGGGTCATTTGTCAATTTGGACACATCCAACAGTTCCAACATAGCCAGAAATGGCAAAGGAGGGTTATAAGGAGAAAAAGGTCTCTGGAGGTTGCCAATTTGTGGGTTCAGACCTTGTTGGTAAGGATTTCCCCCCTATGGAGATTGTTTCCGACCATACTACCCAAAATGTCCCTACTGTTGTTGATAAGATACATATTATTGATAGGTACCTTGTTGGAGTTGTTGCTGAACGTAGGGTCCTTGCTGAGGACGTTGATAAGGCCCTTGCTGAACATAAACACCCTGCTGGGGCTGTTAATAAGGCCCCTGATGGGTATAAATTCCTTGCTGGGGTTGTTGGAATTGAACTTGAGGCATTTGCTGGTATTTGACACCAGGATGATTGGGGTAAGTTCCATTTTGACCCAGAGGAAATTTCAGACCAGTTTGGATCTGAGGACCAAACTGAGGATTAGTTGCAACAACACCTAATGGATTTTGGGGCTGCTAGATATACTGCTATGAGACGTTCAGTTGTTGAACATACTAATATTATACGTTCGATTGTTGAACACGGGGTTGCTGAACTTGAGGGTACTGAACGTGGGGCTGTTGATAAACAAGCTGATCTAAAGCAGGATAAGAGGTTCCTATGAAAGAACCTATTAGGTGTGAAATTAAAGTTCCACTAAGACTAGCTATGGGTTGTCCCACCCCCGATACAATTCCAAAGTTTAGATTTCCACCACCCGAAATTGGAGGTACATATAAAGCATGCGATTCCCCCCTAGGAACAAATAAAACCGTAGATGGTCCACTCAACGATGGGATGACAGTGATTGTGGATAGCGACACAAGAAAAGCTGAAATGAGAAAAATGGTCATTTGACCTATAGAAACTGTAGGTTGAGTAGCAGGCTACGAAATGGTAGCCGAATTTGAAACAAATGGGCCAGAAGATGGGAAAACGCCTGTTAACCAAATAGGGCTGTCAAACAAATATGTGGCCCCAAAATCCCCCCAAACAAGGTTTCTGAGAGAAGTATACGCAGGTGCAAGCGTAGACGTGACTTGACTAGAGGGAATACTCGTCCCACTTCGTATATTATGAGGAGTGGAAACATACAGAAAACCTTCCGGAGGAAACATAGACTCGATGTCAACTTTCAGGATATGGGTCATAGAAGTTTCCAAAGGAATACCCTGAGGAGTACTCAAGAATGGAGTATCATCGACATTCGATGCCATGGGTGGTGGAAACTGTTAGAGTCCGTATCTTCATCCCTCCGTCAGAGATCAAATTTCTCTTGTTGCATTTCATTTTAGGTGTCTCATTCAGTTCAGTTAGCTGCATTCCATTAGGAGCATGGATCATCTGATGGAAGGGTCTTGTCACTCATATTCCTCATGTCTTGTACCTGCTGGCCTATTTCTGTTCATTAAAGTCATTTACAATCATTTTTGGTCTCATAGTCTGCAAAGAGTCATTTTAGGGTTTTTAGTCTCAATAGGTCTAGGGTTTTATTAATTTGGTCTTCAGAGTGTCTAATAATGTTAGCAGGCACATGAGGAAGCTTCAAATAAGGTTTCACTGCAAAAATTTCATCATCATAATGCTTGATAATGATTTTTCTTCAAGACTCTGTTTTGAAGAAAAATTGTCTATTTTGTCCTTTTGTAACAAACGCAATATAATTTTTAAGTTCTTCAGTTGTAATAATTCTCCATTCGCAGCCCTGGTCGCCTTTGCCAAAACTCCATGCCATCCATTCCCCGCAAGACAGAAAGAAGCTCATTATTCAGCCCAAAAGCACAAAGGAAACAAAACAGAGTTTTTAAAAGTGAAATGTCAAATTACAAAAGTTAGTTTTATGAAATGAAAATTAAAAGTTTTCTGTATATAAGTCATTGGTCATGTTCAAACAAAGCTTATTTGCACTCAAAAGAGAAAGATTGAAACAAGAGAAAGTCATGTTGAAGGAAAAGAGTAAGTTTGAATAAAAACTGGGCAAAGTGAGGTGCGCGGCGCATAGGCTGGGTGTCGCGATGCACTGGGCAGGCGCGGCGCATTGGACCTACCTCCGCAGTGTAAAAAATACACTGGCGCGGCGCATTGGAGGGGCGCGGCACATTGGGTTACTTGCGCGACACATTGGGCCGAAACATCAAAATTTTTCCATTCTTCTCCAAACATCAAATTTGCTCGGTTTCTCCATGCTCGAGCAATTCAAAGCCACTCCTCTATTGCTCATAACTCGTGCTTGGTGTTGATTATGAGATTGGTTATGAAAATTTGAGTACAAAACTAAAACCTATTATCTTGATTGAGAAGTGCTTCCTTAGGGTTTTAAACTTGTTTTGGTATCAATCATTCTATTCCCATCACCTTGTTTTTCCTCCCCCTCACTATTATCTCATCACTACAATCATTCCTAAGCCTATCTCCTTATCCCTAAAGTCATTTCATTTCCTATCATTCCCATTTCCCATTTCACTTGATTATAGCCCATCACTTTCATTAGCCCATTCCTCCATATTCCCTCCCATTTGAAATATATTTGGCAATCAAATCAAAACACCAAAGTTCTCATTATCATACAAGACAACACAGACCTTGCAAATTCTCATGGAGACAGATACTTCTTATGACCGAGACAGTGACTCTACAACTGAATTGCATGCACCAAGAAGGCATTAAGGCGGCGTAAAAACTATGAAAAACTCCAAATTTTGGCTGAAGCTTCTTTGGCTTAGCATAGCACTTTATGGTGGACATTCAGCCCAAATTTCAAGAAATTTGGGAAACTTTTTGTCAATTTTGATTTTTTTTGGCCTTAACACAGATTTTTCTGCCTGACGCGTAGCGCCACTTGGCACGTGCTTATAATTGGCAGCTCCTCTTAAAGAAAAATTTGCATTTCTAGAATTTTCATGAAAACTTATGCATGCCTACCCATTACCTAAATATTTTGACAAGTTTTGGGTTGCCTGAAGGGTCAAAAACACCTTAAAAATGGCCTTTCTGCCACTTTTTGGACACACAGGAAGCAGTGTTGGAAAAAATCATTTTTGGAGGGGAAAATGGAAACCAAATTTAGAAATTCCACTTGGGTTGGCAATTAGACAGGCAGAGCTTTCCAACGAGCTATCCTGAACTCAATTTGGACTTCGGGAAGGCCCTGAAAATCAGCCTCAAAGTGGCGCAACGCATAGAGATTTCAGGCGCGGCGCATTGGGAATTTTGGCCTAGTTTTCACTCAGCAGCTCAGTTTTTCGCCTACTTTTGGCCAGTTTGACTTTTTTATCCTCATATGTACTGCTATTAATGTAACTTGATGTAATTTCATGACTTTGATGTAATTTTGGAACATTTTTACTTATCCAAGTAGATTCATTCATCAAAAAGTGAAATGTAACTGAATGAATCAGTTTCCTATCTTATAGAGGCAAGCTGTTTCATTGCGTATTTTCCAGTTCTTAGTTTAGATCTTGTTGAAATAGATCCTAGAATGGTGAGATCGACCCCTAGAGGCCAGGGGATGAGTTAGGCTTGTCTATATCTTGTAATTCTTCAGTCATTTTCAAGGTGGGACACTTTGGATTGCTTGGCACTTCATTGTACATTTCATCTCTACAATTTTGGCAAAGGAATAGACCAGGGTTTGCAGCACTCTTTGGGATCCATGTGGCTCTATGTTTTGATGGTGTGTTTCTCTCTGTGATTGTAAGTTTACTAAAGTTTCATGTGTATCATTTCCCTTCTCCTTTCTTCTTAAGTTAAACAAATAAGTGATAAAGGTGGAATTCATTAGATTTGCAGTGCTCTGCCTTGAGTTTTGTTTAATTTTCCATGTTTTCAACTGTCTGAAGAGGATTCTTGAAACCTCTTGCCCTCTTCAACTCCTCCCCGGTCTGAGATATCCATTTCATTCAATTTTAAAGCATCCAAACATTTGCCTTTCTTGCCCCATTCAGCCCTCTGCAAAACTGATCATTTCCCGGACCCAAAATCTGCCTTTCCCTTTGATTCCAACAAAAACTCCAAAAATCAAATGAAACTCTTTCAATATATACCTAGCCTAAAATCAGCCTTTATTTCAAGTCATTTCAAGCCTTATTGATTATTTTCGCTAAGATTGACCCGGAGAGAGCCCTCTCCCGATCTGGTAGGGCTAGATACCAGATTAAGCGTGGTTTGATGTTACCCTAGACTCTGCCTTCCTTCAGTCTGAGGTAGATTTAGGCAATAACAGAAACAACTAACGAGCAGCAGCATGAGATGCTACAAGAGAAGCACAAAAAGAAACGTTGGGACCATCAAAAGGAATATACAAATGCTCAGGGGATACCACAAATGGATCGTAGACTGGATTTGGAGGAAAGACAGTAAACTGTGTAGAAGGTTCGGGACTTTCCAGCTTGGGATCCTCAGATGAAGACAGTAGCGAGTCTCCAGGTGGTGGTTGAGATGAGATCGGTTGGACACTTATGACAATTCCAAGTTCAACACTTTGAGCTTCAAGAGGCTCAGGTGGAAATTGTGAAATCTAAGGAGGAGGTCCTTGAGATCCTTTAGAGGAGGAGCGAGCCAAATTCGAAGATTCAGCCATGAAGACCTTTAGGACAAGATCAATGAAGGGAAAGGTGAATCACTTTTTGAGCAATTAAGATTTATAATTAACCATGAAATATAAGGCCAAGAGTACTGCATAGGTAGGATGTTATCATGGGCAGTAAATTTTAGAATTAAACAACTAAATAAAAAAAGAGTAATCTAGGCACAAAGGATTACCAATTATCTGTGAACTGCAATATACACCTTGGAAAAAAAAATTACCAAGTGCTTAATATACGATAACCAATATCCCCGAATGCTATGTTCGGTGTATCACGTCCACAAGTCGTCCGACTCGGTTACTTATGGCAGGTTTGTAACCTAGTGGGGTCTCCCAAAATATACTCTACAGTACGTGGGAGATCAATCCGTAGTAGTGCTGTCTAATGTGTAACCGTTCAATGAGAGTGTCCCCTAATAATTTTCATACGTGGAGCAATGGCCTATAAACTTCCATATGTGGGATGGGATATCACCCCAGGAGTGCAACATAGGTTGTTAGCGCTAGATGCTACGCTTAACGACGCTGGAAAATGTCTCTAGCCTAGACCTCTAGATGCTTGCGTTAAGTCGAAATGCTCCTTAAGGTTAATTGAATAAATTTCAAACTTGATCTTTGATTATGTTTCAATTCGATCTCAAAGTGATTTCACCTGAGTCCCTACAATGCAGCTAAATGAAGAAAATATTTCATTTCATTTTAATGAACTCTAAACTAATGAGGGAGAAATTATAGACAAGAATACAACAAATAAGTAATAATGCCACATAGCTAGCTCAAAATGATGCAGGAGCATTCTTTGAAACTTATAAGACCCATGAGTCTTCTTTCACATTTACTAAAGGGAGTGGGTTCCCTTAATCAATTTATTTATTTTCCTAAGTTTAGTTGAGTTTGAAGAAATTTAATTGTAATTTAATTAAATGAGAATATCTCGTGAGATATAGAAATCTTAGGGATGAGTGAGAAATCCAAGGAATAATGAGGATTTGAGGGATTTCATGTCTAAATTAGGAATTGGTTGAGTGATTTGTGTATAGGATGACATATTGGAGTAATCCATAATTATGTAAATATCTTTATAAGAGTATGCCTCTATATATGAGAAGACACAGAGGGGAACGAGAATTAGAGATAGAAGAATAGAAAGGAGAGGGCCATGTAAGGAGTACATCAGGCCAAATCCTTACTGGAAACATGTTTTTGTTCGTATCTGTTTAAATTCATTTATTAATGAAGGATTGAATTTGTTTTAACTGGTTTTGTTCCTTCCATGTGCGAATGATTTGTAATTATGATGACTACGAATTAAAATCCTAATTGAATGAACCTGGTGAATGGATCACTGGAAAAGTGTGTGTGTTTCTATCCTGGAGAAATAATGGTATGACAGACTTCGTGACATAAGCATTCGATTGCAAAGCCGTGTGTCTAGTATGGAGTAGCAAATGTAGAGTATGTGATTGGAGTGTTACACCTAGAGTTGCATTTTAACGTAAACAATAATGATAATATAAAAAGAAATTGGAGGAGAAATTCTGGTGATTTAATAAAATTGCCGAAGAATGGAACTCTAAATTTTGTAACCTCATGACGAATTCTGAGTTTGTTTGAATGAGAATCAAAGACGTAGTAGAATTGTGTTGTAATCATACGAATTTGAATCATGTCGAGAGGAACATTCTCTAATTCTGCGTTTTAAATTACAACAGTTAATGGTTGAGGGCTTCAAATAAATTCGAAGGCATCAATGTTGATCTCTTTCATAAATAGAGATACTTTGTATTGATTCTAGATTACCTGTTTTTGTAATAATTTGTGTTGGCTCAGGTGTTATGTACTTTTAAAACCATATTCTGGTTTTGGAACAATGAATCAATTGATGTAGGGGAATGTAATTGAGTGAAATTAGACGGATTAGATGTTTGGAAGCAGGAGTCAAGTGTACGAGGAACCATGGATCAATGACAGTGGAACAAAGAAATGGTTTTGGAAAACAACGAGTGGTTTTCGCAATGCTTTTAAGTAGTAAGCTATAATACTTGAGGGAATGCGATAAGGTCTAGAGGTGACACGTTGCAAGCCCAAACCACCCATTTCGCATGAAATGAAAATCTTAATTGTCACCTATGTTGAGATGCGATATCCGTAGGATGAACGAGCATGGATAGATTGCCAGTGTAAGGTGAATTTGTAATAGCTGTGGGCCCGAATATGTTTTGTTTTAATCCAAAATCCAAAGCGTTGACTTACATTTAATTAGGTGGTATTTTATATTGAAATGTGATTGAAATAATTTAATCCCACTTAAGGTTCATGAAATTGAAGATGTATTTGGGTCACATGTATATGATACACATTTATATGCATAACTATGGGCAAAGGTTATCAGAGCTAGCTTAATGCTCCGTGGAGTTGTGAAGTTGATGGAAAGATTGAATTTTATTTCCAGCATGTATATAATTTACATTGTAATGGATTCGATACAGAAGAAGAACAAGACACAAGAGATTGTATGCAAAGAGGAATTATGAAATATTGCAAGCTTGAGAAAGACAGGATCAGGTAAAGGCTTTGAAGAATTTTAATGATATGTGTATGTGATGAAAGCAACAATAGAAGTTTCAGCCAAGTAGCTGTGACAAAGAAGTGAATGAAGAAATTGCAGCAGAAATGTTGTAAGGAAATAAAATGAATATGGATGTACACAGCAAGAAAATAAATTTAGTTGATAGAAGAACTGAAGTGCAGACAACGGAAAGTAAAGAAAAATGTGTATTTTCCAAGCTAGTAGAAGATAAAAGAGATAAATCATTTAAATATCTCTCAGGTGTGAGTTATATTTTAATGTTTGGTTCCATTTGAATTGTATTTTTTTTTGAGGAAGAGAATGATAGCAGCAACACACAGTAGCAGACTGTGTAAAGAGAGAGAAGAGTTGTGTTAGTGGCAATGAACCTAAATATTCCAGCAAAAGGTTGGACAAAGAGGAAAATTAAAGTGTTCTCAAGAGAAGGTGAGTTAAGCCTAGAGAGAGCAGAAGAGAGTGCTCAAGAGGTTCAAGAGATAGAGAACCAGTGCTTGCCAAAAGACCAAGTCTAGAGAGGGGATTGGTGAGGTAAGTGGAAGCAGGGAGGACTTGCTATTGCAGAGGCTTAGTGCAACTGATAGTGAGTGAGGAGCTCATAGATATGGAGGAGAAAGTGATTACTGATAGTCATAACAGGGGTTCAGAAATAAGCCACAATGGAAGAAAGAAATATGCCAAGGAAAATGGTAAAAGAAAGGAAATGAGTCAAGAGGTATTTGACAAAGAAATTGCAGAATTAAAAGCACATATTGATGCAATAATAATGCTGCTAGAAAAGTGTGAGAAGAGTCAAATTTATGGTTGGACTATGAAAAGAAAGAAGATAAAGTGGAAGTTGTTGCAAAAGAAGATAAACATGAGAATGCATATCAGATTAAGAGAGGAACTCAAAGCAGCTGAGTTAGAGATGGAAGATGACTATTATAGACCTGAGCAAGAATATTTCCTTGCTGAGGAAGGAATCATTGATGAATTTCTGAACTGTTGGACAAGTTCGGATCAGCAGAGAGATGTGATGATTGAGACATCAAAGGAAGAGGATTCTAGTATTTTTGAAACCGATGATTTGTGTATGTATGTAGGTGATGAACAATTTTTACAAGATATGTTTATGCGGGTTGCTGAAGAAATGAATATGGTAGAAGAGATGGTTATAATGGAGCAGTTCTTGATTGAACATGTGTTCAAAGACACTAAAGAAAGTAAAATGTTAAAAACTACCATGAAAGCTGGAAGTGATGAATCTAGTGAGATTTTGCAAAGGAATGACAAACAGTCTGAAGATAAAAGGAAATTGCAGATTTCAAGAGAAGAAATTGGAAAGAGGTATGAATATAGTCTTGTGACAGGAACAACCAAGAGTATGTGTACAGTGCAACCATTTGAGGTAATGGGATTATCTCTTTCATTTTTATTCAAAAATTATGAACCTGTATTAATAGTTAATGGGCAAGAGATTGTCTTGGAAGGACATAGTGGAGCATTAATGGAAAGGACTCTTACTAAATAATGTACCATGGAAGATGGTAGAACAAAAATTTATAAGGAAAATTCAGTCCCAGAAGGTATATCTAGTCCTGAAAAAGCTATGAAGAGGAGAGGAAAAGAAGGCAGCCAAGAACTTAGGAATAGATTGGCAGAAGCTGGTGCACAACAGAAATTTCAAGACAGTGTTACTTGTACAACTTGCAAAAAGAGTACAGGTGAATGTAATCAACAAACTGGAAAGAGACAAGCAATCTCAAAGGATAGAGGCAAGGATGCTTTCATGAATGATGCATTTGCAGTGAGCAGCAAAGGGTTTCAATGGAAAATGATATTCATGGTGTTGACAATAATTTTTATTGTAAAAGAAACTTTACCATGGAAGGAAAAAGCTGTTGCATATGATTTTGTTTCATGTAAAGAAACATAGAGAATTAGAGATTGGCAGATTTTGATTGAAAAGGAAGAGGAATGGAAAAAGAAACTTGGTGACTTACAGATTTGTAAGGGAGAAGAAGGAAAAATGAAAAGAATTATGAAAGGAAGGAAGGCTAAATAAAAGAGCAGAGAACATAATTTTGAATTTAGACAACATTCAGTGCAAAGTGAAGACAAAGAAGACTTTTCCAAGACAAGGCAATATGGAGGAAGATATGACAATTTGGACATGTCATATGTGCATCAAGAGGATGACAAATCAGAGAAATTATGGAACAAAGTTAGTAGAAAATGTAATGCATTTTATGATTTTGAATTATTAATTATTGAATGTGTTTTCCACGATGAAGGAAAAAATGCTCTTGGAAATATGTTTGTTCGTGCAAACATGAAGAAGTATGTAAACTCTGGAAAAGAATAAAGTCAATTTTCCTTATGGAAACAAGAAGATAATAGTAAGCAACTAGATGACTCAAAAGTTTAGGATGAAGGAAGGAGAGTTGGTATAACTCTTAAACAAATCATTGCAGAAGAGAAAGAAGGTTACCGAAGATGTGAAAGTACAATTCACAAATAATTTTTTTTTTAGTCCAAAGGAGGTTTGAATGTCAATATTTTATCTTGGGTTTGCAATTAAAAATTTGGATGAAAAATTTAGTTATATTTTATACGAATATGGAGGTATTTGAACAAAGTTAAATAAGCGAATTATTTGCAGCTGATGGACAGTATGAGGTTGAAGATTATATGTTCTTGTATCAAACAAGAAACAATCTTCTTTTGAGATTGAGAGGATTCTACTTAAATTTTTGGATAGGTGGATGATGGAAATTACAAAGATCATAAGCCAGGTACAAGACAGTGGAGAATACATAAAGTTGGAACTCAATTTTATTGAGATGATGACAAGACAACAACAGACAAAGGAGCAGAAATTTATATTGTTTGAGAAGTTGTTTATGCGGGATATCAGCATCCAAACATTATGCAGAGGAGATACTCATGAAAACAAAGTAAAGGACATCCACAATACAAGGTTTGGCATCCAGGAGAAAGAGAGAAGGCAGTAAATGCACCTGCAATTGAAAGAGGATAAACAACCTGTTGGAAGATGAAATTTGATGAAATTTACAGCAAAAGCAGTTGGGTGACTCATTAACAGGAGTCCATGAATTTTTTCAACCTGGGGAGTCTGATGTAGGATAATTCTTCAAAACTTATAAGACACATGAGTCTTATTTCACATTTACTAAAGGGAGTGGGTTCCCTTAATCAATTTATTTATTTTCTTAAGTTTAGTTGAGTTTGAAGAAATTTAATTATAATTTAATTAAATGAGAATATCTCGTGAGATATAGAAATCTTAGGGATGAGTGAAAAATCCAAGGAATAGTGAGGATTTGAGGGATTTCAAGTCTAAATTAGGAATTGGTTGAGTGATTTGTGTAGAGGATCACAGATTGGAGTATTCTATAATTATGTAAATATCTTTATAAGAGTAAGCATGTATAGATGAGAAGACACAGAGGGGAATGAGAATTAGAGATAGAAGAATAGAAAGGAGAGGGCCATGTAAGGAGTACATTAGGCCAAATCCTTACTGGAAACAAGTTTTTGTTCGTATCTATTTAAATTCATTTATTAATGAAGGATTGAATTTGTTTTAACTGGTTTTGTTCCTTCTATGCATGAATGATTTGTAATTATGATGACTGTGAATTAAAATCCTAATCGAATGAACCTGGTGAATGGATGACTGGAAAAGTGTGTGTGTTTATATCCTGGAGAAATAATGGTATGACAGACTTCGTGACATAAGCATTCAATTGCAAAGCCGTGTGTCTAGTCTAGAGTAGAAAATCTAGAGTATGTGATTGGAGTGTTACACTTAGAGTTGCATGGTAACGCAAATAGTAATGATAATATAAAAAGAAAGCGGAGGAGAAATTCTGGCGATTTAATAAAATTTCCGAAGAATGGAACTCTAAATGTTGTAACTTCATGACAGATATTTGAGTTTGTTTGAACGAGAATCAAAGACATAGAAGAATTGTGTTGTAATATACGAATTTGAACCATGTTGAGAGGAACATTCTCTAATTTTGCATTTTAAATTAGAACGGTTAATGGTTGAGGGCTTCGAATAAATCCGAAGGCATTAATGTGTATCTCTTTCATAAACATAGATACTTTGTATTGATTCTAGATTATCCGTTTTTGTAATAATCTGTGTTGGCTCAGGTGTTATGTACTTTTAAAACCATATTCTGGTTTTGGAACAATGAATCAATTGATGCAGGGGAATGTAATTGAGTGAAATTAGACGGATTATATGTTTGGAACTAGGAGTCAAGTGTACAAGGAACCATGGATCAGTGGCAGCAGAACAATGAAATGGTTTTGGAAAACAACGAGGGGTTTTCGCAATGCTTTTAAGCAGTAAGCTGTAATAGTTGAGGGAATGCGATAAAGGTCTAGAGGTGACACATTGCAAGCCCAAACCACCCATTTCGCATGAAATGAAAATCTTAATTGTCATGCATGTTGAGATGCGATATCCATCTGATGAACGAGCATGGATAGATCGCTCGTGTAAGGTGAATTTGTAATAGCTATGGGCCCGAATATGTTTTATCAATATGTTTTGTTTTAATCCAAATTCCAAAGCGTTGACTTACATTTAATTAGGTGGTATTTTATATTCAAATATGATTGAAATAATTTAATCCCACTTAAGGTTCATGAAATTGAAGATGTATCTGGGTCACATGTATATGATACACATTTACATGCATAGCTGTGGGCAAAGGTGCAAGTGTAGCTGAAGCGATTGAATCTCTTTTTGGATATCAGTGAGGCTTGACTCAAGCTTCGAGTTACCCATCGCTTCCAGCGTAATCGTAATGGCCTTCGCCATTATACATTTCATGAGCCATTAAAGATGAATCAACTATTTGAAGAGTGTAAGCCGACCTCGAGTATGCCCAAGATTAGCGACCAACATAGTCCAGTCCTCGACCTAGAACTCTTTCGCTGCCTTTAAATTAAATTCTGTTTCAGAAGATGAAATCAAATGTGATGGTGAGCCTACACTGTAAGCATGCAAGGTATTTTTCATATTCTCTACGTCAGTTTTCTAGCCTCTCTGGTGCTGGGGTTTGCTGGACGATGCCCTTGGCTCTTTTCCCTTGTCCCTCATTTTCTTATTGTCACGACCACCAAACCCATGTTTTACCTTACCAGGAGCTGCCTTCACCATGCTGGCTTTTTCTAGACCACCCAAGAGCTGCACAACCACTATAACCCGCACTGGAGGCAATACCCACAGTGCAGGAGCCAAAGCGGATAAAAATTTAGGTGGACATGTTATGGGAAAATAGACAAACAAACCATTAAATTTAATCTACCAAAGAATTACAACTATTATATGCCTCCATCGACATATTTCCATCTCTTCCTCACACCATACTTTCCTCTGATGTTCCAATAACCAAAATTTTCCAGAAGTATTGAGTTGAGCTTGATAAATAGCAGTAGGTCCTTTTAATTCTATAAACTAGGGTTTGGAATTTTGGGCTTGAATGAAACCCATATGCACAGGTCTACCCTTAACTTACCAGAGCAGCAAAAACTAGAGACGAAAAGACTCATAAACATTATATGAATTTACCATATCCAGGATAGATGACAGGACCTAAAACATTCCCATTTGAGCAAGCATACTTTCATAATAAATGGAAATCAACATGAAAAACATAGATATAGCATTATTTTCAGACATTTCAACTTTCCAGTGCATCAATTTCCTCATACCCTTACATTCACAATTCATTTTATGAGGCAAAGCCTCCATCCCATTAACCAGGAGTGCCCGAGAAACATACCAGGTTTTACGCATAGCCTCCACACTGTGACAAACTCCTACGCTGTTGCCCTCTCACTTAACTAGTTTTTAGAGTCGACTGATCGTGTTTGCCACCCACCAGAGAAACTAGGTATGAAGCCAAACCAAATTTTGCATGCAAAAGGTGTCTCCCATCACCTGGAGGGGGAGATAACCACCTTGCAAAGCCTGTTCTGATAGGAGGCTACGAGTTTTCCAGACCATGAATGTGAAGGTCGCGTGGAAGCATGGGAAGGACCACCCACTTTCCATTTCACGTAAATTCCTATTCATTGCTTTGATCCCTATGCAAATCATTTCCCTCCTTGCACCCCAATCGGGGGATGAAGAACATGCTTTGAAAAAATATAATAAATATAAATATAAATAATGAATATATCAATGATAAATTTACATTATGAATACTGACTCTAGTTACAACTTTAACACTCCCTCTTAACTAGGGAGGTATTCGTAGTGACTCAAGAGGATATTCTCAAGTTGAAATACTCATATAAGATAGGATCTGTATTGATAAGCAACAATGGTGATAACGCCATCATAACTAACATTATCAAACTACCAAGGCCTTGACAAGTCCACTCTACCTCTCCACTATATTAGAGCACAATGATGGGAGGCATTCAGTAAGACACCACACTACCTATTTGAGGCACATACCCCACTTGAGTGTTCACTAAGGTATGTCCTCACATGATGATTTCCTAATCCATTGTCACAATACCTAACACAAGGAAATGACGATCCTCCAGACCATTCTAATATTAGATCAATGTACTTGACTCTTACGGTTGTTAGTATTGGTCACAATACATGTCTCAAGAATGTTGGTTCATGATGCTTATCCAATCCACCATTATCCCTACCCATGTTCATGCAATATACTTACAATTTTTAATCCTAGCCATAGTACATGACACATGGAGAAGACAACGTCCATCTTCACTCCCTCTCAGTCAGAGAGGAGATCCTCACTCCCTCTCAACTATGGAGGAGATAACTACAAGCCCAATCTTATGTTAAAAGTACTTATACTTCCCTTACATTGTCTACCTATTCATCCATGGAGATATTGTTTTATAGCTTCTCAACTCCTATCTACATCATACTCTCAAATCACCAAGCACTTCAATATTCTATGAAAATCCAATTTTGTGACAATCCTTGCAGATAATAACGATTGAATCTAGCATGTTGTCAAATAGTTCATTTTACAGAGCCAAACTATTTCATAGGTGATTGTACAAACTTCCATATCGTCTTCCTTCATGATGCAACAAAAAAGTATTTCTTCATGTTTTTCCAAGAAATCATACCAAATCCCAAGCAGAACTAGCCATCTCTTGTATCTGTATTCATCATCAACACTACCAACTCAATTTATGTGTCCTTGAATCGAATAAATTAGGGAACCAATTAGTTGTCGCTATATTATGACTTCTTCAACTTCTTGTTAGATGGTGTTATCATAGGTATATAATTTTTCATTTGGTCTTCTGGAGGATTTTGATCATAATATCTTCTTTGTTTTCTTCCAAGCTTCAAGAAATGTTAGATTTTGTATTCAACTCCCTTTGAAGATAATATCTCCAAATCATGAGTTCATATAGAATAATTCAATTTGATTCCAAAGTATGAAATATTCTTTAATCATGATGCTCCTTTTTTATGTCTTTTAATAATCAAGAGTAGCCTTTTTAGTTGAGGCAATTTTCTTATTATGAACTTATTTCTTTTACTAGGATAACTTCTTCAAGACTTTCTTCCATGTTTTCATCTAAATCTAAGTGGTTATTAATTTAATGCATACTTCAAACTACCTGCTCTTCTTGTAGAATACGCTTAGCCACGTTTTTTGATTTTTTTTCATCAACTTGTCAAAGTCTTGTCATATAAGAAAAGTTTGTTTCCTGAAATACTTTGCACTAGTCACCATATTATCACTAGTTCTCTTTGATGTATAGGTTTGAATCAATTTTACTAGAATTTGAGATGAATATTCTTTCTGGGTGAAATGATATTTGGAATTCTGCAAGTTGAATGTTTAATTACATTAAAATACATCTTGACTATTTTGTTGTTTTCTTGACTGCGATGTTTTTATCTTCCTTCCTCAGATAGAAATGTTAGCTTCCTATGAATATTCATAATGAAAGCTTGCAGATACGAATCTATCTATTATCTACAAATGTAATTGGATGCTTCTTATAGAGTTCTGTGATGGATTCTATGTGGACAATTGTCAAGGAAACTTCTTTTCTTGCTTAAGTGAGTTGATTCTTTATTGTATAAGACTTATGAGGTCCCTCTTAATTTTTATTTCCATAAAAATACTTAATTTATGAATCCAAATAGACTTCTATTCTAAGTCCATAACTCCCTTGCCAATAAAAAATACTATTCAATTTTCCATCTTAAGAAATAGAAAACTTGACTACAAAATTGGTACAAAGATGAAGTGTAGAGCTATGTGCCACAATCTTCATTGATGTTAGTAGTAGAGATCCTTGTTATCCTCAACCTTAGGTTTCTTTGGAGCTTCTTTATCTTCAACTATTAATGCTTCATTTATATCCTTCCTTTTATTGATCTTAATGTTCTTAGAGTTCTTGGGCCAATCCCTCTTATAATGTCCATATTCATGAAAACCATAACATTGAATTTTGGAGATATCCTTATTTCTATGAGATTTTTTGCCATGAGATCCAAATTTTACAAACTTGTTTCTTGACTTGGCTATAATAACTTGAGAATTTTCATTGCTTGGGTTCAGTGTCAACTTTAGCCTTCTACCTTGTTTCTTTTAGAACACATAGAGTCCATAGTTCTTCAAAAGTTGGAGTGTCTAATAGGAACGTCCTGCAAAGCCATCCAAAGTTGGAGGTAGAGAATTTATTACAAAAATGATTAACTTAGAGTCATATATGGTTTCTGCAATTCCTTGAAGTTGATATTTTTTTTTTTGATATTCTCATAAAGTATGAAGCTACGTCTTCTTCTTGTAACATTGTTGTTCCGTAGAGTTGATTCCTTAGAGAGATATTTGGGTCGGTTGTGTTGATGAAGTACAATTTGACCAATTTAGCACAAAATTCCTTGGATGTATTCAAATATGAAACAAGATAAATGAGATGATCCTTGATGCATTCAAAGAGAATCCTTTGAGATCTAATTTCTCCTTTATTGTATTTGGCTACTTCTTGAGCATTGTTCTTGTCTAATACTGTAACTTTTCCTTCAACAAATTGTATGAATTCATTTTATTCAAGGACTAAATTGATCCTATTTTTCCAAGCCTTGAAATTTTATGCTCCATCAAGCTTATTCCGTTCCTTGCAAATTTGTGCCATTTTATTGGGATAATTGGACATGGAGAATAGAAGAGTACCTATGAGTGAGAGAGAAAGTTGCTACAAGAATATCTTCAAAAATGGATGAGAGTTTCTAACGCTGTATTTAAGAGATATTGAAGAGAGTGATATTAGAGCCTCATTCTTAGCTTTTATAGAGAGAGATAAATACTACAGGGGTATCTTCAAATATGCCAACAAGTTGTGATCTTCAAGCCACCTTCCGTCACCTTAGCTCTGATACCATGTTGAGAAATCAAGTGTAGTAAAGATTAATTCTTGATTACTCTTTTGATAATCACTTGTTAATGTTAGCTGTATTATTAGTACTACTTATGTTTCCTTCATAAAGAAATTATACAAATGTACAAAACATGAATATCACAAAGAGACAAAAGACACCAAAATTTAGGCTCCAAGCAAGGGACAAAATCCACAAGGGGGAAAACCCAACAATCCTTATCTTATAGAATTAGATCAATATGAGATATCCAAGATCAAGACCAAGACCAAGACCAATATTCCAGCAAGAGACCAAGCCCAAAACCCTCCTCCAAGTCACCTCCAAAATCAAAATTAATGTTGGTCAAACTTGCCCCAAATTGGTCAAATCTCAGAAATTTTAGACCTGCAATAAGGGCCAAATTTCAACCTACAACAACCTCAAAAAATTTTGGCCTCTTCCACAAAAATTACAATCTACACATGCAAGTTGTCACTAGGTCAAATATTAGGTCAACTTGGAATATTTTCCTTGTTTTTTACTTTGTCTTCTCTCTCTCATTTGACTCAGATTTATACTCTTCTTTGTTGGGTTCATATATGTTCTTGTTATGTGCTTGATTGATATGTCAAATAAGTCAAAATTCCGTCTTATATGTAATTTTCTAGGAGGTCAATTAGGTATCTTTTGGAGGCCCAAGATGAATTTTACAAGGAGGGTCAACTTGGTCAATTTGCAGTCTTATGATTCAACTAAAAATTCAAAAAATCATGTTCTTAATAAGTCCAAATGGGACATGACTCAAATACATTTTCATTTGACTCAAGGTAAATTATTTTTAACTCTATAAGCATGAGGAACATGCTTTGACAAAATATAATAAATATAAATATAACTATGATGAATATATCAATGATAAATTCATGTTATGAAGACTAACTCTAGTAACAAATTCAACACACATTTAACTCACATATGCATGGTAATTAACCTAAGAAATACACCTAATCTAGTATGAAGTGGATGATAGGTGGAAAATATTCTGACATGGTAGCAAAAGATGTTGACACATGACAAGTGTTTCTGACATATTTCGAAGGTTGACTAGACCAATGGTGGGTTACACAAGGAAAGTACTTATTGTCTATAATTGATTATGTGGCAAGTATAGTGGCAGGTGATGTGGCAAGGTTGGCCATATCAAGTCATGGGCTATCAGAGCTCCTAAACATACATGGTTTTGGACTATATGGTTCTTCTAATATCCAACAAGTCATAGTTCTAGGTCATGGTGGGAGGTAATGTGAAGTCAAGCTGTGGTGCTTACAAAGTTAAGGGCCTCGGTTCTTGGAAAGTTGGAGAAGAAGCATATAATGCCATTTTTTGCTACCCAATATGATCAAATATTTTCCACAATGCATGGTTATGTGAGGTTAAAGTGCCCAACCTTCAGTCCCATGGGAATATCAATGTACCAGAAAATTGTAAAATTACTACAAGCCAAGCCGTCTGATGCACAATATGCTTAAGTTGATGATCATAATTATTAGTCACAAAAGAAAGAGATTAACTCGAGAGCTATTAGAATATCAACATGACAAAAAAAAGAGTAGACTCAAGGTCCTGAGTTGTGGTGATATTCATGTGAAAATTTAAAGCGCAAAGACAAAATGGAAGACATAGTCAATGAAACAGAAGAGAAAAGTAATGTTGTGTGAAAAAAATATTTCTCACTATGCTAGCAAGATTGTATAATGAGACTCAATCGATGCATGAAACCATGGGTTAATACTATGGGTTGATACATGTGGTATAAGAAAAGGCTCGTTGAAGAGTTCATGGTGTATAAGTACATGGTTGAATAATTGGTGATGTTCCTAATACTATGAATATGTGAGTGTTGGCGAGAAAACAGGTTTCGTGGGCAACACCAAGGTTCAGGGATTGGGGCCAAAAAAGGAGTTCGCTGTAGTCTAGAACCACGCTGGCATTTTCACCCTACTCCGGAGAGCAGAGAGTCTCACCCGAGGCATGCTGCGACCACATGAGGAAGGGGAACAGACCGGTAGTGGCAGATGGATCCGCAACTCGAAGTTAGCATAGAATCATTTACATACATAACATCATACATAGAAGATATTCTCAGAACATTATGCAGATACTAAGAAAATAAAATTTTAAGGTACCACAGACATCATGCATGCATGTAACTCATATAACAAGACAACAACCTTCAAATATATTAATAACCTTCAGCTGGATCCACAGTTACATCGCTCAACAGGAAGAGCTTACAGTTCTGTTACAGACATCCCACAGGACAGAGAGATAGATAATACAACCATGATAGATCAATAGAAGCCTAGGAACTACAATGATATTGTGCTCAGGACAAAGCTCTTCTGTAGCGTTTGCTCGATCCTCCTCAATCCCTCTACATCAGTGCATGATCTCCTTTTCGGCTGGGTGATGGTCTATTTATTCACTCGCCATCGCAACTGCTAGTTCCTCTTGTGTTCTTCTTCAGCTGCTTTCGGCTTCTTTCTGTTGCCTATGAGTTCCGATATCTATTCTCTACCATATCTTCTCTTCGTTTGCACTTATCTTCGTCATCCTCATCAGCTATCTCTTGTTCTTCCGCAACCTTGGTGGCTCCACTACCTACCGTTGTTGCGCCTGCCATGTGTCGATCCGCAACCCAAAATCTGTTCTTTATTCAAAATAAAAAACAAGGGCCCCAACAGGCCCCGACCACAGTTTATTGACTCGTCCTGAGTCAATCACAAATCACTGTCTCCACCTCCATAGCTCCGCCGGACCCTGTGCCCTGTTCTTGCTGTGCACCTTCGTTCTGCTGCCCAAACAAGGGCCCCAACTCCGGGACCTTGCGCAATGCTGAAGGCTTAAGCTCGTTGAAGGTTGTCACAGCCTGCTGCCACCCCTGTAATAATGCATCCGTCTCCGTGGTGATCTTAGTGACAGCTTCCTCCCTGATGGTCGCCGGTACAGCTCCGAATACCGTGTTGATTTCGGTTCCGGCCTCGGCAACTAACTGCTGCATTGTCCGGGCATTGATTTGGAGGGGCTGGAAAAGATATTGAATCACTTTCTTGGCCATTTCCGAGTTGGCCTTGGTCTGCTGGATTCGGATCTCCAGAGCATCCGCTTGGGCGTACAGCTGGTCCAACTGCGAGGGGTCCGTTGCATTCTGAATCTCTTTTGAGAGTTGTTGCAACTGCGCTGAAATGGGCTAAGTCTTTACTATAAGGGCCGTCGAGCATTCCTATAGAACTTTTAGGAGGTCATAGGCATCTCGAGCTACAGTACTGAGAGCTTCCTACATCTTGGTGACCTGGCCCTATTTCTCCGTAATCTGTGCTGTGTAGACTGCCGCTGGGTCGGGCAGCGCTGTCCGTGCTGCTGACGCTGCCTGGAGCTCTGCATTTTCCTGGTGGAGGTCAGTGAACGCCACCCGGAGGTGGATTTATCGCTGTAATACATCCATTTTTGGCACATCCTCAGGCATCCGAGTGTAGTGAGCCGTTACTGCAGGCCGCAATCCCGCGAACACCCTGGCCACTTCATTCATCTGGTCCTGGAGCTGCCCGTGTGCTGTTGTGAGTTGCTTGCGCTGTTCAGTAAGTGTGATTATCTACTGCTGCTATTGCTCACACCTCTTTTGCAGCTCGGAGTGGAGCCTTTTCGCCTGCTGGGCTGCTCTCTGAATGAAGTGGTACAACTGAGCCATGCCACACGTCTCCATGTTGTCGGCCCCTGAAGTACCTTGATCCGGTCGCCGCTCCTGCAGTGGTTGCCCACTGGCAACTGATCTGGTGGAGTGTTCTTGAGGGGACAACGGCGGAGTCGGATGGGGTGCATAGTCTGCCATATTTAGGTCCGCCCGCTCCCCCTTTTCTGGCTGGACGGTCTGCGGAAATGGAGTAGGCTCAAGCTATGTCCCAGCCGTGTCTGCAACGATTTGCGCCATATGTGTTATTAAATCAGAAAAAGTGATCTGGGGGTCCCCAGCGGGGTTGACCGGTGGTATCACTACTGTACTTGAGTCGACCTCGGTCCCGTGGACCCCATTGATTAGATCCCGGATTACTGGGTTTGATACGGTGGCGGATGAGTTGGACGGTGCAGATGAAGTGGTAGGTGGAAGTGGGTCAGTACGGGGTGGTGAAATGCAGATGTTTATGAAGACGGAGGGGTCAATGAGAGGTTTAGGTGGAATCCCACCCATTGCCCCTATCTCGATGAGTGGTTCTTCCTGGATGGGTACCCCCAGGCTCAGTGGCCGGGGTGGATCCTCCTCAGTGAGGTCCACCATCGGACTTGACTCTATGGTTCTGGCGCTCTTGGCCTTGGGAGCCTCTATGGGGTTTGCGGACTTACTCTTTTCCCCCAGGGGGGTGGTCATTGGACTCGGTGAAGTAAACAAAACATTAGGAATGGGGGAGGTGATGGAGGTCGTGTGGAGAAGCGGGTTGGACTGAGAAAGCTGAAATTCAGAAAAAATAGGGAAAGGAGTGGCACCACTTGAGACTACTTAGACCACTTCGTTGAGGCTTCATACCTTTGTGTTTAGTTGGCGAATGAGTGGGAAGAGCTGCATGTTGGAGACCTTTTGTGCCGCTTCTGCTTCCGATTCGCCACACAGTTTCTGTGGTAGCATTTTGTCGAAATTGTATGTGGGTACCCCGCTTCAGACTTCCATCGCGACCCCCATCCACGAACAAAATTCATTGTGGAAGGCTGCGTCGCCGAGTTGGAATTTTAGCGGCCTCATCTGAAATGTCTCTTCCAGCATGCAAGTAGGTCGGAGGAAGGTGTGCTTATGGCTGATCCCGAACCAGACTTGCTCGCTGTACCCGTCCAGCAGGTTTCTGGGAATCCTCTGCTGGCTTGTCACCACATCAGTCATTAAACCATACCAACTCCGGAAGGCCTCTGCATTGACCTCTTTGGTGCTGGGATCCCCCGACACCTTCCATGGGATGAATTTCATTGCCAGAGGCTGACCCTCCACTATTTCTGTCGGCAGCCTGATGAGGGGAGCATGCCACTTCCACATGGCCAGAGCGACTATCAAATATCCATAGATGAAGCTCGTGGCCCTCTTGTAATTGTCCTCGCATGCGTCGAACAACTCCTTCAGCAGGAAGGAGCACCAGTTCAGCTTGGCCCCCTGGACGCAGTGCTGCGAAATGGAAATGGTATCCAACATACATTCCCCCTTGGTGTAGTGCCTCATTGTCTTACTGGTAATGAAGTAACACGCGAACCTGACTTCGGGCTTGTTTATAAGTTCCATTTTCGCTCCCTTTCCTCCCCGCCGGGTGCCATATTTTACATAATAATCCACGTCCCTTAACTTCTTTGCTCTTTTGGAGGTGGTCTGGCATGTGGAGGATACATCTGGGCCTTCTTGTGAGAGCCCTGTGAGCTGGTGAATATCCTCGGCATGGATTGGAATTTCTTTGCCTAAGCACAAGGACCCGTTCTGAATTCGACTAAGCAAGAACTTGGTACATTGCATGGCTGCTCCTGTTGTCCCGAATACTGGCAGATTCCTCAAATGAAAAATGGAGGACTGCTGTATGCCTCGAAACTCAGGCAAAATTCTTGTTGCTGCTCGCTTTACTTCTGTGGTATAGCTCTCCATATACACCTGGCGTTTAAGCATTGGGAAATCGAAAGAGTCCCTGAGTTCTGCATCGATGAGGGTGGCACTGTCATACTTCCCAACGAGGGACTCTATTTTATGAATCCGACTGTCGAGCTGCTATTCCACTACTGTTAGATTGGCTCTTGTCATCTTTTCTTGGCGTTGATACACTTTCAGAATAGTTCTCGGCCCCTTCTCTTGGCTCTTTGCGTTGGGACACCTCTGCTGCTCTGGTTTTGCTCCAATTTCCTTTGTGTCTTCAGAAATTTCTAACTATAACTCGGATCTCTCTGGCATTCTCTCGCTTTTCTTCATGCAGGCTATGTAATTAACCGGCACGAGTGAGGTTGATGAGACCCCATAACGAATTAATTCATGCTGGCATCTTCCACGTCAATAATCATGTGATCAGTCACCTGATGAGGTGTGTCTTGACATCTGCTGACGGTGGCATGGGGAAATGGGCGGACGCGACAGCTGAGGTTACTTCGAATTATGGCAAAATGATTACTGCAAGGTTACTTCTAATTATGGCAATTTATGTTGCAAATCTAGGCGATCCTACGGACTGACACAAGTACTAAATGAAATGATAGGGACTGACACTTGACACGTTTGCTTATCCTACGGGAACTCTCCCTTCCCGACCACAATTAGTTGAGGTGCGGTCCCCGCAACCTAGCGGTTATTGACGACCTATGCATGAACAACGAACACTACCTACGCTCATCCCGATTGTGGGAGAGTTATTCAACTACTCTACTCTACGGGCTTCTCTCGGGTGTGAGATTTATTAACGGAAAGCGAAAGAAACTTAATCATGGTAGGGCTTCAAGCATGCGCCATTCACCCACCCACGTAAAACAGTACCGTTCAGTTGAGCCAACCGAACGGCTCCGGAATCCTTAATCTCGACGACGAAGTAGGGGCCCAACCAGTGCATCTGCAGTTTTCCTGGAAACTTCTGAAACCTGCTATCATATAGGAGAAACTTACCTCAAACCTGGAACGCTTTTCTCTTGATGTGGCGATGATGCCACGCCTTCTTCCTATCCTTCTGAACCTTTTGATGAAACTCGGGAAGGAACCTAGCCTCATCAAGTTCTTGTAATTCGTGTAGGCGTTCCTATAATGATTCCTCCTCTAAGAACTTTAGGGAGGTAGCGATCAGAATACTTGGTATGGTGAACTCACTAGGAATCACAGCTTCACGGCCATACACCAGCTGGAATGGTGTTTGATTAGTCAAACGCTTCACCGTTGTTCTGTAGGCCCACAGTGTAGCTGGCAACCGTTTGTCCCAATCATCCCGCTTGGCATTACAGATCTTCGTCAAACCCTTCTTGAGGATTTTGTTGAACGCTTCAATGGTGCCATTGGCCTGCGGGTGGTACGATTTGCTTTTGTGATGTTGGATCATGAAGGTGTCCAGCAGCGATTTGACCATTTCATTAATGAAGTGTGTACCTTGATCACTGGTTAGGCTCCGTGGGTAGCCAAACCTGCTGATGATGTATTCAAATATGTACCTGGCTGCCGTATCTGCCGTACAATCCCGTACCGCCATTTCCTCGGCCCATCTGGTGAGGTAGTCTGTGGCGGTGATGATGTACCGGGCCTTGGAATGCCTGGCTACTGGGGCTATGGGGCCAACGAAGTCAACAACCCACTTCTCAAATGGGCGCAACACGTTCACCGGGTGTAGTGGTAGCTCGTCTCTATGAGAGGGCCTCCCTGTTCTATGACAAACATTTCATTTATTGACAAATTATTTGCTATCTGCATGGACCGTCGGCCAAGCTTGTAGCACTTTCCTGGCGGTGGCTTTCGCCCCCACGTGTCCTCCCGCAATGCTGCTATGGAACTCCCACAACACGGCTTCACGTTCATGTTCAAGGACATACCTTTGCAGATTCTCATCAAGGCCCAATTTATACAACTGCCCCGCAATCAGTTGATAGTCAGCGACGCGGACGACCAGGTGCCGTTTCTGGATCAGAGTATAGTGCTGAGGACATTGCCCTATGGTTAGGTAAGTTGCGATGTCGGCCAAATAATCTGGTATGGCTTATTCCCGGAAAAGATCAGCATCATGCAACTGATCATCGAGAGAGCCCTCGTTCTCACCCGTCTCCAACCTGGATAAGTGATCGGGCCTGAAATTCAACCTCCCAGGCTTGAAAATCACTTCGAAGGTGAATTCTTGAAAGAGTAGGAGCCATCGGCATATCCGTCCTTCCAAAACAAGCTTATTGACTAGGTACTTCAATGTGGAGTGATTAGTAAAGAACTTAAACTTACCTCCTAGGAGATAGTGGCGGAACTTCTGGAGAAAGTACACCATTGCAAGGGCCTCCCTCTCCATGGTGGTGTAATTTCGCTCCGCATTGGACAGTTTGCGGCTAGCAAAGTAGACTGGGTGGTCAACTGTTGTCTCCCCTGGTTGTGCCTGTTGGAAATATGATGCAGAGTGTTGTCCTTGATGGCAACCCACTGAATGAAGATGAAGACATGAGATTGTTGGCATGTGTTGTCCTTGATGGCAATACACCTGATGAAGTTATTCTTGACTTGATGGACTTGGTAAATGATGTAAATATGATGTGATATGATGTTTGTTGACAATATGATGTAGAGAACAGCCTTGAATGGTGAAACTCACCGATGAAGATGATGGCACCTTCTATTGAAGTTGTGCTTGATAGAACATGTCTTGATGAACTCACAAAGATGAAATCTGATGTATCTACGTGCAGAGTACAGAAGAATGAAGAAAGGAATTAACATGTGCTAGGATCTATGATGAAAAGAGGTCTCAAGGCACACGTTTACTTGCTCAGAGGTCACAGCAACGCGGGTAGTGACGTGCCAAGTCGCGTATGGTGCGTCATAAAGTGGAAACCGGGTAACCACCATGGTATTGGACCCATTGTATTGGGTAATGATTCGTTCAAATGACCGTCCGTAAACACCATCTAAGTAACAGTTAGCTCATGGTATTGTTTGGCTCATGGTGTCAGTGGGTTTCATGGCATTGAAAAAGGGTAAACCCATATGGAGGAATTACTCGTGCAAATTATGCGTGTGGAGCAAGATGTCTCGAACTTGAATGAATACTTCTTCCACATATCCGTATGGAAAGGCACAGGTTTGATGATAGATCTCAATTCCAAGATGCACCTATGAAGAAATGATGAAGCGGATATCTAGATCTAAAATGTATTTGTATCTACCAGATCTCGTTTTGTGAGCATTGGGGATTCGTGATGAGAGAACATCTCGACCGAAGTAAAGGGTTGGACCCGAATCAGCCATCTGATCTCACAAAGGCATAGCTCAGAATATTGAAGATCCATAGCTAGTTCGCTGCAGTGGAAGCGCGGATATACGCACTCTTCGCCCAAGAAAAGCGCCAGACAGCAGCGGCGCTTCTTAAGGTGCATGTATACGCAGTTTATGAACGGGCGCGTGTATACGCGGTATCAAAGGAAAGCAGCACGATGCAAACTAGGTTTAACAAGTCCGTGGTAAGAAATGTCCGGACCGGTTTCGCCTACTACCGAGACCGTCAACAGTTATATGTATCTGCTTCATGGTTGACCCACAGGCATGGAGTGGGTCCGTCCAAAATATATTTAAAACGTGGCCTCGCAAGTGGTGTCCTAAAGCAAGGAGTTGGATCCATGGCAGTGCACCACAATGTGGTCCAGGAGGGGTGGCCGAGGGTTGTAGCCAGTCAAGCTGTAGCTCCTTCCAGTGAGGTCAAACGAGAGCAGGGGTCGCAGCTCCTTCCTGCAGAGAGGCCGGTAAACGAGTCGGGTTGGAGCCTGTGAGAGCCAGGTACCCAGCGCAGTAGGTGCCTGCAGGCAGGAGTCCCACCCGCACATATGTTGTAAGATGTTTTCTCTATATTGAAATATTGAAGGTCAAGAACTGCACCGTGCTTTCCCGACTGGTTTCCACCCAAATCGGTGTTCATGTGTGATGCTTTTGTGTGGAGTGGCTTATTATGTTACACATGAGCATGTTTACTGATAAATCAACATCAGATGAATGAACATTGCAAAGAACTAAGTTAATAAATATTCGCATATTTAGATCATGAACATGCTATTGTGATGAATGATATCCGCGTGTATACGCTTTAAAGCCGTATTGAAAGGAAAGTAGCAGATGGGTTTGGTTAGAAAATGAAAAAAGTA
Organism: Pinus albicaulis; assembly: GCA_034641835.2. NCBI lineage: Eukaryota > Viridiplantae > Streptophyta > Pinopsida > Pinales > Pinaceae > Pinus > Pinus albicaulis. The sequence goes on from CM076575.1 coordinate 1,318,558,284, forward strand.
AAAAGTTTTGACACAAAAAAGAACACCATTCACCCCTCGTATTTTTTCCCAACAATTGGAATCGTAGCAGTGTTCTTCTCGTTGTAGCTTGACTGCCGAGAGATCCGTCGCAATGGAAGTCAAGAAGAGTGATGCCTTACAGTTTCTACCTCTATTCAATGGAAGCAACTGATATTCGAAGGTACGAACAAAAGCACATCCGTAAAGTTCATAGACAAGGTAAGCAATCGTGGAAGAAGGCTATCAATATCGCAAGTATTCTACCTATGCAAGCAGAAGGAAGAAAAGGGAATCAATGCCAAAGTAGTAAATGTCTTATTAGGAAGACACTAAACCAGACTTGCTAAAGATGTGTTTATACTCCACAAAGAAATATGGGACAAAATCATTCTAGGCTATGAAGGAGACAAAGGTAAAAAGTGCAAAACTCCAAACTCCTTAATTGAATATGAACACTTAAGGATGCATAGTGATGAAAAAGCATTATGTATTTTTCTTCAGTTTGTAGATGATATTGTAAATCGAATGAGGAATTTGGGTGAAACCATAACCGATACTACTCAGAAAGTCTAAGATCTTTGACTTCAAAATGACTTAAAGTTTCATTATTGGAAGAAAGACAAGATCCGCAAACTTCATCATGTTCAATTACATGGTGATTCCGATCGCTTTTGAAATGAGACAAGGGAGGTCCTCTCAAATCAAAGAAGTCGCCAAGGTATTCCAAGAGGAAAAGAAAAGGAAGTTGTCCAAGAATCAGCCTATATATCCCAAGAAGAAGAAGCGAATTTTGTGAGGAAAAGCTCAACTAGAAAATGAAGATTCAAAGGTAAGATTCCTTCAAATGTTTTGAGTGTGAAAGTTGGTCACCATGCCAAATGTCCTTATAAAGAAACATCTACAAAGGAAATCATGAAAAGAAGGAATAAGAACCTATCTAGCTCTAACAGCATTATACTAATGCAGACAACATGCAGTCATCTGAGAAAGAGAAGAATGAAGAAGATTCAGACTGCTAGCATTTGAACAAAGAGAAGAAATCAATACTTTGTGATGCCCTTAGAGTGACAAATACCTTTCAAGTGTCCAAAGAAAGATGAAGAAGATCTTCGACTAACATCTAAAAGCTCATGGCTAAGAAGCAAAGAAGAAGCGATCAAGAAAGGAGATCTCTGCAAATGGCAGCGTAACTGAAGGAGATGAACAGTATTGACTGCTAAGTTCTTACCACTTTTAATCAGACAAAAAAGGCTAAGCAGAAAGGATATGGATCTAGAAGATTCTCGACTAAGTTTACAAGTGCCTGGCAAAGAGGTGCAAGGAGGCTACTCAAGGCGAGGATGTCTCAAAACCCTAGACAGAAAAAACTGAAGAAGATGAATCAAAGTAGCTAGATCTAGAAGAAGCGTTTATCAAGATCAAGTTGAAGAACAACAAAAGGAAATTGATAAGAAAGATTCTATCTACAAAGAGATGATCTCAAATGAAAGAACAAATAGAAATTTTAATGGACAAAGGACAAGTATCAAAGGTTTCCATACGTATGCATCCAATCGACTAAAGAACTAGAAGCAGTAAATCAATGATTCAAATGGCAGATTCCAAAAATCAAGAATGAAGGACGGAAGGAATCATCTCTTCAGAAGGCATCTTGAAGCATCAAGTAAGAAGAATGAGGAACCTCTACAACTACTTGAAAAGAAGGCTCAGTAAATCATCTCTCTCAAAGAAGATCAGAAAATCAACAAGAAGAAATGAAGAGCCAAACAACATGGAAGAAATGAAAAAATTGGTTTTTAAAAGAAGATTCTAAACTGGATGATCACAGAAGAGAAGAAGGAAGAAGAAAGTCGACGAAGCAATGTCAAGCCTCTGAGGTTGAGGTAAACATTCTCAAAGGTAAATTAGAAGAAAGGTTAGCAAGCTTTTGATATTTCAAGATAGGCATTAACATTTTGACACATTCCCAGGCAATCAAAAGGTTCTGCTATCAAACTTTATCTTGGTTTCCAAGAAAACTCACAAAGGAGAATTCAGCCTACAAGATACAAAATTCAGAGATGTCAACAAACCTGAAGTGGTTAGAAAGAAAAAAAAAGGTCAACCAATAATGATGAAATCTCAAAGGAAATCATTAATAAAGTTGAAGGCTTTAAATGTCAGTAATTATAGCATGTTGCAGCAAATTGCAAAAAGTGCATCATTTCAGCCTCAACTGGTCACCAGCTCCTACATAGGAGTGGTGCAATTAAGCCTACAGGGATATTGTTTTTCTATGTAACAAGTATGGATACAGCTACAAATTGATTGTAAAGGAGGAAGATTTCTTTAGAACACTCAATATGATTCTTATATGCTATTTCTCTCACACATGAGATGTTATTCTTTTGGTAACAAGTACATGGACATGTAGAAAAAGAATGCGAAAGGAATGATATGAGGAAATTGGATAACCTCCAAAGACACAAATAGAAAGTTCAAACAAACTTGTAAGATGGAGGACTCGACTGCACCCAGAGGGAATTTAGACCTCAATGGCTATCCGCTTCAAGCCATTTCATTGACTCCAGAATGATGGATAAGCATTACAGAGACGTAGCAATGCATCGCTGAAGCGGGTATACCGGTGGTACAGACGTTCCCTGCCATCAGAGTATTCGCGAGGCGTATTTCTACGTAGCATCAATATGAAGAAGACAGCATGTAGTTGCCGTTGCAGGGAGATGAAGGAATGCAGTACCGCTATGTCACTTTCTGCCATGTCTTTATTAACAAAGTCGATATACACTAGGTTCCGCGATGGCCACGCAAAGTATTGATGATAAGATAATTTACATGATAACCCAAGACCGGAGCAGAGGTTCGTGTAGTCATCATCGACTGCGACAATCCAGATATTGACCAGCCACTGCACTAGTTTTCGTCAATAATGACATATGATGTACGGTTTCTTATGCCAAGATTGTGATGAGTCCCATTTGCTTTTGGATGCAGAGTATCTGTTAGACGAAAGTCTATACTCCGAGATAAGCAAAGTTCATGCATTGCTGGCCGATGACTTGCCGGTATGAACGTATTCAGCAGCTGCTAAGCAGAGCATCGTTCAAGGAGTTATGTTGAATACTAATGATTTCATTGTTGCAATATTAATGCTATTCTTTGTTTGTGATACTCATGCTCAAATGATGATGATTTTGGTACCTGTCGATACAGATGAGATTGAGCCCCACACATAATGTTGTTCATGATAATTCTTTCTGAAAGATTGTATTGAGGCCGTTAAAATAATCAAGGCTTGGTTACTAATGTGGTTATGCTACAAATCACGGATGACGCTGAAGACTCAACTACACTATTCTATCTATCTTAGTCCAGGGAAGCATTCAAATATCTCGTAAAGAAGCCAACGCTTTTTCTCAACAGAGATCATCCGTTAAAAATATAGAAGATGGTATTGACACGCTGTGCTCTCCAAACATAGTCGCTGATACACGCCAGGTTCATGCACATAAATCGCAGGTTCCGTTACCCATATATCGCTTTGGGGATCACCAAAGATGCACCGCAGTTACCGCCGGATATCCTGGATAATCGCTGGCATCTCCAGGAAAGGTTCCGCTTCACAAATTTATTTCAATGTTTGACGAGATGCCTCTATGATTGCGGTGGTGTTAACGATGCACAAACCATGGGGAGCCTTTAGTCATATGGAAAGGTGATGTCTTTATGCATACTTTGCAGGAGCTTCCAGTTTCGTCGAAAGGCATCGCATTGTTGGTATTATGATGGTTCTGATATATGATCTTCTCGGTTCTTGTATTGGTCATGAAAAGTCATATTTGCAATTAACAGCGTTGCTGGCGGTTATAACCATGATGTAAAATTGTAATATTCAACAAGGGAAGGACTGGTCAAAACGAACCCACCTTATTGTACCAGTCAAATTTGAGAAACCCAACTGTTGGGGCATGAGTTGAGATGTGTAAACCCACTGGTTATTTGGGTCTCATATGTAACCATCATGTTGACTCTTGATGGCAGGAGCCTTGTGTAAGATAGGTATGTAAGAGAGTCATGTGTATCAATATGTCACAATGGAAGATTCCGTGATGAACCTCCGGGGAGTTTGGTCACCAAGATAAGACGGTATCCCCCACAGTAACGTTTTTCATGAGGGAGAAAAGGGGAGAGTGTGTGTTGTTTGATCCACCTGCCTGATGTCATGGGGGAGAAAGTGATGGTTACAAGCTGGAATGAAGAGAAAGATCATGTCAAATGGGGAGAGTGACATGGCAGTGTCATTGTATTCTTGAATGGGGCCTATTCACAGGGATGATTGAAACACCACTGTGAAGCTGTTGCCACTGTCCAAAGTGGGGAGATTGTTGGCAATATGATGGTGCTGGTTCCTGATGGCGCAAACCCACTGTGAATTAGCATTTAAGACATGATTGTTGGTGCTGTGTTGTCCTGACAGCAACACACCCAGCCAGTTATTTTAATTTGATGGACTGGCAAATGACAACCACGTGACAGTGATGTTTGTTGTGGACAACATGATGAGATGTTCTGAATGGGCACCCACCCTGATATGATGATACAAATCCCCCATAAGTTGTGTTTTATAGAACATGTCTCTCATGAAACTGTTAAAGATAAAATCATGTATCTGCTGCAGAGCAACATGGGTACTTGAAGAAAGGAATCACGATAAGCAGATCTGAGATGAAAAGTAGCATATGGTCTCATGGTGACATGATTTGCCTAGAGAAGTCATGAGGCAACGCTGTAGCATGCAGCACTTATGGGCAGTTATTGCTGGGGCAGAAACCAGGGTAACCACCACATGACCCATTGTATTGGGTAATGATTATCAGTCAGACCTTCGCCCTGCGGAATACCATTCTTAAGTAATGTAGTTTTGGGCTCATGGTATTGTTTTGGCTCATGCATGAAAAAAGGTGGTTTTGTGGTATTGTAGTGGTAAACCTATATGGCGATAAAATATAAAATTTCATCGCAAATTATGCGGTGGATAAGATGTTCATCTTGAATGAATACTGGTGGAAGTGTTATCCCATGGTGCGCGTTTATTTACGTTATCCGAATTTATGATGCACCAGAAGAAATGGATAAAGCGGATACTCAGACCTGTAAAATGGCTTGCATTCCAGCCAGATCTGCCAGGAGTAATTAGATCATGATGAAAGTAACATCTCTATTCAAGTATGCTGAATCAATCCATTATTCTATCCGGGTTACGGCGGGCCTTCTCAATGGTTGAACATCCGACACGCGGCTCGGCTGAGAAGCTGCCAGATATGGCTGCGCACTACGGTAAAGCGATAAGCGCAGCAGTTTATGCATATGTATACGGTGTTGCGTGAACTGAAAGCGTAAAGGTCACGCCATTTGAACGAAGCGCGGTGATGCAACCAGCTGGTCAGGCGCTGGCGGTAAGAATGTCCTGACTGTTCGCCGATTACATCGATATCTGCTGCTGATACGGTTTGTTTGCGGGCGACCTGCGCGAAAATGGAGAACCCGTTCGTAAACAGGCGAAGCGACCAGAAAAGTGGTCCCAGTGATGCTTTAATCAAGAAAATATGCGCTAACGGCAGAAAGGCTGTATTGTGCTCAATAAAGAGCCCTTCTGTGAGGCCGAACAAACGAGGGTGGGGTTCCAGCTCCTTCAGGAGGCAAAAGTCCAGCCCGGGTTGAGTCTCTTCTGTGGGAGAGAGTCAAAACCAGCATGTAGAGCACACGCTGCAGGTCACCCTTTAAAACATTATGTTGTAAGATGTTTTTCTTTCTATAATAAAATATTAAAGGCTGAGTGTAACCCACGTGTTTTCTCCTGATTTTAGATTTCCACCTAAAAATCTCATGTTCATGTGATGTTTTGTGTGATGGTTTATTCTCACAGCACATACATGTTTTACCTACAACTTAATAATGATGTGAATGAATATTGGTAAAAGAACTAAGTTAATAAATATCTGCATATTTAGATTCCCTGCTAATAATGCGAGTTGTATGAATGATATTCATGGTATGTTTGTGCTTGCTAAAGGAAAGCATGTATATTTTAAGAAATAAAAAAGGAAAGCCACAATATAATACCTATTCACCCCCCCTCTCGCATTTTTTCCCTAATGCATACAAGACAGCCTGGGCAGAAATACCCATATCGATATGCACATGGAACTCTGCTATCCCCACCTAGGTGATTCAGAATAAAGGTGCCTTGCTTCAGCCTTCTCCTTAGAGTGCTGGAGGCCAACTCTTGCAGCCTAAGTCCATCCACTCGAACACTTACCTCCGTAGTAACTTTTCCGCAGGAGCAAAGTGATTCCCGCATAGTTCTGATGAACCGTTCAGGACAACTCGTGTGCCCCAGCAATGACCAACCGCCCACTGTGCTTCTGCCTACAAGGATGATCACCGCGCCTTGGCAGGCTCAGTACTCCCTTTCCCCACACCACATGTCCTAGAGCGTTCTTAAGTGGAAACCTGCAAAGATGTGTACTTTTTTCCTGTGTTCAAGGAAATTTCCTTGGCCTGTCACACCCATCAAACATTATGGAGTGTGGTGGCATGGTCTTTCAAAGAACTGTAGAATGTCCAATCATCCATGCAGAGGTCATAGAACCCAGTGAATGTATTCTTAAATTAGCTGCTATAAATAAATCCTAGAAAACACAACAGTTTTCAACTCGACGATATCACGGATATGTCTTAATTTCACTCTGTAACCATTTTCGTCTTTGTCCTTCTTTCCGTAATGCGCACTGATGGTATCCTCAGAACTCTTCATGAAGTATAGTGTCTTATTTCCTCAATGTCCAACACTTCTGTCATTAATTGGGTGGAAATGGTCATGATGGTGTTGTTCAATCAGGCGTAATCTTATTAACAGAAAGATTTCCACTTGCTCCTCTTTATTTTTGGTCAAATATTTAATTAAATTTTCCGCCGTTCCGTTAGGGAATATTAGCTCGCTACAAAGATTTTATCGATCTCCAGCCTTGACTTTTCCTTGATCTGTTCAATCCGTTGGCGTCGATGCTCACCAAATGGCAACCGGTCTCAAAGACAACGATTTCCTCCTAAGGGTCCCATTTGGATGCCTTTTAAACCAACGATGAAGGAAATAGGTCTTCAAGGTATTCCTGATAGCACTCACTTAGTTTGTCTTCTCCGTCCTCGTAGTCCCAACCCAGAGCGCCTGGTTTTTATCCGTGACGATAAGCTAGCTTCTTTGTCTTCATGAGGCAGGATGACCTCTGCCGTGCAGGCCTCTTTAATGTCTGGCTCCCGCTCGTCTTCTTCAAAGCAGACAGGGTGCCTGTGTCCTCCCGGCATTGCCGCCTATCCAGCTCTATCGATCCATTGCAGCCACCCCGATACTTTCCACCGGATTAGCACTAATGGCCTCCCGCCTGCTCAGACTGGAAAAATAGTACCTCTTTGAGGTCTCAGAATGCTGACACGAAGCCCTGCTCTTCCCTTGAATGAAAAGCACCTGACAATTTTTCGTAATCCTCTTAAGAACCTGTCCTCTCTTACTTTCGCTCCCAAAGCACTGCATGTGGGATGGTGGTCTCAGGGAGGGACAAACCCATACCCAGCTACCTTCCGGCACCACGTTTTTCCACTTCTCCCCACAAAGCTGTGGGCCTTTGACTTGCCTCGGCACTGATTGCTTTGCGCTCCTCGTCTTCTCAAACTGAAGCCCCCTGAAGCCTCCGCCACCAAACCTGACCAAGGACAGGAGTTGTGGTGATTTTTCCACCACCGGCTGATGTGAATCGGAGTGCCACGTCCAGAGTGGTATCCTATTCTCCCTCCCACCTTGTCTTCCACTTTTGCAAATGAAGGTGAGCCATCGCTGGGAAGGAAAGAAAAGGTGGGGTAATCCCTTATCTCACCCTCCAAATCCAACGGGACTCGGAACACAGCACATCTCCTCGTGCCTGCCCTGACAAATGGACTCGACGCGGCCCCCCAAGTTATTTCCACCCCACCTCCAAGCTCGATCGGCGCCGGCCACGAGTCAAGCGAGTACATATTATAATCCTCCCGCTTCTTACCATCATCCGACAGAGGTTGTTCAACATTCCAGGCATTCTCCCTAATATCCCATAGCCGTATATCTCGTACCTGATATCACGGCCGCAGGCCGAGGATTCTGACATCTCCGCGTCTTCAAAATCATCACTCTTGAGGCCGGCCACGGCAAGAAGCCAGTGCCCGGCCGCACTCCAGGCACGGCCGGGGGCAGGACCTTGCCTCCATAACATATATGACCCCTGTACCCGTGTCTACCCCCTGATGTCGACCTCACATCTTCGAGTCTCCGCTAACCGGAAATGCGATTAGTTCGCCATCCCAAGTCGGGATCGGGCGAGTAAGTAAGTCAGCGTCCCGCAGCCTCCCCACGTTCGAGGCGGTGGATACGGACCAATCCGGCGCCCAGCATGCAGTTCTGATCTCAGAATCCCGCAACCCCGTGCTCAGCCGAACTCTTCTCCCATCTCTGCCTGCCCGCTGGACCCGTGCCACCAGGGTGTTGTGTTCGGGAGACTTCACCGTGTTCCCCTCGCAATACGTCCCTCCGTGTACATGCTTGGAGTCAAGCGCATCGGGCGACTTGTCAACAATTTTGAGAATAGGTGGAGCCATTCCCCAATCGTAGCCTTAGAGATTTTTGTTCTCCCGTACCTGCCTTCATGGGTACCTTCACACTTTGGTGTCCCCCACCGGGCAAAGGTCTCTACCGCCTCCTCGGAAATATTTCTTCCTCGCGGCCTGTACCGGGATGAAGCGGACGTGGGCCTCGATCAATTGGGTATCACTCCTTTTCACGAGCGTCCTCCCTCGTTTTCTTCCTCCCTCACGCTTACCATGGCTACATCGCATGGCCGAGTCACCGTCCCCAGGTTCGCATTTAACATTCGTGCCCCTCCGCCTTGCCTGCTCCTCCCACTTCGATGTTCAAATGGTAGTCCTTTATCGCGGTGTTCACGCGACCGGGAACACGACGACGCCCGGTAGGGGGATTCCGCGTCATGTGACCCTCCCGATCACAAACAGTATTTCGACCTCATCCCCCTATGCACGCATATTGCCTCTCCGCTCTCGGAGCTCGTCCACCTTAGGAGGGCCGCTCCAATCTGGCCCCACAATGTGCTCACGGGGAGTTTCGCACCTGTTTCGGTGTTGGGGAGTCGGAAGTACATAACTCATAGTGGACACGTTGCTCGTAATATTGGGAGCATTGTGCCCTGACACGTCCGAGGTTTACGCACCACCATCTCACACTTGCAATACCGTTGCGACCGGTTGGCTGCCGTGGGAACCCCGCATATGGTTGCCGCGCAGACAGACTCACAAGCTTATTTGCCACCTCCCCGACAGGGGAGTCCCTCGTACCACCATAATTAAGGGGCCCCACTCGGTTATGCAACTCCCAGGACACCTGGCCGCCACGTGCTCCTTACCACAGGCAGGTGGTCGACATTCGGCTCGGTCGGTCTTCGACAGTCGCATCTCCTTCGCTTTTTCGGCCAGATTGACAACTGGACAAGTTGCGCGGCCCCGCAGGGACGGGGTCTTTGGGGCCATCACTCCCCATATTCTCGAGGTTGGGGCTCGCCATTGCCTCATCTTCACAGCTCCTGCTGCAGCATCCTTGCAGTTGTCGACCTTGCCGGGTGAGGGGTCGTGTCAAGGAAGCAGCCTCGATGAAATCCGCCCCATGATGGTTGGGTCGACGGTAGCCGAGTTTCCCGATTGCATATTTGTAAACTCAAGGCACGTAGACCCCACGCGTCTCTCCTTCTTTCGTTTGATCTCCTGATAGTCTTTATTATTACCCCATCGGTCTCCGTTAGGGGAACACGAAATTCTCGGGACAAAATCTCGCTCGACATCCACAATTATTTGATTCAGGCCTCCTCGACCACTACTAAACTGTACGGCCCTTTCTCTCGCATAGTTTGGAATTCTATTAGCTTCGTATCCTGGCATCTTCCCAGCCCTCCATATGGCTTCTGCGAGGTACCACAGTTGTTCCACATCGTCATACTCCCCGCCCGTGTACCCCCGCAGTGAACGACCCCGTCATATTCACTTATGAGACGCGACCGAACCCCGGTCCGTTTATATAATCATACCACTCTGTACTACATACCAACAGACACGCGTTGTGCGATGCGTCGGGCCACACCACCGGCCATGCAACCGACTCCAACTCTAACTTAATTTTAAAATATCACTAAAGGTTTATAGAGTACTGTGTGTAGTTGTAGGGGATCCTTGCCATTCAACCCTAGAAGTGGTAATTAATTAGATATAATGCTGGGCTCTGGAATTACTACACATTTGTTGAGTAACGAACAACTCAGAAGCACTTATATATACATAGATCCAACCGTAACAAAATTATTTAAATCAAAGACTGTGAGGGGACTCAGAGTTCCCTATATGCAGGTGCCACTAGCAAACCTTGGGGGATTGGTATTCCAGTGGTGTTGTAGCTTCAAATTTGAAAGGACATAGGTGTTCATATATGTTAAACCTTGTACCTATAGGTTGGTTCCTGCAATCATCATCTAAATAATAATCTATTTTGTGGCTTTCTCTCGTATGGGTTTCCATGTTAAATCTGTTATATTTTATGTGTTAATTTTATTATGTGTGGCTTATCATTAATTTCTCATTCGGAGATAGTAATACACACACATGAGTGTGCACACACACATAAGTGTAGAAGTGAAGGTATTATATAGTACGAAGAAATAAGAATATTGATTAACCCCCCTCTTAATATTCAACAATGATTGACATATTGGTTAAATTATGGTTTACTAATAGAACAATGAAAGTTAACAACGATTAACCCAAATGTAATTATAAATGCATTCTTGTGTACACTCTACCACACAAATATGTCATTGTAATAATATCCTATAATCCTTATTCCTTATCTTAATGGAAACAATTAATTAAATATTGCTTGTGCTTAGGACATTTTATGGTTTTTCTCATGCTCTAGTTATGCTATGGTTTCCATGGCAGTTTCCTCCATATCAATGTAGCAGAGGTGGAAGAACATGAGCTCTCCTCCGAACACCTTCCCGTATTTATATTCTGAATAATGTAAACCAATAGTGGTGGTGATGAGAAAGAAATAAATATTATCATGATTTGAATCTTCCAAGTTCATGAAGAAAATGGATTGTATCATAGGTGTTAAGATCCATCCATTTTTTGTACATAGGAAATCCATTATTTTTTTATAGTTACACTATGATTGAAAAAATTATTTGACTCTAACCTTCCCCTTCTGCAATGGAACTTTTACTCCAAATTTTTTGAATAAATATTATAAAAGGTGTAAGTTGTCGTAAGATTCAAGAGGGTTATTATGCTTTTCTCTTCAATATTATGAAGATAGACCTTATTCATGTAGTATCCTGCTCATAATAATACAAAAGACATATCTAAATTTCTCATCTTCAAATTTTGACCCCAGTTGCGGACTGCATTGTTTTTCTAGTTCTCTAAAAGTTTCATCTCCTTTAAACTCATAATAAGCCATCTTAATTTTCCAATGATTCATTATGTTAATTTGGATTCTTTAAAAAGGTTCCTAATTACTTGAAAATATGATTAAAATTGGATTAATTATTAAAATTCAACATTTAAAGACTAAAAGTAAAACAAAATTGAAATAACATAGGCAATGCTCAATAAATTGATACCAAAGTTCACCCTCGTGGGCTACATCTCCTAGTTTTCTTCAATTAATCATTTGATCCATTAAAAAAGATTATGGTACATTATTTCATATTTACATTAGAAAATGTCATTCAATCTACAAAAAAAATGGCTTCTTCTTGTAGTAAATGGATTTAGGATTTCCTACCCCACCAATGAAGGGGTTTCTCCTTTGAACAAGACTTTGGTTGAGATTTAGGAAATGAATAGTAGAAAAAATTCCTAACTAATCTATGACATCCTAAATTAATCTACATTTATGTATACAATATAAAAAAATTGATAAAAATAAAATGGGTTGAGTAATGGGACACAAATTCTAGAGAGATGGGGTGATCACTTGCTGGAGAGATTAGTTGTTGTGGTGATTGCTTGTTGGAAATAATATTAATTATAGAAAATTCAAATGAGGAATGATGACTACTAGCTGGCAAGAAATTTTGGCCACTTATTTGATTAATTAAACAATCACATTTTTAAAAACAACTCAAAGGAATATTTTGGAGCAAGTGCATCACCTGAGCTCAAAATCTTGCTGACAAGTTACTACTAAGAGGAAGCTAGAGAGAGAGAAATTGAATTGTTGGAAAGGAGGAAACTTAGCAAAGAATTGGAAAGGTCAAGGGAATTTGAATAGTTAAGAGGAGGAATTCAAATTGCTACAAATTTTTTGGAGTAGCAAGAGGAATAAAAACACAGAGACGGAAAAGAAGGGAAAAGATAGTTGGAAAAAGGAAGAACACAAGGAAGAAGAGGAAAATAGGAAATTGAATGCTAAGAAAAGTAAAGGAGCCAAACTCGGGACCAAACTGATACATTTTTGATGTATTTTAAAATATTTGCAGTTTTACCATGCTAAAGCATGTCAAGGGATTTTGGTGAGACAAAGCCTCATGAGTTGTAACAACAAAGTGGCAGAGTTAGGGCCGTAACCATGGTTTGTGCAACCTTAGATGAGCGCAAGCTAAAAGTATAAGTAAGAGTCTATATCAAGTCGATATAAGTAAGTGGTAATGTTGATGATAGAGATCTGACTGATTTTGATACTTTGGCGAATTGTCTAGGTTAGAAGGCTCTCATAGATGTGTACATGCTGGAGACCTTAGTCCCACGTAAAGTGACCTCACTAATGTGGTGCGTGGGTGAAATGAAGGTAGCCAAAGGGAAGATCCGAATCATAATGAAATGAAGAACTATTTTGGATGATATCTGAGTACTAAATGCATCTTTTATTTTATTTAAGATAATTTTCTGCATGTTATTTTTGGTTACTGTGTTATCTATTGCGCAACTATTTTCTGCTTTAGATGAATGACTATTGAATGGATCTAGTACTATTGGGTTTTAATAGTGGCTATTGCATTATTATGCTGATTGTGTGGACTTCGTTTTCCAGTGACAAGTGCCATACTTCTCAGATAATTGGTTTCAAATTTTTCTCGTTAGTTTTCTAGCGTTTCTGCTAAGGGAAGGTCCTGCTTCACAGTTGGTTTAGACTTGCCACTTCACACCATTTAATTATTTTAGTGTGAAAACTGTTCCAAATGCACTTCACATCGTCGGTGAGGCCGACTTGCGCAAGTAGGTCACCGTCAAAGGCGGAGGTGGTTTTGTTGAGCAGGCGCTTAACTCCGAACTCCTGCCTGACCAAGCCAACACAATGGTTCTGTTCGGGAACAGATCATTTTGAGAGAGATTAGATGTCATGGAAGTCATTAAAGCCCGAACGAGGATTGTCGAGAAGCATATTAAGTAATTTTCCCTAAAAGAAAACAAGGTAAGAAGTCGTTCACTCAAGATTGGAACAAAAGTATATTATTGCAGGTTCACAGATTCTCTTTGTGACCCTACAAGACGAATTACAGAGTGGTCGTCAATATTACTTAGGTTCCAAAACTTGTTGGAAGGACAAGGTCAGCACCAAGGACGCCCGACCAGTCAGCGAGAAAGACCTGATAATTCCACCGCCCAACCATAGATCATGGGTTGACATCGTCTTGGGTGGGTTTGTGGCATAATTCTGGGTGAGATCGGCCAGAATGACTGTCGGTGCGCAGACGGGCGATTGAGAGGGCCTCATGATTTTGCCCATTTATTGAAGATGATACAGTAGTGTTGGTGTTTTTGTAGTCCACACCAAGTAACAACTCCCTGATAAGATCGAAAGCACTACGCACAACGAGTATGCTGACTGCCGACCGGTAGAGGGGACATATTTGTGTATACAATCCTCCTGTACCTACCTAGATATTGGAGAGAGGCTACGCGCACTTAAAGTAGCCCTCCTACTACGCCAGTCGAACTCACTAGGGTAAGACATTCTGCGACTTCCACCACCGCCACCGCAGAAGATATGGTCGCGCACATGAAGATACCCACCTTAAGGGTCGGGGATGAGGATATGGATTAGTTTTGGTTTGTATCGATGTAGTGACCACATAAAATGTTAATACCGATGTCGTCAAGAGTCGACATGATGCTCCAAACAAGAATTTAGAAGCCGTCTCATGTACAATGCATGATAGAACTAAAAAGAGAACAAGCAAGGTCGATGAACTGGCTGAAGATGATCAATGACTAAAGTGCACCATCGTCAGTAGCGTTTCTGTTTACTTACATGATATGAAGCATAAGTAATGTCTATTTCCATGCTATTTAAGCATATTAATCCTTGTATTTATGTAGGAACGTAATGTAATACACATGTAACCATAACACAAATATGCAGAGGAAATAACACTTCATTTCATTAATGCAGAATTGAAATCTTTCATGTACATAATGGAAACAACTACCTAGGCGTTGGTAGGCGATTCTGAAGATATGTATACAAGCTCTTAAATCGAGTTACAAATGAGGCACAAGGGTCATTTATTATTTAGAAACAATGGAAACCTCTAAACATTCAAAACTCTAACCCTAGGAGACAGTTCCAAAACTAAGGGCCTCGCTTTAAAAATAGTGTTTCAACTTCCTAGGGACGTAACTTTTAGCCGCTCTCGTTTTCTTCCCAAAAACGTCGTTTAGGCCTCAAACGCCTAAGTTTAGGACTCGAAAACTATCAAAAATAGTAAGTTGTAGCCGGTAAATAAAATCAAAAGAGACAACAGTGGGGCCTCAAGTGGAATAGGCTGGTGGCTCACCAACATCCACCCGATTATTCCTCTCAGGGAAGCAATGGTCCCCATTGCATCAGTTCCTCCACACAGATGAGGAAAATTCTCGCCGAAATTGGTCCCTGCAGTGAACCACTTGCCTTAGTGTAGAGTTGGGAGCACGGACAACCCGATAATGGTTGATATTTCATAGAGTGTTCTTGATTTGTATGTTCATGATACAATCCGTGGTGGCTCCCTTTGCTCATGTGTCCGGGTTTAACCAGAAGGTGAGTTTATATGCAAATGTGAGAGGTGTTCTGTGTAAATGTGGGAAGTAGGGACGAAGGCGGTCCACATTGAATACCCAGCATCAAGGAATGGTGGAATATTGAGCTCGAAGGCATTGCCCTCACTGCCTCGTGACAGGCACACCCATACCTGAGGAAGCAGGCTTTTGTGCCGGGGTCCACCGAGGTGCTCCTTTTTCAAATTTAGCCACACCTCTTGTCGCCCACCCAGAAGTTGCGTGGTACCCATGGGGTATCATGTCATTGCTTGTACTTAGAATTGGCTCTCCATTCAACATATCATGAAATTGTTGGAGGATGTGCTCAATGCTCGATGAAGTCGTTTTTGCCTCCTACCTTCGTACTGACATGAGTCGACCACCTTTTCAGTAGCCGCAACATGAAGACGTCAATGGGACATACACGAATCCCGGCTTCACCGAAAGGGCCACATAAGGCTGAGATGTAAGTCTGATTAGAATTGCAGTTGCACACAGGGGAGGTTTCCTTATCCATGTGGGTGGATGTTTTTGAATACACGCGGTGAATGTGTACAATCATCCCGTGTTCACCTTGTCCGACTACCGCCTTGGGGATGGAAAGTAGTGGACTTAGGCGAGCTTGGTGTCCAACATTGACCGTAGGCCGGACCAAAACAAGGCTTGAGAACCACGCTTCGTCACGATCCGATATGATAGATTGTGGATCCCAAAGTGCACCAAAATCGTTTAAAGAAGAGTTTAGCAAAGGCTGCCGTGATGTTCTTCGTAGGATGCCATAATGGCCATCTTCGAGAATATGTCTACGACCACGAAAACACAACAAGCTTCGATGCTGCAGAAGGAAGGCTCCGCATGTAATCCATGGATATGGATTCCCGGTTGACTAGGTGGTAGTGAGCAGGCTCGTTTATTGATGGTTGGTTTGGTACGGCGGTACAAAGGTGATTTGATAAAAGCCCACATATTGTCGAAGGTTTCGGCCAATAGAAATACTTCAGCATCGCCACCGTTTTCACCCAAAATGCCCAACGACTGACCGTAGTGCTTCCATATCACCTGGCACGCCGCTCGAAGGAACACCATGTATATGTCCCTGTGTGACATATCACGTTGCATCTTGGGAGGGAAATTTGGAACTTGTACCTCTAAAAAGTGGCCTTTTATGTGTGGCCGACCTCGGATCGTCTTTGTAGAGAAGCAGCCCAATCAAGTCTCGTGCCTACAAGAGTTGAGAATGGGTGTCAGTGCCACTACCAGGTTGGATACAGTCTACAATATTGGTGCCACTTTCTTCGTACTTGATGTTCAAATGAAGATGTTGTAGACATGATTCACTTTTTGATGGCAATCATTTTGCAACTTCCTTTGTGTCCGTATGAACTCGAATGTGGTCTAAGGATTGTTTCTTCCCCCAAAATGTACCCTTCCACGTCAACAAGCTCCATACGAACAAATTTCTTTGTCATATGTATTATTTTCAACCGTGCCTACAATGTCTCACCGTGATATGCTACTAGATGCCTCTATTAGGTAAGAACTTCCCTAACAACATAGTCGAGGTATCCGTCTTTGATATCAAATGTTGTTAAAAGTCCGGGTAGTGTGACTGCGAGGCAGAACAAGAGGCAATGTTTCACCATGAACGTTCCTTGTTGACATCTGCACCAGCATCTTCTAGTTTCTCACTCCTCCCTTGGTGACCTGACCCAAGGCCGGCGTATATGAGATGGTCATCAACATGAACTGCGCAGAAATTAGTCGACCTGCAGAAGCTTCTGAAGTTTCCGTTATAGTGGTTGGGGCAGCGCTCTTGAATTAATTAAATCTTGTTGATCCACATGCACCCCCTTTCATCAATAATGTATCCCGTATATTGAACCTGGTCATGCCAGTATGCATCTTCTTCAAATTGGCAATAATAACTTGTGTTGCCGTAGTGTTTGGAGGACTTGTGGGATGGTGGAGGAAATTTCCCAAGTCCGGGCGCATCAAATTTCATCCAAGTACACGAATGGGTGGGGCCGAGTTGTCAGTCGGCCTCAAGATGTCGTCCATCAACCTCATGAAGGTTATGAGCATTCGTCAACCCGAAAGGTACGACGAACTATTCTAAAAGGCCCTCCTTAGCTTTCTTGAAGGCATTCTTCCACACATCGTAGGGTTCGATGGGTACCGGTGATACCCTTAATTCAAGTCGATCTTGCTGAAATATTTCACCTTTGAGTTGGTCTAAGGTCATCAATTGTGGACGGTACCTATTCTAGATGCTGATCTTGTTCGTCTTCGATTGTCAACATGGTAGTCTCCAAGTCCCACCCTTCTTATGTACCAACATGACCGGCCCCATGCATATGAACTGGCCGAATGTGACCTTTCATGCCATCAAATGCCATCGAATTTTACTCTTGACTTCATCGTTTCTCCACGAGCGCCGATAGATCGGCTTCGTTGGTACGACGCACTTGGGGTCGATTAATGGGTGCTTCGACCCACAAAGCAGAAATTTCAATCGTGGGTGAGGTAAAATGAAACACGTACTCCTCTCACAACCTTGTCCATTTGTTGTTGTCGCGGTGAGGAGCATGTCCGAGGTCGTGGCCGCCTTATTGCCTCTCGTCATTTCTGGGTAAACTCATCAAGAAAATTCTTGGTTTGGGAAATGAGCTGCTGCATTTTTTTTTTAAGAAAACTAAAAAGAGATAGTGGTAGGCGTGGCACTGCATCCTCGTACAACTTATTTCCCAAGGTAACAAAGACACGCGAGGTCATGATCGATACATAGTATGTCACTTCCACAAGTATGGTGGCCTAATAATACATCGAAACATCAATAAGAGCAATGTCACATAATACCTCATCTGGGTGGAAGGCTACCATGCCACAGGGTAAGGCGGTGACTGCCGCCGACATGGAGATTCTGCCCTGGTAGCCACCCTCTCTGTTTACGTCGTATGGCTTGGCACCATGGTTTGAAAGCCCAACCATTCGCCTACATTCGTTAAAATGAGCTTCTTTGGATCCCAGCTTGCTTTACAATGAATCCAGCAGGGAACCCCTTTACCCATATTTGGAACAAGAGACGTCTTCCTCCTGACCCTGTTCCTCCCATCTGCGAAACAAAGGCATTGGCCCCACTGGCTGAATCGTTTCCATTTTTCATTCACCTCTGCTGTGTTCCCATTCGCAGTCGAGATGGACCGATTCAAGCTCTCATCTGGCCATGAGTGACTGCTGAATCAGCATCACTTAAAAGCGGAGTGGAGTTTTATGGAACTCACACCACTTTCCCGTGTCCTTATTTGGCTTCGCGGTGTTGTTCTTTGCTTGTGGCTTTTGGCAAGATTTCTTTGCCATGCCTTGATTTGTCCTTTGTCTTGTAGTTTAGCACCTTTCCTTGCTTTTGATTCACAGATTCAAAGTCTCGCTCTACTTGAATTTCTACTCAATTCGAAAAGATATCTATTCCTGTGACCAAGTTTATGAGATGTTGAGGAACTCATTTGTTCTCAACGTGGCTGCTGTGAACTGCACATATTTTCTTAGTACCCAATTTTTCTGACCTTTTGATACCCAACTCAGGTATTAGCAGGAGTGGAATGTATCTTAGGTCAATCCATGCACATCTTAATCTTTGTTGTCACAATGGTCCAATAAAGGTACTAACCATAGTTCTCACTGACAGTTATTGTTCCTTGATGGCATCTCTAAAGGCCATTCCACAAGGGTGAGTTTCCATAGGTCAGAGAGTTTTCTGCCCCCATCCTTTCTCACAAGAGGCTTCCCCACCCCCACCTCCTGACACTGGGGTAGCTTTGAGGAGTGCAAAAATAATCTTCTCCTGCCTAAAAGTCATGGACTGAAATATCATTCTAATATCCAACCCATTTCATACATTCTAATTATTTGACCCTAAAAATATGGGAATGTCAAATTTACTTTCACATCTGAAGTGAGCCAGCCCAGAGTGGTCAAAGGATGTGATGCACCGGTAGTGGGCGCTGTTAGTTGATCTGGGCAAAGTTGGTCCATAATTGCATTCTTTGTTTTCAGGCCTCCCCCAGCACATTTTGAGCAAGATCCCCTGCTCCGCATCTTTCTTTGTCTCAAGGGTGGCTACCCAGGCTCTGTGCTACCTGCATCTGGCAAGATTCAACGTATCGAGCCCCAACTCCTCATACCACCACCCCTGAGGACATGCAAAGAAGGATCGAGAAAAGAAAACCCTCTGATGGCCGGACTATCCAGATGACAGAACGCAATGCATCACACATGCAACTAAATACAAATATACTAAGAAATAATATTTTATTTATTAATATCAAAGAATCCAAATTTGCTTACGTACAGAATAGAATAAACTAGCTGGCGCCGGAAGCATTTCAAGAGATGCAGAAGCACAGCTCGAACTCGAGTTACAATGAGGCTCGCAGGGCCTATTCATTATTTAAACAATGGAAAACCCTAAACATCCAAAACCCCAACTCCTAGGAGATGAAGGCCAAAACTATGGTTCTGCTAGTAAATTATGCTCAACTCTGGGATGTGTAACTTTGGCATACGGATCACTGTGCTCACAGTCATTAGAAATATCTATTTGAGGAGTACGTCATTTTCGGCCGCTCTCGATTTTCCCAAAAAAATTCATTTAGGGCCTCAAAACGACTACAAAAGTTCAAGACCTAAAAAAATGTCGTGCTGAAAAGCAATAAACTAAAAAATCAAAGAGACAATGGTGGGTTCAAGTGGGATAGGCGGTGGCCACCAATATTCACCCTGGACTGTTGCGCGGGCTCATGGGTCAATAGAAGATTGGCTTTAGGCCGAAGCCCCAAAAAAGTTGCACCCCAGAGAAGATGTTCACCCGGAAAGCCGCAAATTCAAAGTCAACTAGAGGCTATGCACTTAGAAATTCATAATGATGAGAGTTTGGGTAGGAGAAGGCAATGCATAACCGGTGCACAAGCATTGCAAAGGTTGTAGCCACAAAAATATCAATTCTCCTCGGTTTCTATCTACCTGCAAGGGGGACTGGAATACCATTGCCCTGGTGATGCTATCAAGCCAAGTAATTTCCGTCAATTATGGTGTTGATTTTAGGGTAGCTGGATGACATGATAAAAACCAATGCCCTTGATTAGGACCCTATGTCTCATAGGTAAAGTAGAAATGGTGCAGATTTTTCTCTTCACGAGACATGATACCCATCGCGTATGTTAGATCTAATGATAGACATACAGACCCTTACAAAGTGAAGGCCGAAACTTTTCTGACACATTCCCTCTGGATGGGAAGGATCCCCAACAAGAGGAAGGAGAGGTGGGAGAGGGAGTGGTGCTCGGGAAGAGGGCAATTAATTTTTCTATAATCGTGGAGACGCCGGACACTACACGCCACCGCCAGGCCCACGCAAGGGACAATCTCGCAGTATTGTAGAAATTTGACTACACTGAATATTGTCCTACAGTTAACTGCTAAAATGTAGAAAAAGAAACAATAAATACATACACAAAACATACACAATGAGTAAACATGGAACCATGTGATGATGGGTTCATGGAAATGGATTACACTATGACAGTTACCATAAGAGGGAGATGAGAAAATAAGACCGATGCAGCCACCGATAAGAAAGCATGCCCACAAGAAGGAGTTTGACCAATCTAAAGAAGGAAAAGAGACTTTCACATGTAGCTGCATGATTTTCTGCCGTAGAGCGGCCCACCAAAGTCTATCATGGAACCTAAGGATAATGATGAAGTCAAACCATTCCTAAAAGCATACACGTGTAATTTAAAAGGCAATAGATAATATTAGGCCCCTAGGGACAAATTACACAAAAAAGTACCGTAATGTGAGACTAAGTAGGAATAAGATTACAAGAACAAGAAGAGAACTGTCTCGAGATGCACATGACTAAGTGCATTGGAAAGTACAGAGATTGATCAAAGTCATCCAGATTCGATCCAGCGAAATGTTCTACCTAAGAAAACCCTGTAGAATATGGGCAGAACAAATATGAATGCATTCAACCATCTACTATGCATACATCAATAAGATCATTCCACTTGGAAGACTTCACAGGTCCTAGTAGGTCATTGAGTAAAGGTACACAAATTTGAAGTAAGAAGAAATTGTGATGATGCACTTATCTTTGAAAATAGTTGATTGGCCATTAGATATGGAGTGCATCACAACCCTAAGCGTAGAAGCAACATATTTCAAATGATGGTATGCGCTATAGTCCCACCGGATCCAACAAATGTATATATATAGAGCTAGTACGTGAAGGAGATGATGTCGAAATTGCTATTTACAAGTTGACCCATGATGAGATTGATCAAACCCTACAACCAATGGACACATCAGTGAAGGACAATTTATTTTTCCAAATCTCAGTGGAGAGATGAAGAATTGGCACCAAGTAGTGCACAATGTTTTGTGCTCACACGTTCCCCAAGACAACGAAGAACCTCCTGCAACTCCTCGAGCAAGAGAACTACCCTATTTTGATGGGTTCTAGCAGTGTCAAATTATTTCAGTTAATCTCCGTGCTACTGTCCCGAAGAACAAAGGCTCCTGGGCACTTGATGTGGCTATGCACAAACCCTAACACATTGGTGGGATACGCAATACAAGTGTCTTTATGATCAAGGAACAGCAAAATCATGGTTGTACCCTTGAACCTCCTTCTACTCCGTCAGCCAACCGGAAGCGATGTGGCCGTGAGACCCGCGCAAGCACCGATGGCGGTGTAAGTTCGGAAGGAAAAGACGGAATGAGTGGTTCATATGTTTAGTTCACTCTGCTAGGGCCATACCTCCCACTTGGTATCCGGAGACGGAAAGGTAACAGAGGAATCCTTGCCATTGATTACAATGACTGATACTTATCAACCTTCACTATTGGGACGAAAATTGATGAAGCTCACAAGACACACATGCCTCTGTATTTATGAATCTCATCCTAAAGGAACAAGCCAAAGAAAAGATGGGATGCATGATGCAAAACATTGTCAATTGCATGAACCTCGTCAATAGAGCATAATGAATATGATCCAACAGAAATGGCAAACATCCTGATTCCGATGGGGAAAGCATTTGGGCAGTGTCTTCATTAGGGAAATGGTGGCAAATCTAAACCCCCGAAGTTAAAGGAAGTCAACATTGGGACAAAAGAGTACCTGTTAACAAAATCACCATCGGGATGCCGACATAGTAGGAAAGATTGTAGAGTCATGATATATCAAGATCTATTTCCACAAAATTATCTCGAGCTCAAGGGGATTGTAGGAGACCAGGTGCGTTATGAAGATTACGTTGAAACCAGATGCGTGCCTGGCAGCGCTACCTGAACACCTACTAATCCCAATGAGAAGAAAGTAAAAGAGGAAATAAGAAAACAGAAGCTACAAACAAGCCCAGGAACTGGATTGATCAAAAGCCCAATGGCACCAGAGGAAGACCAAATAGAGATCAAGATTTGTGTAGATCTGCAAGTCAATGATGCTTGTATGCATGACCCCTCCCTAACAAGTTTGACAGGATCCTTGAGTTAATGTGGAGGATGAGGTTATTCCGCCACTGGCGGATTTTTGGGGTATCATCGATCACAATTGTTTCGAAGACCCATAGCATCAATTTTCGCAATAGAAATTGTATATTTTCAGTACACTGCCATGCATTTCGTATTGAAAATGCACCCGCGATTCATTAGAATTTATGTTGAAAATGGGCTCTCCTAAGGGAAATTGTACAATCAAAATCACTTATAATAGGTTCAATCACATTTTATGATTACATCATCCTCAACATGAGGTGGTATTGTTTGAGTTAAAGGTACTATTACTATTCAATGGTGGATAAAAACTCAAAGCTAACCATGGTAGTGCTCTAAGTAATTTAAAGCAAAAGTAAAGTACCATAATAATGTCATTTTCTACATTTTTTAATAAAATATTATTATTTATTATCGTATATTTTTTAAGAAACAATGCATATCCCCACACAATATTCATGAAGTTATTCTTACAATACCTTTCAATAAATATTATATTTATATATTTTCATATATTAATTTTTAAATTATATATTAATCTCATTTTATTAATATTACAAATTCAAATTAATTATAAGTTAATATCTAGGTACAAAGGACAAATGCATTAGTTGTTCAATGATAATGATTATTTTCGAAAAGTTCATTCTTATTTATAACAAGACCAATACAATTTTTTATTAATTTCATTTTGAACAACTTTTAAAATTCAATTTAACTATGGTTACATGGATTGTGGTGCAAAAAGTGAATGGAAATTTCAAATATTATTTTCGTTGGTTTAACTATTATTTTATTGTTTCCTTAGAGTCCATTTTCCAGAGATCTCAAACTCCTCAATGTCTCATGCCAGTGGTAGTGGCCGTGTTCATGAAACTAAGTGTTAAATTTTTATATATTTTGATGTGAATAATGTTACTTGATTGGTAAAGAAACACTGCACAAACTCGACATGATTCTCAAGAATACCGTAGAAAGCACAAATTTCTTAATCTAAAATAAATGCATATTCGTACAGTTTTTAATTGACAAAGGTGGTATAGCAGTTGCATATCAGATGGTAGACCCAACCAAAGACAGCTATCATCAACCTCTAAGTTCCCACCAGAGAAACAATTGCGCTCCATCCTAGGATATGTCTGCTACACAGAATTTCATTAAGGCATATGCTCCATCACCAAGCAATGGAGAAGTTACTAAAGGAAGAGATATGTCATTTTCTGGATGAGGAATGCTAGAAGAGATCAGAGTTACAAAGGAGAAAATGGCCACCCAGACCCATTTTGATATTCCCATTGGTTCATGCTTATGTACAAGGGATGCATCCGTACAGCACTAATGTTCTCAATGCAGCCATGAGAAGGGAGAAAGATGATCACTGTTGCTTTTGCCGCAGGTGCCTCTGCTAAAGCAAAATACTCAACCAGGAGAAAGGGGAAGGATTAGTCATGGTCTATGCCTGGCAGCACAGCACTATCTACAACGAGGGACACTCTTGGAAATGTTCACATCATTTTGATTTTAAATACCTGGTTAATAAGCCCTGTTAGGGGTGGGGAAGATTTTGGGTGATAGTTGCTGTTGCTCAAATATATGACTTTGAACTGTAGAAACCGAAGAATAAATGTCATGTCTGATCATTTATCACACATAAAAAATGGGGAAGATAATCCGAACTTAAATTAGAGGATGGGTTACTCAGTGTGAAATTGTTGATCTGTCAAGATGATTTGTTTATGAAAAAAGGAGAGTCACCTTCTTCCAGTGGGACCAAAGGAAAGCATTTTTATACAAGTCTACTTTTTACCATGTCTATTTTTAAACATAGTGATCATATCAGAAGCGGCAGATGCTATTTATTATCAATGTGGCTGGTAATAGATGAAATTTTATTTTTAGTAATACTGAAGTGTTCATTTATAGACCGTTTTACCTAAAAATAGAAGTGTCCATTATTATTATTTAATAATAATCCAAACAATAAAACACAAACTTATTCTCTGGAGCAATTTAGTTTCTCAGTTAAAGGTGATTTAGAAAATCAGACACAAAGAATTCATAACTCCTGAAGCATCGGTGGTTCATGGCTTATTAACTAAATGAGAACGAAGTGAGTACATATTGCGTTGAAGAGTAGTTCATGGAGTTTTATCTCACGCGACTGCTATGACTCACGAGCTGCTGTATCTATTTAACCTGAAGACACTGAGAAGGAGAGGGAGTGAATTAAACAGCACTAATTCAAAATAATAAACTCATTAATCAAATGAACAATATAGCATAAATTAACCACAGTTGCATAAGTGCCAGCTCATGGGGAGATTCGTGCTGGAGAAAGATAGCAGCGGCAAGATGACCATTCATGGACCGTCGATAGGATGCATCGATTGCACCACACAATGCTGAATGGAGTTGGTTATCGACATCAACAATCAAGCGCGGTGTAATTCAATCATTCCTTATTATCTTCAAACAGATTGTAAGACAAGTAGTACAGAAGCAAGTAAATCCTTAAAAGTGACTTGCATATTCTTCCTATTGTGGCAAGATTACCTAATGAGAGCCGATCATAATGTGTTTTTTATGAGATCACATGTGCTGAGGCTATCCGTGGCAGAGATACATAATATATTACATTTGAAGCCACCTTCCGTGCTTTCCTAATTATATCCATGACACAATTGTACAGGTGTTATACTGTTTTATTTATGCTCACATGTGTTTGTAACTAATTTCATATTAAATAAAGGGAATGATTCCGTATTTTGCAACAACATTGTGAGATTAGGTAACCTGGATGGTAGCAATGTTTATTGGTATAGTAATTTCACATGCAGGTCGGAGCAATAAGTTGACTCCAAAGATCAGTAATCAGAAGAACTGCCAAGTTTGTGTTTGCAAAGATTAATTAACTCACACCTAAAATTCTGAAAGAAAAGAGGCAGGCTACTGAAATGTCTCTTCAGTCAGTTATGCATTGGGGAGTATGCCCTTGATGGAGCCTCAATTGTAGCCTGAAGACAAGGATGGAGGAAGTGTGTCGAGGACAAACTAATCGAAGGAGTTCATCAACAGTGATGTTCCAAGCCGAGATCTAACATGCTTCATTACTTCCACGCATGGAAAAGAAGATATGCAAAGACAAGAATAATTCTGTTGGAAGGTGACAGAATCTGTTATCAGGTCCAACCTTCATGTAAACCAATCACTATTAATGTAAAGGTTTGAGACTGTTCCAAAGAAGCACAATTTGTGGAGGTGAAAGCTGGGAGTCATAAAGAGGTAGGCTCAGAAATAAAAATGGAGAAGGGCTTATAGATTCCAAAACATCTCACTAAGTTTTTTCCACCATAGGAGTTTAATGGGAAGTGTGGATTACCGTTGATGACACACTTGTGAGCTGGCTCTCCCTGGGCTTCAAAGAGTTGGTACAAATACAAAGACTCTACCTACCATTTTGAGGAAACTACTCAGGATGGGAGCCACTGCTGGATCTTGTGGCAGGATACATGGTTGCAGAAATGAGGGGGATGGTTCTTTCATCGAAGAATGAAGATGAAGAGAATTACAGCCAGTCGCCAAAAAGCACAGTAAAGGAAGAAATTTCTCTGCAAAATCCTGTTAAAGCAAGAAACAAGATTTTCCCCAAAGAAGTGTTTTCATTCGTTACAACATGGAATTTTGCCACTAATCAGCTCAATAAGAAGAAGCACTGCTAATAATGCTGAGCATATGAGAGGCCTTGGCCTCAAATTTTAGCAAACTGATTTTCTTTGATTGCATTCTGGTTTTAAGCTAAGGATCGATGTGGTATTCTCGACAGTGGTGCGCTTTCTTCCTGCTATGAATGGAGACAAGGAGCTTGCTTAGTGACTGTATAAATAATTTGGCTACATGCAGACATAGATGTACACACACACACACCAAAATTTGGGACTCATTACTCTCGAGAGGGAGTCCAACCATTCTTGTTGAAGCACTATGCATGTTCTGTGTCCTGAAGAAGAACCTGGTCTTATTGTGATAATGTTAAACATGTGCTGTTATGATATTGTTACTGAGGGAAAACCTTCCTTCACATAAACAAATAACAAACCAAGAAGATAAGACTTGTTAAGAATATTAAGCAAGCTCAGGCACACACAGCACGAAGGGCAAAAGAAGCAGGAACTCGTATGAGGGCCACACTATGGCACAGAGATCTGGCCACTCCACCATGGCACTTGAAGATTTTACATTTCTAAATGAATTCCTGGGGGCCCCTGCATAGCCCATCACTCATGGGACTTACCAGTGGTAAGTCAGGAAGACCACCTTCATGAAGGAGAACCGTGTTTGTGTTGATCCTGGAGAGAATTCACACAGAGCGTGTGTGGACCTTTCGTTGTTTCAACAACAACATAGGTATTATGTTAGATTACCATGACTATCTTCGTATTTATCTTCTCATGCACACAGCCATTCTCAAAGCCCCGTAGCCCAAACCAGCTAGGGGAGGGCGTGTTTGTGTATATGTGCGTGTGTGCCCACGAGCGATAATGGTGGTAATACATTCTGGGTGAATTCAAAGACTTCTTAGTAAAAGAAGGAATTTGAAGGAGAACTACAGCGCCTTTACAAACTAAAAGAATGGGTTTATAGAGGAAGGAACAGAACATCATAAGTAAGAGATTGAGTTAAGGTTGCATACCCAGGCCTACCAACGCACTGTGGTGGAAGCATGCAACACCGCGCTTATGTCTGGAACCATGTTCCCCAGACACTATTATGAGTATACCTGAAGAAGATTTTAATGTGTAAGAAGCCTGATGGGATTACCTAAGACTTTGGTCTCACCGTTTACATTCATGCACAAAGGACGCTGCAGAAGAAGCTGAGTCATGTGACCACTGTGGTTGGATATTGAAGGCTGCAACACCCCATGGGGCCTATCGTGTATTTTCCTACTGTTGACCAGTTAATGACAGGGACCACGAGGTGGTGCTGCTGTTGTCGCTGAGAGGGATGTCAAGCACTTCCAGATGGCAGAGAGAGGGAACTCTTGCTCCCAAAGAGGAGCTCTGGGGATGTGGACTGCCCACATGAGGAGATTCATCTAGTGGAGGAGTCCACCATGACCAAACATCAGACAAGGCAGAAAGCAAACGCAAAAACAGATATCGAAGCTTGATGCGGCACGGTAATTCATGAGTTCCCGCGATCATAGCGGTACAGACAAACACCCACCACGGATCGACATATTAGCCTCTTATGAGAAAGTGTATCGCGGACAGTAACCATCTTAGTTTGAACAGCGTTGCAGAGCCTGCCACGGCAGAGCGTTATGCAGAGCATAATCCGCTGATTTAAACAGTTGCTTGGGATACCGTTTGGGCGCTGGCAGAAAATCCGTGTTTGTAGATCAAGATGATTCTGCTGCCAAAGCAGTTTAAATGGGAGCAGGAGGTATAGCGTGACGGTTGCCTTGCCTTCGCGACCGAGGATCGACGGTGAAGAAAAACACCGTTCGGCGACAATATTTCCATGGTGCTACCGCGCCTGCCAGACATGGGTTCTGCGTCATTCATCAAAGATGCAGACCGCATTCCTTAAATGATTAATGGAGAAGAAGGCGACATCGAGCGTGATGGTGATTCCGAGAGACTTCAGAAGAGCCGCGTTGAAGGTCACATGAGCGTGCCGTATGGCTGAAGAAGCACCGACGAAGCTATACACGACAGATCGACTTCCGCTATTTCACCTGAACTGCTCATCAAAAAGTGAGGCTACGCAAACCTGGCATCAAAACGAAGAGGGTAAGATTTTAATCATTGTTATTTATGTCGAAGTGATTTAATACCAATGAGCGATGGCGCTGATACACTCATGCAAGGCTGATCTTGAAAAGTATGCTGAGATGAAAGGATTTGGGACTTTTCATTTCCTCTTGATTGGGAACATGGTAGTATGTGAAACTATTTGTGTCTCATGCGTACGTTCCTGGGAGATACTATAGTTTCACATGCAAGGTCAAAGCTCATCGACACTCTTCTAGGAAATTGAGGAAAGAGGATGCCATCGATGATAAAGGATGCCACTGCTATCGACAACAGGGTTCGACCGTTTATCAGTTACTATACACTCACATATGCGTAAACTCAATCTTTCATGGTTATACAAGCCTAACAAGCTATTTTTGGAAGGAAGGAAGCATGTCTTCGAGACATCTCGTGTAATATCCGAGCATGGCTTATGGTACAAACATACGACGAGGATTTGCATGGTTTCATTGATGCGTATTGGGCAAAACGAACATAAAGAAAAGAGAGCACATCGTGAGGGATTTTTAGTACGGATCTACGATCGTTTCGCGTAGGAAACAAAGATCCATGGCACTCATTTCAACGAAGTAAATATGCGTGTCGAAGCTACACGTGAGGCCATTTGGACGAGGAAGTTCCCGGTTGGTTTGTTCGGGTTCACATTTAGATCCCGTTGATACATTGGTATAATCGTAGTTGTATTAAACTTCGATTAACCGTGTTTCATGATAGATCTGAACAAATTGATATCTGTATCATCATATCGTATATTATGCGTAGAAGATTCATGTCAGTTTCGCACATTCCCGATAAGACCGGATGCGTATACCTCGACGAAGGCGCTCACCAGAGAAAAATTTTCAATACTATAGAGTACAGTGGATCGGGTGAAAGATAATACCTATCTTGTTGAGAGGGAGGTGTTGGAGATTCAACAAGATGATGAGATTAGTGAAAGAGTCGCTCTTAAGTGGGCCCGTAGGCTATTTTTACAAGTCTATTTTTAGACTATGTCTATTTTTGGACATGGTGATCATATTTGTAGTTACAGATTATTTCAGGATGGTTGGTCAAGTTGAAAAATAGGATGAAATTTATTTTTAGAATATTGGCGAAGTTCATTTATAGATCGTTTACCTGAAAATAAAAAGTGTCGATTATTATTAGCTTCCATAATAATCCTAATAACAAACAACAATCATTCTCTCGTACACTTATGCCTACAATACTTGGAAAATTGCTGGGCTGAAGGAAATTACGCAATTCAGTGGAATACTAGTGGTTCATGCATGAGGACCCGCTAGAACCCATGGTAATGTTATGACAAAGAGGTTGGAAGAGTAGTTCATGATTTGGTATTCACTAACTCAGCTAGGACTCATTGAGTTAGTTTGTCTTTAGTCTAACCGAATGATACATTATGAGAGGAGTGAATTAATTAGTTAATCAATTCACAAATAATAACTCATTAATCAATCGAACAATACAAATGCTTAACTAAGGGCATGTCGTCGAAGGGAGACCCGAAAGGAGAAAGATAGGTGAAAGGGAAAGATGAATATCTGCTATGGACTATAGTGATGTATTGATTCAGACTGAAGGACACAATAGAATGGACTCTGAATGAGGATTGTGCAAAGGAGGTAGGGCGTGCAGAGGGTTGAAATGCAAAGGGATTTGCGTATTTACTTTCGATTAGTGTCTCATGATTGAATTGTACCGAGAGCTTGATGTACTGTTTTCGTAAAGGAGATTACACAGATATCCATGATATACAATATATGATAGTTGGGTTTCTACTTTAGGGTTTCCGTTAAACAACTCGTGTTATATAAAGTATTGTTTTTATTTATGCTTCACATAAAGTCAGACACTTTCGCAAATATTAATGCGTGAATGATTCTATTTTGCAAGAAATTAAATATTGTGAGATCAGGGGACAAATATGGTGTATGTACATGTCAGTAAGAATACTTTCACACAACTTTGCTATCAAGGTGGTCGATGATAATCTTTATTGATATTATTTCACACTTTTCTGACTATTTTAGAAGCGGCCAAATACTCGCTAAAATATTCGCACAATAGAAGAAGGAGTTGGTCGCACGCAATTAATTTCACTAATTATGTGTCAATTACAGTGTTGGGATAGATTAAGTACGAGAAGATATGCGTGGGAACATGAGAGACATGATATTCAGCTGAAAGCTCACAGTGGGGGTGGCAGACATGCTGAAAGCTACCGTGAAGAAGGTGTTGCATGTCAAGTTATGGTGGCCCACACCACACGCGGATGCACATGCGTACTACCGGGTCATGCGATGCATGTCAAAGAACGAAGCCCCCACGCAGAGATGAACACCCTAGCCCACATAGCTCCCCATGCCTTCGATAATGGAAGACAGATTTTTTTTTTTGCCGACTAATCCTCGAGGAAAGAAGACCGGAGTGCGCTATATCATCACGGCTACGTACTATGGAAATCCAGTATATGGGAAGAAGCTGCTCATTTGGCGGAATCTACTGCTAATATATCATGACACTTAGGACTTTTGAAACATTTTGACTATATTTGGATGTTCTTTACATATTGATGAGGATATAGTATGCACTTTGTTAACGAAACTATCAAGCTCGAAGAGGAATTCCAGATTCATCACTGTACATTTAACCTTATCACCCACAAGCAAACATGCACACAGTTAAACAAAATTCTAGAGAATGCACTCACAAAGATCTATAATGCCAAACAGAATGATTGGGACGTGTGCATCCCTTTTGTGTTATGGGCTTATAGGACCACATGTAAGAAGTTGACTGAGAAAATACCTTTCAGGATGGTATAAGGGAAAGAAGCGATCATGCCAATGGAGTATATTTTCCTGCCTGCGTATCTAGCCACCAATATGGTCGTATCATATCATGGAGGAATGTTTGGGCTAGCCACACTTAGAAGAGATCACTAATACTAAATTTGACTAAGAAGTAAGGTGTGCAAAAAAGCCTGATAAGATAGCCACATTAGACAAAAGGTGTTCAAGGAGGAAGAATTGGTCCTAAGCAGGCATATTGCCGCGTTCGCATGCCACCCGAAAGCCCGAGAAACATTGGTTGGGGCCACGTCAGAAGGAAATCATCGATGGAGGTGCAAAGGCACTTGGCGACGCCGATGCAATGAGGACCCCAGTATCAACAGCCATCCGGGGCTACATAGGACAATCCCGTGGCCGACCAAATGACCTATGTCGGGAGCAAAATCCATAGCTTAACTGCGTTGCAGCAGATAAGGTGGACGTGAACACATGGTGATGTAAGAAAAGAAACTAGCCGTTGAAACAAGAAACCCAAAGTGTTTTTACCATTGGATGGAATGGGTTTCATGCATTTAATGAGGCAATATTCTGGGATTTTTTTATGTTTTTACCAAGGTAAGTTGCATTTAATACAGATTTGACCATTTTCACCTTGGATTGCTTATAAAAGGAAGGGCATGGGTCACACCGTCTTTGTTTTCCGAGTATTACTGCGCCTTTCTAGGCTATCCGTTTATCTATGTCAAATTTGTCGACAGGCTACAGTCTGTCAGAGACCCCATCTGATGGGAGAAATATTGGATTTATATTTCACCTGAGAATGACGACCACCAATCCAGAGAGCGCACCTACTGAGGAGCACTCTGTGCCCCTCACAACATCAACTGAGATGGGATCAGATGTTGTCCACGAAGTGATCCTTGAGGTTGAAGAAGTTGTGTCCACGCCGGCTAAAGGAAAAGAAAAAATATAGAGGCGGTCCACCAAGTTGCAAACCTCCCCGAGGAATGTGGCATCCCCGTCTGTACTATTAAGGATGTCACCTACTCAGTGACCCCCTCAAATATATCACACACCACCCAGAGGCCACGTTTCGTCGAGCCCACATCATGGTGCGCCGCGGATGAAGCCAGATACTCCCCTCCTGCGTTAATTTCAAAATGGCATTGGCTGTGCATGACTACCTTCAGCGCTTGCCCTGCTGTGCCTGCTCTCTGGTGATGATGTGTTTGGAAAGATACTAGGCGTCAAGTTCGATGATCTTGACTTGGCGAATGAAGAAAAATTCCCTAAGCTAGCACCATAGTACTATTTGGAGAGGGTGCTCTATGATGATGTAGTAAATTTTAAGCCGTTGCAGTGGGCGTGTGGTCTAAGCAATGTCAAGATCCTAAATTTTCTGCAGATTCTGTATTTTGGGAGATATCTGATCACGACTATCTGTGTGCGCCAATTGCTGGCGTTATTTCATGAAGGACGTTTATGGATCCATGGATGCATTTTGATCGACACCATGCTGATCCACTGGATCATAGACCTACCCAAGAAGGGGCCTCATCCAATGACAGGTTTTGGAAAAAGTAGTGAGCTCAAGGTCACAAAGAAAGTGGGTAAAGAATGATTGCTGTGTCGAGTGGCGGTAGGTGATTCTGCACAAACCATTGCGGTATTCGAGGGTGCTCAAGAACTTTATTCAGTTGTGTTGATGTTAAGTGTTAGACCAAAGGCGGCCCCCACGCATGTAATTATGTTATGTGACTATGTGAGAATGTGGTCGCCATAATTGGCCCTGTGCATCAGAAGATTTTTGGAGAATGTAAAAGGCGAGAGGAAGCTATTTTTCACTTCCGGGATATTGTTACTATTTTCACTAAGGAAGATGGGAGACTTTGGCAGATGTGATTTCCCGAGTCAGGAGGCCGGGGGCATATGCGAGGGGGCACTATGCCAAGTCCTGTGGGATTCCTCCATCCCAAGCGCGTGAAAGAAAACAAGATATTCTCGGGTAATATTTGAGGTGGGCACGTTGGTCACCGTAACTAATTACCACTGCAAGATTATCGCCGATAGTATATGAGAAGCATAAATGCACGTCGTATTTTCGTATCACAATGCACCACAGTAAACTGCACATCATGACCTCAGATGGTATAACTTATCTTTGACATACGGAGGGAGGTCGACCAAAGCCACACGAACTGCCAGTAGCATGGAAAGTGGGGCTCTGCCCAACAACCATTACAAACTCTACTCAGTGTTAATAAAACTCAGTGTGATTGGAGCAAAGACAGTGGTCAGGGCACGCGATGACAAAGGCAGAGCTCAGTAGGAAGCAGAGAAGGACACAGAGAAAACCCTGGAGGTGAAGATGATGTGGACCTCAGGCAGGCTTGGCGAAGTTAGATGGTGGTGCCAAATCTCCGCACGACACCAAGCGTGGCGTAGAAACCCCAGTTATTCCTCAAAGAAGTATGGGATCCAAGGGCTGGAGGAGTCAAGAGGTCATCGTACCTAGTGAGACCCGGATAATATTGTGTATGCACATTTCATTTTGCAAGATAGATCGACTGCCATGGAGAAGCACAAGGCCAGGCGCGGAGGCCTTACTATCCGGATTGCGCCTGCACCAAGCGTTGCACTACAAGTTTACATATCGTGTTTAGCGACCATGAGCCTTCCGACAACCATGATAATCGCAACATTTGATAGCAGAATTTTCCCCTTCCCAGGCGCATCAGTTACAATGGGGTAGCCGGCTTCTTTTCTCCTTG
>CM076575.1:1318592493-1318710779 GCA_034641835.2 Pinus albicaulis
GTGGAATCCCTATTATCCAAAATACCACTCATGAGCATCTCACATATGAATTTCCTTAATAATATCTCATTCCTAAATATTTTGGAGTGACTTTCTAAAAATACAAATTCATGTCTACTATTTCAAGTATGACTTTCCAAAAATAGTAAATCACCTCCAAGCAATGGGTAACAAGTATACTTGAAGGAAAATTACTTAAATTATGATTAATAAATTGTAATAGTTCAATATTGACTTAATCCTCAATATTATTAATATTATTAATAATATTATTATCTTTTATGAGACTATGATATTATTATTAAAAGGGAATTATGTCTTCTCAATCACTTCACACCTCTCTCCTTCATGACTCGCATGGCCCTATGTAACTCTCTCTATTTTAAATATTACATTAAACTCTCTTTTATGCACTCATCAAGGAATGGCATATTCCTCTTACACTCATTAAATATATGTCATAAAATATTCCTCTTACACTCACTTTAATGCATATGTTACACTCTCCCTAAATAAGGCATGCATACCTCTCCTTAATGGCATAAGTTACACTCCTCTAAATAGAATACAATGCATGCATATTAATCCTCCTTTATGACAAGAATTTGTTGCTCCTCTTATATATGAGTCTCATGTATTCTCATTTTGGGGGGAGAGGGGGTAATGCCAAGAGTGGAAGAGACTTGAGGAATATTGTGAGAGGGAGAGATATGGAGAGTATCCAATTACTTCCAAAACAAATATGAATTTCTTACTAATCTACTATGTATCTATTGAGGTTGAACATGAGTGGTATTTAGAGAAGTGAAAACTATCTTCCTTAGTTTTCCTTGCATCTCTCTCTCTACTGTTGTATTTTGGTACTGTTTGTGAGCTTTTACAGCTCGGGGGTTCCAGGGGGAGGAGTTCTCCCTGGATATGGTTGGGTGGAAAACCGGATGGTTCAAATGATTTGGTTAAGGGATCGAAGGTGGATCATATTCTCAACGATTGGAGTGGAATATATCTTCAGGTATAGTTTCCATTGTCCTAAAATTATAGTATAGCTTTAGCATAAAATAAAAAGTAGACATTTAAATTGTTGTAAGCATCTAATTTTGGTTTAAGCTTATGTTCTCTAGAATATTATTGATTAGTTAAAAATGAAGACTAGATTAATCTATATGTATGGACGTTTAGATCTTAATATTGGAGTTATTATTGGTGTATTTTGTGGTACTAATCTTGGTATTATAGCATTTGAGAAAGGAAAGCCAAATATTTTTGAAGGTAATTGCAATAAATAAATTCCAAAGGACTTGGGTAAGTATTTCACGATCTATGGTTTTGTTTCAATTAATTAGATGGATGTTTTAGAAATGGTTTTAGGATAGTTTGAAAAGTGTTTGACAAAGTTCGTGAATGACTAATGTTATTTATGCATGAATAAGTGCTAACTTGCAGCTTACATCAGAAGTAAGAAAATGGACATGTACCCAAAACATACCTGGAGGAATTACAGAATCAACCCTTAAAAGAAAATTCAAAAAAATAATGGCAACTAAAATATGGTTTGGAAGATCAAATGCTTGAGGTAAGTTGGAGATAAATTTCAGTTATGGCTTATGTTTCATATTCTTATCAATAATTCAATGTTTTGCTATTCAAGTTGTTGTAATAGTACTATCATAATTTTGACAGAAAACCTTAATGGTTGTAGCATTCAAGGCTGCCATATGTTTGTTAAATTGTAGAAATTGGTGCAAAAAGCTTGTCAATCATGTCAAATGAATTAGCTAGTGGGTGGTAAAATGTTTCAAGAACTCATATGGTGGATTTAGAAATGTGTGAGATCAATGAGCATATCTTAGTAGCATAACTCTGGGTTGTTTTTCCTCATGTAGAGGTCTAGTTGTAAGTTTTCATTCCATATGTTTGACAAAAGTCATAAATGAAACATTTAGACTATAAATTTTGTTGTTTTCAAGAATCGCATTCCTAGGCGTTTTTAATTCGATTCATCCCAACATCAGGGGGTATCCGTGCCTAAAG
Organism: Pinus albicaulis; assembly: GCA_034641835.2. Classification (NCBI taxonomy): domain Eukaryota; kingdom Viridiplantae; phylum Streptophyta; class Pinopsida; order Pinales; family Pinaceae; genus Pinus; species Pinus albicaulis. The sequence goes on from CM076575.1 coordinate 1,318,594,525, forward strand.
GTCATGTAACCCCTGATTTCATTCCAAAAGAATACTTTTCAGAACCCAGATCGGAAATATAGGTGATTTGGCAGATTTCTACTGTGAGTTATGTGCGCCTCTTGTTGAGTCTTTGATGAAAGACTAAGATTATTTAGTCCCTATTTTAAGATGGAAATATTTAAAGTTTCAATTCTAAATTTTATGAGATAAATATGTTGAATAATAATCTTAAATTCATTATTGCTAAGTGTTTGAAAAAATGCCTCCATGGCTTTTAATTGCATGCTTGCAAAGTGTTTGTCATAATGGCTCAATGAGTGTAGAGTGCATGTCTCCAAAGTGTTTGTTAAAAATCTTGAATGGCTGTAGCTTTTGTTCATATAAATTGTTAGTGTAAAATTCTTAGTTACTGTTGTTTTATTTTTTCTACAGCCCAAATCACAAAGCTGTAGTAAAGAGGAGGAAAAGAAGAAGAATTTATGGAACAATGAAAACTCTCAATAATGAATCAGTAGATGTTGTCTGGAAAGAAACTTTTTCCAATCCTACAGAACATCTTACCAAACTGTCATAGTTTGCAGGTGCATATGCAACTGCCTCAATTGATAAAGAAACATAAGTTTAACTTCTTCTCAAACAAAAAGAAGATAAAGTTCAAGAATTGGAAACACAACTAGAACAAGAAAATCTTAATGCCAATAAGAAAGTTGAGATGAAAATGACATAGTTCCAGAAATACTTTGAAAGATTAAAGTTGCAGCACCAAGTACCAAGAAGGATACACAGATAGAGGCAGTAATGGATAAGTTTAAAAACTAGCCTCAAATAGGAAAATTTATAAAAGAGGCACTTGAATGGAATGAAAAATTGAAGTAGCAGTAAGAGACTTTTTGTCATCAAATCTCAGCTACCAATTCATATTGTGAATCAAGTAAATTTTTTATTCAACGAGAGGCAAATAGAAGACTGGAATGTGAAAAGATTCAAAAGAAAATATCTGAATTCATCCTATGGCAAGAATATGATATAGGAAAGAAATTTGATCTGCCAAAAATTGATAAGTTTCATAAAGATATTTTATTTAAAGACTGGGAAATGCAGTTGAGATAGGCATAGAAGGCAAATTCAAAGGAAAAAAACTTAGCGAATAAGATTGTCGAGTCTATTAATGGACAACTTCTAAACACTGAACTTATCAAATAATATACAACCGAAGTGATCCCAGAGCTCAAACTATTGGAAACATAGTGGAAGGAAAGCATAGAGACACAGGAAGAAGCTAGCAAGAAGATAACCAAGTTAGATCAAGAAAATTATTGGAACTTTCTGATCAAACCACATCACAAGTGCATGAATCTACAATCCTTAACTAATTCCAGTAGGAAAACGTTGCCAACACTCTCAAATGTTGTGTTTAAAGGCCATGTCAGATCCAGGATCACACAACCAACTCAATTGAAGCCAATGGTGGATGTTTTCCACCTCAGAGATCAAATGACAAAATAAGATCAACCCACTTAAGCAATATTGTTATCTTTATTTCTATATTGTAGTTTAGTTTACTTATTATGAGGAAGGTTGTTTGAAACCTCCTCAAATTTCTATGTAATAATCTATTTTTACTTATTCGGTTTAGTATTTAAACCCTTATCATGCATTTAGAGAAGGGTCTAGAAATTTGTCAAAAAAAATTTACAAAGTAATGCACTTCTGTATGTTTGTGAATGCCTTGATGAATTAATGGAACAAAGTCTATTTTCTTTTGATATTGAAGCTGTTTAACTGACTTTTCACTTTTGTACTCTTTGAATTGCTTTAACGTGAAGAGGAGCAGATACTATTGTCGATTGGAATGAATAGAACCTCGTATATATGGTATCTCTACACATTATGTTAAATTTTGTTCTTGAATTGACAACCATATTTTATCTGTATTATATATGAAAACTGTTATTATAGGTAAATGTTAAATTCACTTTTCTACTAATGTTTATCAATGGCTATTTATCTCATATACGATAAAACTTATGGATGCGATATATATCTCACAATTGTTTTAATTAACTACTTAATCAAAATAATTATTTTTACATAATTTTTATCTCTTTCAACTATTGAATAATCTTCATTACCATTTGCTGAAAGATATCCGAGTCTAGATCGCATTAAAGAATGAATACTCCCGGATATATAGTAGAATATATATTTAGTCACTGCATATGATATATGAAATCATTTTTCCATTTGCATGTTATAAAAAAAAACACCCTCATTATCCTTATTGGGAAACTGATCCCTTTATACCTAGTTGGAGCCACTACACCAAATGGAAAAGGACTTGCTCTAAGGTCTGGACCGGGTGGTTTTCCCCCATGTTGTTGCAACAAAATTCCGAGGCCTCAACAAATTGGCGCTAGAAGGAGGGACATCATGAATTGAAAAAATGTCTGAACAATCTAAAAGCCAATATAAGAGTCTCTCTCCCTCTAGAACTCGCTCAACTTCTAGATCATTATCTCGATCTAAATCCTTAAGATCTGAAGTTGAACATCCTTCTCCTAAGTATCCTAGTGAAACTCAACCAATACTATCTTCAGATTATCATCATAACTCCCCAAATGTTCTGTCTTTGATCAGAAAGTTAGAGAGAGCATCCATTTCTGCTGAAAAGCCTGAAACTTCTCAAACATCTGAAACTAGTGTTTCATCTTCTTTACAACCAAGATGAATATTAAATCGATAAGAAAATCAGAAGACAAGAATCCCTCCTTTTGAATTTCCTATTGATAATTATCGAAGGAAAATAAAGAAGACTAAGTCAGAGTCATCCACCAACAAGGTCTTATCCAATAATCCACCTCATTCACCTCCATTACCTCCACTCATTTCAAAAACTTCTATTAAAACCATCAATTTTAGTTCAACTAGTTCCAATACCCAAACTGCTTCACCTTCAACTAGTTCAAGCACTCAACCTACCTCTTCTTCAACTCAAACTTCACTCATCATCTTCACCCAAGGTCCAATGGTAGGCCAACAAACTCCACCAAATGTACAACCATAGAACAATCCATGTGCTGTACAAATGCCTGCTCCTCTTCATCATCTTCCTAAATACCCTGAAACATGGTTACCTAAATTCAATCCAGATGATGGTATCCCAGCTGAAGAACATATCCATAATTATATGTTAGACATCAATTTTAAAGAGGTAATTGAAGAAGACTGTGTAGTCATATTATTTCCATATACTCTTATAGGATCTATAGGATCCTGGTACATTTAATTACCTTCTCGCTCTATAAATAGATGGAATATGTTTGAAGAACAATTCCTAGCTAAGTTTGGAGATGACCGAACCATTGCATCGCTCATCAACGACCAATCAAATATCAAGGTTAAAACATGAGAGAAAATAAAAGACTTCAATTCTAGATTTAATAAATTACTCAATAAAATCCCTGCTACTTCAGTTCCTGGTGCTGAGGTTCAAGTTGAGTGGTATATTTCTTCTCTTCCCTCTAAGATAGCGATTTTTGTTGTTAGAGCGAAGTTAGCTACAATAGCAAAAAACATGAAGGAAGCTTTATCTGTGGAGAAACATATTATAGCCCTTGAAAAGAAGAATTATCAAGAAGAGATCAAATCCAATAAAGTCTCTTTCAAATATGATTCAAAGAAAAAGCCACCAAAATATCCTTTTTATGTAGAGGGTCTCCAGAAAGTAGTAAAAACCATGACAAATGAAATGGCAAACATCAAAAAACAAGTTGCTTAAAGTTCCAGTACAAAGAAGACTTTCAGGCCTTTCAAGAAAAACCAGTCTTCTACTTATCAACCACCCAATATTATATCTAATGCTAATTCTGATCAAGAAAAAGAAGAGGAGCAAATAGAGGAAGAAGAAACTGAAGTTGAAGAAGAAGTTGAACTAAATGGCATGTGGGATTTCATCCTACCAAATGATGAACAACACGAAGTTTTACCCGTTAGTACAAGAAGCAAGAATACCACTGATGCAATGCAGCCTAATAAAAAACAGAAGAATTCAACTCCTGCTAAAGAAAAAATAGTAAATAAGAAGTCTACATTTAAGGCTACACAAACTACATCTAAGTCTCTGACACCATTGAAGATAATATAGTGGAAGATATGAAAAATACTAGGGCTAATATCTCAATCCATGAACTTACTAAATTGAAACAACAACAGAAGATTTTACTTAGATATTTGAATACAGTTCCTTACCTGCTCTAGTAGTAGTTCAAGCTGCTAATCATATGGGAAAACCTCCTTCTCCTTCAACTAAAATAGATGCCACAAATATTATTATGATAGGTGATCGATCCATTTCTCATACTCCTCCATTCCTCTTAACCTATGAAATATTTAATAAGAATGTCCATAATTTGTTAATTAATTCAAGGGCTTCCTCTAATATCATGTCGAAATTAGTATGTGCTAAATTGAATATAACTTCTCAAAATTCTCCTGTTCATATAGTACAACTCGATAGGACAAAACTAGAGGTTGTAAGAGAAAAAATTATGTTTGCATTAGATTATCATCAAACCCTAAAGTTTCCCAGATAATTGATATTTTAGTAGCTGATATTCCTGAATTTTATGGTTTAGTATTGAGCAGGGACTGGTCTGAGAAACTTCACGGATATTTCGCAATAGACTGGTCACACATGTGGCTGCCCTACAATGGAAAGCCAAACCAAATTTATGTAGACTGTGAGAAATTCATGAAACATACAGTTACTGATCTTGAAGGAATCAATGAGCTAGTAGCATTCAATAATAATATTATTGGAAATTACTTAGCATAATCATTTCACGGAAACTTTAATGCCCAACAATCACCCTTTTTTGATAATGCGGTTATCTCTCAAATTGAAATTTTTTCCCAAACAGACACTTCTAAATGTAAAGATTTTTTAAATAAACCAGTAGTTAATTATTTATTTTGGATTCTTTATTATGATGGTTCTAAATCAGAATATGGTGCAGGATCTGGCTGTATTTTAATAAGTCCTGAAGGATAAAGGACCATGATAGCCTGTAGACTTGAATTCAATTGCACAAACAACACAACAGAATATGGAGCACTAATTCAAGGTTTGCATAAAGCAATTGACCTTGGCATTAAATATTTGCAAGTACTTGGAGATTCAGAAATCATTATCAAACAAGTAAGAAATACTATCCATTGTCATTCTGGACATCTTAAAAATTATCAGTCATTAGTCCAGGATTTGACTTCTTATTTCTTAGATTTTAATATCTCCTCTGTGCCCAGAATACAAAATGCTAGTGCAGATCTATTGGCCAATGTAGCATCAAAATTAATTCTATCTCAAGAATTTAGTCCTAATAGGTTTTCCATTGAGTTGATTTTTAGACCATCTGTTCCTGATAATATTACTAATTGGAGAGTCTTTAATCATGATTCTGATATCATAGATTTCCTCACATATGAAGGATCTTATGATAATCAAATTCTAGATGAGCATGAATATGAAATTCAGATAAAGAAAGAACAAGATGGAAATCCAATACCAAATTCAGTTGTCAAACTTGAAGACCTTTATGATTTAAAATATAGGTTCAAGAGAGATACTAATTCTTAAACTCAAAGTTAAACTTTAAGATTTGAGCTAGTAAATCTTGGAACTGATGATAAACTGCAAAATGTCAACTTAGGTCTTGGTCTGTCTTCTGAAGAAAGAGTATCATTTGTCAAGTTATTAAATACCTACAAAAGTATTTTTTCTTGGGAATATAGTGATCTCGAAACATATGATACTTATGTTATTCAACATACTATCCCTATGATTTCAAACGAGAAAACTGTGCAACAGAAGTTAAGAAAGATTCATCCTAATCTTGAAAGTCAGATTAAATCAAAGTTGAATAAAATCCTTAAAGATAAAATTATCTTTTCTGTTAGAAATTCAAAGTGGGTATCAAATTTAGTTCATGTCAGCAAGAAAAATGGTGACATTAGGATTTGCATTGATTTTATAAATTTAAATAAAGCGTGTTAGAAGGACAATTTTCCATTACCAACCATTGAACAAGTACTGCAAATTGTAGCTAGTTCTGAACTTATGTCTTTTCTAGATGGGTTTTCAGGATATAACCAAATACTGGTACACCTAGACAATAGATTAAAGACCACATTTAGGACTAAGAGGGGAACTTATGCCTATTAGAATATGCCATTCAGGTTAATCAATGTAGGTGCCACTTTCTAAAGAGCCATGGACACAACTTTTAGAGGACTCATTAACAAATCAATGGTTATTTATCTATATGACATCACAATATTTTCTAGACAAAGAACAAATCATGCGAATGATCTAAAACAAGTATTTGAGTGATGCAAAAAGTATGGAATCTCACTTAACCCGAAAACGTCCTATTTTTCTTTAGATGAATGAATTTTTTTAGGATTCATCGTGTCCAAAAAGGGTATTTATATCGATCCTAAAAGAATCGAAGAAATTAAAAGGATTCCTTTCACTCATAATAAGAAAACCATGCATTCATTTCTTGGACAAATAAATTTTGTAAAGAGATTTTTCCCTCACTTTTAGCAGATAGTTTTTCCTTTACAAAAAATGATTAAGAAAAATTCAGTCTTCAAGTGGAGACATAATGAAAGAGAAGCATTCGATTTAATTAAAAAATCTATTGTTAATGCTCCATTCTTGACTTCTCCTAATTTTCTTAATCCTTTACCTTTATATAGATTCTCATCGGATACATCCTATGCTGCTATTTTGACACAACTCAGTGACGAACAAATTGAAGCACCAATATCATTTTTCAGTTCCAACTTGCAAGGTGAAAAACTAAACTATTCGTCTGTTGAGAAACAAGCATTTGCTGTCTTCAAATATATAAATAATTTTAAGCCATTTATCCTCAAAACTCACACCAAGATAATAGTTCCATTCTCTGTAGTAAGGAAATTGTTGATGCAAAGAGATGTAGGAGAGAAAAGGACTAACTGGGTAACTACTTTTCATGAATATGATGTAGAAATTAGACCTTCTAAAATTATTAGAGGTCAAGGTTTTTGCAGAATGCTAACAGGAACATCCCATTTATCATCAGAAGCAGATTCAGGTAATGATGTACAAGTGTCCGAGGTAAGCCTCAACGATGCTCAATATCAATATGTTGATCTTAATTTTTATTTGAAAAATGGATATGCCCCCATGCAGCTCAGTTATAAAAAAAAGAGTGCTTTAATATTGAAAGCTAAGCAATACAAAATGATCAATGATGTATTGTTTAGAAGAAAATTTGATTCCATGTTATTACGATGCTTAGAGAAAACTAAAGCAGAGAAAGTTTTGCAAGACCTCCAAGATGGACCAGCTGGAGGACATTTTGGAGGAAATACAACAAGACATAAAATTATACATGTAGGTTACTATTGGCCCACACTATTTAAATACGCTCATGATTATGCGAGGAAATGCAATTTTCCAAAGTGCATTTGGAAGAAAAAGGAAACCAACTTTGCCATTACAACTAGTTAATATCGAACAACCATTCGAAAAATGGGCATTAGATATAATTTGTGAGATCATTCCTAACTCTTCCAAAAAACATAAATACATCCTCACAACTACCGATTATTTTACTAAATGGGTAGAAGAAATTCCACTAAAAGTAGCCAAATCTGAGAATATTATTGAATTCATTGATCAATTTATCATAACTAGATTTGGTTTACCCATTGCTTTGATGTTTGACAATGCTTCTTATTTCTCAGGAGCTGCTATGATAGAATTTTCCATAAAAAGAGATTTTAAACTTAAATATTCTGCTAACTATTATTCTCAAGGAAATGGTTTAGCAGAATCAACAAATAAAAACCTTATTAGAATCATTAAACGAATTGTTGACAAGAATCAAATAAAATGGCACAAATCATTAACATTTGCTCTTTGGGCATATTGACTAACTCAAAAGGCCTCCATTGGCACTTCTCCATTTAATCTTGTTTATGGGAAAGAATTTGTTCTTCCTACTAAAGTAGTTATTCCTTCTCTTTCCCTAGTCCAATTTATTGATGAATCACCCTCTTCTTATTTTCAAGTAAGACAATCCAAATCCGTAAACTTGAAGAGGAAAGAGAAAAAGCTAAAGTTACTCATGCACATCATCAACAGTTAGTTAAAGCTTCGTTTGATACAACTTCTGTCACTCCAAAAACATTTCAAATTCGTGATTTGGTACTAAAATTGGATAAGGTACATGAGGAAAAAGGTAAACATACAAAATTCCAAAGAATGTGGCTTGGACCATTTCAAATCATAGAAGAAATAGGCCCATCAACGTTTTTATTGCAAGATCTATCAGGCAAAAGATATTATTTGCCTGTTAATGGGAAACTTTTAAAGAAATATTTTTCATAGGAGGTAACCCCTTCTATTCCCTATATATTATTGTCTCTTATTTTCTTAGGAAAATAAAAGTTGAATGGTATTTATTTTTGGATTTTCAAATAAATATCTCAGAGAATCTTTTTGATTTATCGCTTCTATAAATAAGAATTGTTAAGGAAATAATTGTAAAATTGGAATCTCAAATAGATTTGATTTCGCTGAAGTTATTTATTCTTTGATAAAATCTCTTTTTATAAAGTATGGTTACTCTACTATCACTCAAAAAAAGAATCTTTAACACAGTAAAGGCTCTTTACAGATAAGCAACCTTAAAATCTAAATTTATCTTCTAGAATCCTCAAAAGGGCCAATGATTCACCCCATCTAGCAAAATTTTCAATTTTCAGAATGTAATTCAAAAAATATGCTAAATATTAGAAGAGAATAAGTCTCATCACAAGCTTGTTTACCATGTTCATAGGAAAATAGTTAAACTGACATTACCAATAATACCTACTAAAACATGGTAAGACTTGGAGATTATATCAAAAGGCAAGGGGTCTCATCAAGAGTCAGGTTGATCAATTTAGTTACAACTAGTGAATGACATTGTCAATATTTGGTTACCAAGCTAAGGAAATGGCTTTTAAGTGATAAAAAATATATAGAAAATATTTACAAAAAATAAAACAAGTTTCCAAAGAGATAAAGTATATAATATTGAACTTATTTTGGAAGATTGTAATAGTAGCTGGATGGGACAATGAATCATTGCTGGGGAAAAGGTAACCCTACCGAGGCTATAAATGCCTACTGGTATCAGAGGCTCTACCTGTGATAAATGAGTATATATATATAAAGCTAATCTGAATGAGCCACCTGCTTTATCTTTTTAAACTTAGTAAAGATTAGATATCGACACTCGTATTTTAATTTTAAAGAGGAAATATTGTGAATTATAATCAAGTGAGATTTTATTACTTTGTGAAATATTATTTGTATTGAAATTCATTCCTGCAACTATTTTTATTTTGAAAAGTTTTAGAAATATCAAAAAACTGATTAGAGATAACTGGTTCTCCCAAGTGAATCGCCAATTTTTGTACTATACAACACCCCCCATTTATTTTAATAATAAATGGGGACCCTTTAAAAAAATAAATAGAGTTTAAGAAACATTATTTCATTTAGCGTCAAGTTTTAAACTTTAGGAATAAAAGGCATGCTCCTTTTGCTTTGATTTCATTGCGCTTACCGCAACTCGCAAAACTCACAAGTTGACAAAAGTTAGAACACATAAAAATTTGCGAATTGCGATAAGTGCTCCAACCTTTTTTAAACTATATGAAATTCCCTGTTGAAAAACTTAGAAAACCCTTAAAGTTATAAATCGAGTCGCGCCTCCTTAAAAAACAAACTTATATCATTTCAAAAGGAATTGCGATGAGTCTGACTCAATAAGATAATAAAAAAACAATGAAACGTATCCGCAAAATCCAATAAAGTGCAATACTTTGAGATTTTAGCGCATATCACATTTCGTGGCATCAAACCAAATGAAAATTTATATCCATCGTGATAAAGTGCAATATGCAATTTGCGCAGATCACATTTCGCATACACCTGCGTTGAAAACATATAGTATTGATATCCGTAAAAGTTGCGATTTGCGCTCTAATATTTTTTACTTAAGCACTTGAAGTGATCCTTAATCAATTGATCCATTAATAAGATCTAATGATTTATATCGTTGATTGGACATCTTGTGTAAGGAATATAAAATATTTTATGAACGATTAAAGGGTTATTAACGACATTCAATGGGTATAGGGTTAAAAAAGATCGATATCTTTCTTAAAGCGTGTTTTAAATTAAAATGCCGGATTTTTGATTTATGTTGATTTAAATCTATTATCTGTCCTTTTCTCTCATAATCTCAAATCTGAATTTACTTGTCTTGCTTGAATTTAGGAAACAACCTAAGAAAGCGATATCAACAGAAATGACAAAAAAAGGCAAATCAGTTGCCCAAGCATCTACTTCTGAAGTTACAGACATGCCTCCACTATTTTCAGACACTATGTGCAATAAGGACAATGAAATTTCTTCATTGGAAGCCATGTATAATCTGCTTGAAGAAGAACATCCAAGAGAACTAAATAAAATAGGAACGACAGATAAGGCTGTTTAATCAGAACCTTCTTACTTCGAAGTTTCATGTTCATTTCTACATAGGATAACTTCAAGGCCAAAGATATTACCATACACTGATATGGTAAAATGGGTCATCGACAATCTCAATATTGCAAATAGGACATTCAAGAATTCCAAACTGCAGAACATGAGTTCATTCACTGCTGAGGATTTGCGAACAATGTATCATTTGCATACACCACACAAAATTTATGATAAACATTTCCTGGAAATATTTATAAGAAAGAATCAAGACCTAATGAAGGTGGTGAAAGGATGGAAGAAAGATCAAGGCCACTTTTGGCGAGACAAACTCGATATGTACCCAATAGTGCAATTGCCATCACCTTACTGTTTTGTAGCAGGAATGATGTGTAGATTATTCTCTAGACATAGATACCACTAAATTTTCCATTGAATGGGTTCCTTTAATTGACACAATCGTCAATTCTACTATCATGAATTGGGAAAACATTTATCTGATAATTTGGCCAAAACCATTATGGATTACAGAACAAATAGTCTTTTAAAATAGGACAATTCCTCCTTTTAACATGAGCACATATATCATGGGTGCCATATGTTTCTGCTCAACCTTTCCTATTATGTGTTGGAAATGGACTATCCAAGACCCTAACCCTATTCATATTTATCATAAAGCCATGTGGGAGCCTGAATTTCATTTCCATTTATACAAGATTTGTCATGGAGTTATTTTGCCCATTCATCAAACCATTTTAATGAGAGAGCTCTTAGAATTTCTAAAGAATCCAGTGGAGATATTTTATTTGTGGCAAGATGGTTTGGGGAGGAAAATTTTACATGTCAGAGTTTTTGGGAGTCTTTCTTCCCCTCATGTTCTACCCTAATATGTTCGAGATAAATGCTTGGCTAGAGAAATTGCATATCAAACTCTTGTAAACAGTATAACCAAGAAGCTCAGAGATTCTAAGAAAGCCATCTGGCCTACATTCCCATTACAATGTGGTACCTTCTCCCTTTTGGACATAGGTCATGCAATGAAAGAAATTCCAAACATTAATTCATTGAATCTGGCCTTAATGCCAGGGAAATAATATGATCCTAATGATGTGGTCCAAAATTTTACCACTAATATTAAACTCAGACCTTTCATGAATGAAAAGGATATGTTTGATGATTTATTTGAAGGAGTAGATAAATTTACAGATGTTTTAAAAATGGAATTTAAAAAGCTCAGTGTATCAAACTTTAAAGCCTTTCATGAATATAGAAATAAGAGATTAGAAACACTCCCATTGGGCTTTTTACTAAAGGAAGATGTCAGAAGGCCAACTTCCAGCATAGTTTAGAGGATGAATCAAAAGAGATACCAGAAGATGAGTCATAAGAAAAATACATTCGAGATTCAGAGAATTCACAAAACCAGTATCAGAGTTCAGATAATTCTGATAACGAATCTGAAAGTAAAAATGAAAGCCCTGAGAAGATAATTGAAGACGTAATTAAAGGAATTGATATGAAAACTTAGGAAGAAACCAGTGAAGCTGAACTATTAAAAGCATCTTCAAAAGAAGTTCAGCATGTTCAAACTACACTTGAGCAGATAGTAAAATATAAAGTACATAATTTAAGCACATAATGGAAAAAGTTTACTAAAGCACTGTAGACACCACCAAATACTAATCCAGAAGGATCAATAAGTTTTCAAACTCCCAAGAAAAATCAAAATATAGTAGAAATTGCAGTAGCACTTCAACAAATCCCAGAGTCTTAAGAACAAGAGATCATCTCAGCCTACCCAAATGAAGAAATTATTTTAAATATTGAGGAAATAACTACACTAGATGTTTTCTACAACCCAAATCACAAAGCTGTAGTAAAGAGGAGGAAAAGAAGAAGAGTTGATGAAACAATGGAAACTCTTAATAATGAATCAATAGATGTTGTATCAAAAGATACTTTTGCCAATCCTACAGAACATCTTATCAAAATGTCACAGTTTGTAGGTGCATATGCAACTGCCACAATTGAAAAAGCAGGAAAAGTTCAACTTCTGCTCAAACAAAAAGAAGATAAAGTTCAAGAATTGGAAAGACAAATGGAACAGGAAAAACTTAATGCCAATAAGAAATTTGAGATGAAAATGACACAGTTCCAGAAATACTTTGAAAGACTAAAGTTGCAGCACCAAGTACAAATTGTTGAGAAGGATACACAGATAGAGGTAGTAATGGATAAGCTTAAAATCCAACCTCAAACAGGGAAATTTATAAAAGAGGCACTTGAATGGAATGCAAAATTGAAGCAATAGCAAGAGAATTTTTTTCAGCAAATACTAGCTACCAATTCATATTGTGAAATAAGTAAAATTTTGATTCAACAAGTAGCGAACAAAATACTGGAATGTGAAAAGATTCAAAATAAAATTTCTGAATTCATCCTATGGCAAGAATTTGATATGGGAAAGAAATTTGATCTCGCGAAAATTGATAAGTTTCATAAAGATATTTTATTTAAAGATTGGGAAATGCAGTTGAGACAAGTAGAGAAGGCAATGTCAAAGGCAACAAACTTAGCGAATACGATTGTCGAGTCTTTTAATGGACATCTTCTAAACGCTAAACTTATTAAGGAATATACAATCAAAGTGATCCTAGAGCTCAAACTATTGGAAACATAGTGGAAGGAAAGCGTAGAGACACAGGCATAAGCTAACAAGAAGATAACCAAGTTAGATCAAGAAATTACTGGAACTTTTTGATCAAACCACATCACCAGTGCATGACTCTACAATCCTTAACTGATTCCACCAGGAAAACATTGCCAACAATATCAAATTCCATGTTTAAAGGCTAGGTCAGATCCGAGATTGCACAACCAACTCAATTGAAGCCGATGGTGGATATTTTCTAGCTCGGAGATCAAATGACAAACTAAGATCAACCCACTTAAGCAATATTCTTATCTTTATTTCTAGATTTTAGTTTAGTTTACTTGTTACGAGGAAGGTTGTTTGAAACCTCCTCAAATTTCTATGTAATAATCTATCTTTGACTTATTCAGTTTAGTATTTAAAATCTTCTCATGCATTTAGAGAAGGGTCTAGAAATTTGTTAAATTTTTTTTGCAAAGGAATGCACTTATGTATGTTTGTGAATGCCTTGATGAATTAATGGAACAAAATCTGTTTTCTTTTGGTATTGAAGTTGTTTAACTGAAGTTGCACTTTTGTACTCTATGAATTGTTTTAACGTGAAAAGGAGAAGATACTACTATCGATTTGAATGAGTAGAACCTCATATATATGGTATTTCTACACATTATGTTAAGTTTTACTTCTTGAATTGACAACCATATTTTATATTTATTATATATGAAAAATGTTATTATAGGTAAATGTTAAATGAAATTTTGTAGTGATGTTTATCTATGGTTACTTATCTCATATATGATCAAACTTATGGATGCGATATATATCTCAAAATTGTTTTGATTAACTACTTAATCAAAATAATTATTTTTACATAATTTTTATCTCTTTCAACTATTGAATAATATTCATTACCAATTGTTTGAAGATATATTTCTAGAATGCATTAAAGATTGAATACTCCTGGGTATATAGTAGAATTGATATTTAGTCACTGCATATGATAGATTAAATTATTTTTCCATTTGCATGTTATAAACAAACACACCCTCATTATCCTTATTGGGAAACTGGTCCCTTTATCCCCAGTCAGAGCCACTACACCAAACGGAAAATGAATTACTCTAAGGTCTGAACTGGGTGGTTTTCCCCCATGTTGTTGCAATGGAATTCTCAGGTCTCAACAAGCAGTTAAGAACCTAAATCAGACCCTACAAAGTATCAAATTAGCCGCAGAAGGGTTGACATCGCTGAAGATGGTAGATCCTGCACAGAGCGCAACAGATCATAGTGCAGGAGTCTTGGAGCCATTTGATGCTACCATTGAAGAGATGCAAAACAAGATGAAGAACCCAGTCCTGATGTGACTTAGGATGAGTCATAAGATTGTGTTGGGGGTCTGTTGGAGCGAGGTCCCCTAGGACAAAAAATTGATACATTTTTGATATATTTTGTAAGTTTAGTCGTGCACAACACAAGCCAAGGGGCTTTGGGTCGAGACAAAGCCCCTCATGAGTTGTAATGGGTCAAAGGGTAGAACTAGAGGCCGCAAACCATGATTTGTGGACCTTAGATGAGTGCATGATAAAAGTATAAATAGGAGTCTAGATTGAGTCGATAGAAGCAAGTGGTAATGTTGATGATAGAGATCTAACTGTATTTTGACACTTTGGCGAATTGTGTGGGTTAAAATGCTCCTACTGGTTGTGTGCATGGAGACCTTAGTCCTGATGTGTGCAGATCCCATTGGCTGTGTGCGTGAGTGAACTAAAGACATTGTAAGGAAGATCTGAACTGTTAATGGATGAAGAATGATTTTGGATGATATCTGAGTACTAAATGCATTTGTTATTTGCTTTATGATTGTTTTCTGCATGTTATTTTTGGTTACTGTGTTATCTATTGTGAAACTATTTTCTGATTTAGATGAATGACTATTGATTGGATCTAGTACTGTTGGGTTTTAATAATATGTATTAAGGTTTATTACATGGATTTTAGACTATGTTCTAGCATGCGCACAAGGTATTCTGTATAATTGACCTAAATCTGTCTGGTTAGGATTTTCTGGTTAGGGCCTCTGTTGCGAAGGTCTATTCATAGTTGGTTTAGATCTAAAGGTAACCACATCATTTAATTCTCTCTCAAGGTGTGGAAACTTGGTTCCAACACCCCCCCATACTTCTTCGGGTGAGACTTTGACTTGCGTAAATAGGTCACTACCGAAAGGGCCGATAGTAAGAGGGTTTTGTTGGTTAACCTTAACTCCAAACCTGGGTCAGGACCCCTCAAGCCAACAAAAAGGGTTTAACAACAAAAATGTATGAGTTTTTGGGTCACAAAGGAGCAGGAAGAAATGACAAGGTGAGGATTTGATTGCCTCTCAAGTCCCCATTGGACCGAAGGGTGGAGATGGTGTTTCTCAAGAAATCCATAAGGGTTAGGGTGGAGGAATTGATCCTAGAAAATTACTAGAGGATTTATGGATGTTTCTTTGTTGTATGTGGATTTTACTATGAGTTTTGGAATCCATGACTTGGTTAGAACCACAGTGTTGTGTTTTGAAGGGTGGATACAGTGGTCTCTAGAATCTCTGTGCATTTTTATTATTATTTTAATTCAGTCGGTGGGTGGAGATGGATTAATCTTTGGAGTCCCTGTTTCAACTAGTGGATGTGTTTAATTCCCAAAGAGAAATATCCCTCAACCTTTGGAATCTAGATCAGGGGTGACATCTACAAGTGAGAGTTGGTTGTAGTTGTGATCTAGGTGGATATTGGTGGGAACCTACCTATTCCACTTGGCCCCCCACCATTTTTTCTTTTATTTTTCAGTTTCTTAATTGTAGCACAATTTACTATTTTTGGTAGTTTTTTGGGTCCTGAACTTCTGGAGCCGTTTTGAGGTCCTAAATGATGTTTTTTTTTGGAAAAAATAGGACCAACATGGGTTTTCAATTGATGTTGGTCACTTGAAAGTTGTAGTCCTCAGATAGATCTTTCTAATGAGGTATTGTGCGCTTCAAACGAAGATCATATGCCAAAGTTACGTCCCCTGGAAGTTGATGTACCAATTTACCCAAACAGGGCCCATAGTTTTGGTGCTTCATCTCCTAGGGTTAGGTTTTTGGATGTTTGGGGTTTTCTATTGTTTCTTAATAATAAATAGGCCTTCACGCCTCATTGTAACATAGTTCAGAGGCATGTATCTGCCACATCTTTTCTTAGAGATAAGCTACCAACACTCTAGCTATTTTAGGTCCATTCTGTCTGTAAGCATATTTCAATTATTTGATATTAATGAAATGAAGTTTTATTTCTACTACATATCTATGTTTATGTTTATTTCTATATTTTATGGTGTTCCTACATAAATATGGATCAATGGTATTAAAGTAGTTTTCTCTTTCCTGATCCTTCTTTGCATGTCCCCAAAGAGGTCGGGGTATAAGAAGTTAAGGCTCGATCTGGTTGAACCTTTACAAGATCAACCTCGCAAACCCCGACAAATGCCCATGGGGGAAGAAAATAAAGACGAGGGAGCATGACAGCCTATCAAAATATTGATTGAGGAGGCCCTTAAGAAACAAAGGAATGTGATGATGGATAAATTTTCCCAGATCATTCAACGAATGCCCACCAACGATGCATCTACATCCAACAACCACTCTGGAGGTGCCACTCCTTTCAAGGTACATTTAAACTTCAAAATTATTATATTTGAAGGCTAGATAGATGCATACATCATAGATAGATGGTTGAATTTGATGGAAGGGTATTTATTTGTCCATGATATCTCTGACCGAGAAAAGATTACTTTTTCACTCCTTAAAACCGTGCCCCATGTCAAAGATTGGTGGGAAACCTACTGTGAGAAAAATGAAGAGATGGAACCATTTTGTTTCAGCCGCACCCACCTGGAATTAATTTCGAGATGAAATTAAGGAATAATATTACCCCATGGGGAGCTATGAGGACAAGTACATCCAATGGACCATGCTGCAACAGCAAAGGGATCAAGATGTGCATGAGATGACGAATTTGTTGCATACCCTGTGCACAAAGTTGGGTATTAAAGATTCAGAGAAACAATTGGTGCTCAAGTACCACAACTGTTTGCAAAAATACATTCAGGAGGAAATGGAGTTCCTTGACATTACCTCGCTTGGCACGACATATCGATATGCCACCAAGATCGATTATAAATTTAAGCAGAAGAAGTGAGAGTTTGGATCTGCGAATCTAAAGTAGGGGAAAGGTGCCTTCAAACCACAAAACAAGGGGCAAAGCCAAAGAGGGGAGACTCAGAACAACACAAAAAAGGCAAAGAAGGACACATGGAAGTGGTGTGAATTTCATAACATCTCCACTCACAACACAAGCAAGTGTCGGGCCAAATAGTCGATGGTGGACGAACTGAAGGCATCTGAATCAGATGCATGTTCTGATTTTGAGTCAAAACTAGAAAAGGGGTGTTAGGTCTTTGTAATTTGAAAGATTGGCAAATACAAACTGAAAATCCTACATATGAACCACTTTGGGATTCTAGGATCTAGCCCTCCTGAATCCAGAGAGGGATCTCTCTATAAGTGCAAAGATTGATTTATCTTTCAAAGGCTTTTAGTGTGATATTAGGCTAGTTATGAAGAACCAGGTATTTGTTTGTTTGGTTTTGGTTGGGAAAGGATATGATGAAGGTGAAGGAAGTCTATATGAAGGGTGAAGGTGTAAATAAGTGTGAGAATGGTTCAGCCAATAAGATAGGCAAGGAGCAGCTTTAATCCATTGGGCTATGGAGTCATAAGAGGATTTAATTGAAACAGCAAGGTTCAAGAGTGGTCCATGGGGCAAGTCATCTATGTCAAAGGATCTCTTTAAGTTGATTTTATGGAATGGAACAATAAGAAATGGAGTGAGGGAAATCAAACAAATGAAGAACAAAGAGCAGCCTAAGATCAAGTAAGAACTTTGAAATTATCCCGCTTTTGGCATGCACTTAAGAAAATACACAAAAGTAATCTAAGATCAGGTAAGTACTTTGAAACTATCCTGCTTTTGATGTACTTTTAATAGAAAACATTTAAAACACTTAGAATAGCTTAAGATCAAGTAAAGAATTTTAACTTAGCCTGCTTTCAGCGTATTCAAAAGGAAAACATTCATGATAAACATAAAAAGTAGTCTAAGATCAGGTAAGTACTTTGAAACTAGCCTCCTTTTAACATACTCTTAGGGAAACTTTCAGACCACCTTTGGAGAAAGAACTATAAGACAGGGCAAACCATAGAATTTCCTAGTTTAACTCTACTTAGCAAGTAATGAAAATATCATTCAAGAACAATGTTTAAAGTTTAGACAGTAAGACATGGGCTCACCAACATTCCTTAACTGCTTGGACTGTATTAAATCATTCTTAAATACACAATTGGAGGAAAACATAAATATAAATCTTATTAGCGAGAGTAGGGTACTTTTAACAGTAAATCCTAGCTCTATATTTGCTGTTCTTTATCATAGAAAAGTGGATAGAATGGAAACATAAAAAATAACAATTACAGTGAGAAATACATCACAATTGACATAGACCAGGATCCCATAAATCAACCATTTGTATTTGTTGTTCAAACCAGTTACAATCATCAAGTCCAGAGGGTTTCTACAGCTTCAAACTTCTCATCTCAGCTTATGTATCTTTGATTACAAATAGGGCTTCAAAAACTTCAGAAAAAATATTTACATGCAACAAATATCCAGGGACTAGCCCCTAAATTATCTTCTACAGAAGTATTTATAGAAGAAATGAAGAGGTGGGATGAAAGAAAAGATCTCTAGGCTCAATTAATACAAGTTAATGCTTCTCGGCCTTTGAGGGGCTCAATAGAGAAGTTTT
This sequence comes from Pinus albicaulis, assembly GCA_034641835.2. NCBI lineage: Eukaryota > Viridiplantae > Streptophyta > Pinopsida > Pinales > Pinaceae > Pinus > Pinus albicaulis. Next base: position 1,318,613,631 of record CM076575.1, read on the forward strand.
CTGATATTTACTCTGTATTAATTGGTTTTTATTAAGTATTAAGCTGCTTGGTAGTTTTTGTTGACTTTAAACTCCTTTAGGTTGGCTGGCAGTAACTCAGGCCGTCTTTAGGAAAAAATATCACTGAATAGTCAATAAATCTTCCTCCATTTGATTTATTGAGGCTGTTGGTGGCTCTTTGGTAGCTGGAGAGGATTCAATTAGCCTCTGATGTGGAAGTGGAGGCCTTTCGGACTGATATATCTCTTTGTTTTTCCTTAAAACACCTTTAATCTGCTTTTGGCCCGTGTTTTAGGTTTAATTAGGCCATGATCTTCATTTTCGAGTCTTTATCCTTTAGCACTGTCTTTATCTCTGTAGATTAGGCCTTTGATTCTCGAATTCATGCCTTAATCCCTTTAAACTCTGATTTAAAATCATTAATTCTTCACTTCTGCTCTGATCTTATCCTTTGATACTGATACTCTTTTTTTATTTGATGTTTTACTGCTTTTTGCTATTTTGCAGGCGTGCAAAAGGCTTACAGGATATCACCAATGCTCATGAGACATGGGTAGAATCATAGTTTTAACCCTGTAGATTCCCTTTCTTCTTGGATAGTGGCTTGTGGATCGTCATCCTTGGCTTTAGCATTATTTTTGAACTATGGGAAAAACCCATATAACCTACAAAAAACAAACAAAAATTATGAAAATCCTGCGGGAGACAGGTTAAAACTGCTTTGGAAGTTTTCGGGCACGAGGGCGAATCAGAGCCGTCGGATTAGAATATCCAATGGTTGAGATCAATCGGTGGGGTCATTGAGGAGATTAGATGGATGAAAAATGCACGTGGGTGAAATTAAGTTAGGATCGTCCGATCTCAAAGATTGATGGCCAAGATTAAAAGACGAAAAAGAAAAGCTGTGGAGAAAAGTGGTAAGGCGAAAAACCGACAGTGGTTTTCGAAAATTTTTTGCGTGGTATGCAGTTTTGTAAAAAAAAAAGTGATACGATACACCTTTCAACACGTGTCCTTTTAAAAAACCGCTGGTTTCGGAAAATTTTCGGGGATTAACGTCTGGGCGCAAACATTTTCCGAAACAGATCGTCCACCATTGGATGATCGGGTGCAGATCCGACGGTGCGGATCACACGCGTTGGGGGAGTTGCGCGGTTAAAAGGTAAGCGGGCCCGGGTAGCCCAGTGGCCGTTGATCAAAACATATCGACGGTCTAGATTCATTTTCAACATTATACAGCAGGATTAATGAAACACAAAGGAAAGTAAGGGTTTCATCGGGTTCCATTCCGATCAATGGATATTTTGAATGGACGGTCTGGATCAGAAGATAAAGCAGATGTTTCACAAGGAGAAAGGAATGGGAAAATGAAAGGGTCGAAAGAAAGTGACCTGATGGCCGTTGATCGGTTTAGATCAACGGTCGAGATCCATTGAAAAGCAATAACGTCAGGAATGAGAAATATAAGGAAAAAAGGGATTTGGACGAGGGTTTAGGACCTTTTAGCGCCCGACTGCGGGGCTCTAGGAAATATGAAATGGGGGCTCTAATAGGATATAAGCCCTCGGGGGCTTAAGTCCTATAAAGTGTAAAAAGGTGATTTTTAGGCTTAAAAACATGGTTTTTAAGCCAAACTGAGGGTTATGATAGAGGAGATAGGAGTTTTTAAACCAAATGAAAGGGGAAAAAATGGTTTTAAAGGGTCTTTGGAATGATTTAGAGGTTAGATGAAGGTATTTTGAGGGATTTTATGAATGAGACAAGGGTAAAAAAGAGGTTTATTTATGAGTGAAAGGAGGAATGAAAATGATGGAAAATGGGGTTTCATAAGCAGTTTTCTCTTGGTGAACAACAGGTTCTTTAGGATTAAAAAGGGAAACAACAGTGACGATTAAATCAAATGGTAAAGATATTCATAAGACTTTAAGAAGTAACAATTTGAACATGAATTGTTTCTTAAAGGCTAAAAGAGTTCTAGCCACCATTTGATATGAAAAATTTTATAGGTGGCTAACAAGGGGAATGGAAAAGGGAAGTAGATCATTGATGAAAAACCCAGTGCCACTGTTGCCACCACCAAGCTACAAAGGTAGGAGCTCGAGGATCCAGAGGAGGGGGAGCGCCTCTTCCTTTACTAGATGTGAGTCAAGGGTTCTCCACTGAAATTCCTTGTCAATAGCGGAAGCCAAAAGACCCTCATTTTAGCGGAGGTTGTGAAGTGGCTCGACCTACCAACCACAACACACCCACATTCGTATATCATCGGGTGGCTTCACCAAGGAATATATCTCTGCATCAACCAACAGTGCCGCCTTTCGTACAACATCAAACCCTTCATGAATGAGGTATTGTGTGATGTTTATCCTCTTGATGTGTTTGATGTATTATTCAACCATCCATACTTGTGGAAATGAAATGTTGTGTATGAGTCTAGGCGTCGTTCTATTTTTATTACTTTGGGAAATAAGTTGTACAGGATACCATAAGTAGTACCTCCTTCCACCATCTATTTGAGTACTACAAAGCAATGTAGTAAGATTATTTTCCAAACCAGGAAATTTGTTTTCATTATGATTCATCCACAGTGCAAGAAGAATATTGTGGCTACAGCCTCCAAACAAGACTCCCCTATGCGGCAACAAAAGATGGCAAAAGTCGTGGAGGAATACAAGGATTTTTTCTCCTCACCCACAGGGGTTCCTCTACACCGTCAGTTCAAGCACTTGATTGATCTAATACCAGGTGCACCACTGACTAATGGGCCAATATATTGACATTCTATTCTGAAGAATGATGAAATCAAGAGGCAGATCTAAGAACTATTGCAAAACGGGCACATCAGGCCAGGATCCTCACATGTACTGTTCGAGGTTGATAAAGAAACTAGATTTATCAAACACATCCAATACATCCATCAGCAGGTCCATGATACCTTGGAGAAATGCAGTGCCAAGTAAAAGCAACGACATGATCAACACCGAGTGCCACACACGTTTGAGGTGGGCGACAAAGTTTGGTTTCATTTGTAGAAAGAACTCCTAACCAGAGCTCATTGGAAGCTCATGCCACTCTGATATAGGCCTTACACCATTTTCAAGGCTGTGGGAGACAATTTATTTGAGCTCAACATTCCACCATTCCTTGGTCTGCACCCATTGTTCAATGTGGACCACCTTCGGCCCTACTTTCCACCATTTTTGGACACATCTGACATTGCAGAACAACTCACATCAATAGAGTTAAACCCAAACTTCATGACACAATGCACAAATGATTAGATCATGGACACACAGATCAAGAAAACCTGACAATAAAGGATTCAACTATATGGAGTTGTCAAAGCAGGCCAACTCCTTCACCAGTCAAGTGGCTCACCAGGGACCAAGTTCAACAGAAGTTTCCTCATCTCATGGAGGAACTCAATGCAATGGGGACCATTTCTTCCTAAGGGGGGAGGAGTGATCCAGGTGGATATTGGTGTCCACCCTCCTATTCCACTTGGACCCCCACCATTGTTTCTTTCAGTTTTTCAGTTTCCTTAATTGTAGCACAATTTACTATTTTTGGTAGTTTTTCGGGTCCTGAACTTCCAGAGTTGTTTAGAGGCGCTAAACGATTTTTTTTTGGGAAAAATGGGACCAACATGGGTTGTTAACTGGTGCTAGTTGCTCAAAAGTCGTAGTCCTCAAATAGATATTTCTAACGAGGTATTATGCGCTTCAAATGGAGATCGTATGCCAAAGTTATGTCCCCGGGAATTTGATGTACCAATTTACCTAAACGGGGCCCGTAGATTTGGCGCTTCATCTCTTAGGGTTATGTTTTTGGATATTTAGGGTTTTCCATTATTTCTCAATAATAAATAGGCCTTCACTCCTCATTGAAACACAGTTCAGATACATGTAGCCACCACATATCTTCTCAGAGATAAGCTACCATAGCCTTAGCTAGTTTATGTCCATTTTGTATGTAAGCATATTTTAGTTATTTGATATTAGAAATGAAGTTTTATTTCTGCTGCATCTCTAAGTTTATGTTTATTTCTGTATTTTATTGCATTCCTACATAAATCTGGATCAATGGTATCAGAGCGGTCTTCTCTTTCTCAATCCTTCTTTGCATGTCCCCAACGAGGTCAGGGTATAAGGAGTTAGGGCTTGATCTGGTTGAACCTTTGCAAGATCAGCCTCGCAAACCTCGACGACCGCCCATGGGGGAAGAAAATAAAGATGAGGGAGTAAGATATCCTATCAAAATATTGCTCGAGGATGTCCTTAAGGAACAAAGGAATTTTATGATGGATAACTTTTCCCAGACCCTTCAACAACTGCCCACTGGTGACGCCTCTGCATCCAACAACCACTCTAGAGACGCCTCTCCTTTCAAGGTACAGTTCAACTTTTACATTCCTGTATTTGAAGGATAGATATATGAAAACATCATAGATAGATGGTTGAATTTGCTGGAAGGTTATTTCTTGGTCCATGATTTCTCCGACCGAGAAATATTACTTTTTCACTCCTTAAAGCCGCCCCCCCATGTCAAAGACTGGTGAGAAACCTACTGTGAGAAAAAGGACGAGAGGGAACCATCTCTATTATCGACCGCACCCACTTGGAATTCATTTTGAGATGAAATCAAGGAACAATATTACCTCATGGGGAGCTATGAGGATAGGTACATCTAATGGACCACGGTGCGGTAGCAAAGAGATCAAGATGTGCATGAGCTAAAAAAATTGTTCCATACCCTGCACATAAAGTTGGGTATTAAATATTCAAAGAAAAATTTGGTGCTCAAGTACTGCAACTATTTTCACAGATACTTTGCCTCTCTTGGCACGACATATAGATATGCTGGCAAGATCAAGCATAAATTTAAGCAAAAGAAGCGATATTTTGGATCCGCGAATCCGAAGATAGGGAAAGGTGCCCTTGAACCACAGAAAAAGGGGCAAAGCCAAAGTAGAGCGACTTAGAACAACACCACAAAGACAGAGAAAGACATGGGGAAGTGGTGTGAATTTCATAATGACTCCACTCACAACACAAGTGAGTGACAGGCCAAATATTTGCTGGTGGCTGAACTGAAGGGGAATGACAAAGGGAAGCAGATCATTGATGTAGAGCCCAATGCCACCATTTCCACCACCAAGCTCCAGAGGGAGGAGCCCGAGGATACAGAGGAGGGGGAGCGCCTCTTCCATTCCCAGATGTGGGTGAAGGGTTCTCCACTGCAATTTATTGTCGATAGCGGAAGCCAAAAGAACCTTGTTTTAGTATATGTTGTGAAATGGTTCGACCTACCAACCACAGCACACCCGCAGCCGTATAACATCGAGTGGATTCACCAAGGAAGAGATCTCTACGTTAGGCAACAATGCCGCCTTTCGTACAACTTCAAGCCCTTAAAATATGGGATACTATGTGATGTTGCTCCTCTTGACGTGTCTGATGTATTTTTAGGCCAACCATACTTGTGGAAGCGACATGCTGTGTATGAGTCTAGGCCTCGTTCTATTATTATTACTTTGGGAAATAAGTTGTACATGATACTAGAGGTAGTACCTCATTTCGCCATCTCTTTGAGTACTGCAAAGAAATGCATTAAGATTTTTCCCAAACTAGGAAATTTGTTTCCATTAAAATTCACCCAAAGGGCAAGAAGAAGATTATGGCCGCAACCTCCAAACAAGGCTCCCCTGCGTGAAAGTAGCAACTAGAAAAATTAGTGGAGGAATACAAGGAAATTTTCTCCTCACCCATAGGGGTTCCTCTACACTGTCAAGTCAAACACTCCATTGGTCTGATCCCAGGTGCATCGCTACCCAATGGGCCGATCTATTGACATTTTGTTATGGAGAATTATGAAATCAAGAGGCAGATCCAAGAGCTATTGCAGAAAGGGAACATCAAGCCAATCTCCTCACATGTACTATTTGAGGATGATAAAACAACCAGATTTATTGAACGCATCTAGAAAGTCTGCCAGCAGGTCCACGATACCTTGGATAAATCCAATGCCAAGTACAAGTAGCAACATGGTCAACGTCGGGTGACACAGAAGTTCCAGGTGGGCGACAAATTTTGGTTGCATTTGCAGAAAGAACACCTAACCGAAGCTCATTGGCAGCTCATACTACTTCGATATGGGCCTTACACCATTATCAAGGCCATGGGAGACAATGCATTTGAGCTCAACATTCCACCATTCCTTGGTCTACACCCAATGTTCAATGTGGACTGCCTTCAGCCCTACTTTCCGCCATTGTTGGACACATTCGACATTGCAGAACAACTCACAACAACATAGTTAAACCCAGAATGCATGGAACAAGACACAATTGATTGGATCATGGATACACAGATCAAGAACACCTGACAACAAAGGATCCAAATATATCGATTTTTCAAAGCAAGCCAACTCCTTCACCAAGTTCAACAAAAGTTTCCTCGTCTCATGGAGGAACTCAAAACAATGGGGATCATTTATTCCTAAGGGGGGAGGAATGATCCAGATGGATATTGGTGTCCAATTGCCTATTCCACTTGGACCCCCACCATTGTTTCTTTAAGTTTTTCAGTTTCCTTAATTGTAGCACAATTTACTATTTTTGGCAGTTTTTTCTGGTCCTGAACTTCATGAGTTGTTTTGAGGCCCTAAATGACATTTTTTTTGGAAAAATGGGACCATCACTGGTCCTTGAAATTTTGGTAAAATGGGTCATTGACCATTTTGGTCACTGAAAAGTTGTAGTCCTTGGATAGATATTTCTAACGAGGTATTATGCACGTCAAACAAAGATCGTATGCCAAAGTTACGTCATCGAGAAGTTGATGTACCACTTTACCCAAACAGGGCCCATAGTTTTGGCGCTTCATCTCCTAGGGTTAGGTTTTTGGATGTTTAGGGTTTTCCATTGTTTCTCAATAATAAATTGGCTTTCACGCCTCATTGTAACACAGTTCAGAGGCATGTAGCCGCCACATATCTTCTCAGAGATAAGCTACCATTTCCCTAGCTATTTTATTTATGTCCATTTTGTCTGTAAGCATATTTCAGTTATGTGATATTAATGAAATGAATTTTTATTTTTTGTGTATCTCTACGTTTATGTTTATTTCTATATTTGATTGCGTTCCTACATAAATCCGGATCAAGTCATGTATGGTTGGGTGGAGAGTCATAATCCCAAACTCAATGGCCCATTATTTTTGATATATATATATATATATATATATATATATATATATATATATATATATGCCTATTGTTGAGAAATGTAACTAGTTTCACTTTTCATAACTTTTGTTGTACTCATTTCAATATGTATCCTATATAGCAAACATGAAAAATAAGTAAGGATCCAAGAAAATTCAACTAATATTAAACATAATCTTTAAAAAAGCTTTGCTCTTGCAAAGCATTCTGATAATACCAAGCATCATATTTGCATTGAAAAAACACACATCCTTGCTGAAATTGATCACTACTTGCACAAAGAAATTAGGGAGGCCATAGAAATCAATAAACATCCTAAAAACCTCAATAGGGATGAAGGATATATTATAAGTGAAAATTGGATTCCTACTTTAACATCTAAATCTATATCTTCCCAAACACCTTCCCCTTAAAGGTCCCATTAATTAATAACACACCCCTTAAAAGTCATTATTTAATATTATTTTTATCATTTAAAACATGAAGAAGCAATATATTAATTATTTTTAACATATAACTAATATATTGATAATATATTAATAACAAATAACAAATATTTTAATCACCTTCATAAAACATTATAATTAATTACCATTAAAATTTAATACATAGAATTTTCACATAACCCCTAACAATTGTATTAATAACATAAACATATTTAATTAATATACAATACATAGCATTTTGATCTTTAATAATTTTATTAATAGTATAATATATCACTCATTTTATAATATATTATTAATTTTTTTTTTCTTTTAGGGTTTTATTGTCGCCGATTTTCTACCATATTTCTCCTATTTATTATCACCCTGGGTTTGATTAGTTTTCTGTATTTCTTTGTATATTGAAGATGAACCACAATTGTGAGTTCGAAACATCGATCATCTTGCTATCATGAATGTGATGAATCTGAAAATATATTTGAAATAAGATAATAGTTGCAAAAATTTGAAATCTATTTTTTTTTTAAGCATGGGTTTCATGCTCATTATTGGCGACCTTTTAGATAAAAGCATACTCTTCATGCTTCTAAGGTTTATTAGGTCTTATGATTTATTGTCATGATTTAAAGGAGTCAAAACCATGTTTATAAGATCCTTCCAGGAAATTAGTATTGGTAAAACTATTTTTTTTTTAGTCTAGAAAGTTTTGGAATATCTAAGAGTACAAGTCGACCCTGAGATCCTCAAGTCAACCTAAAGAAGGGAATTCAAACCCTTGAGAAGGAAATAAAAGGAAGAAATTTTACCTCATTTAGATACCCTCACTCACATGTTCGATCTATTAAGGAAATAGTTCGATCTGTAGCTGGGAAGTTGGGAAAAGGAGAGTAAAGCTCTAAGAGAAGTTGGGAGGATGATTTTTTTTGTTTTTTGGCTCTATCTCTCTCACACATGTGAAGAAGCTAAGGTTTCTGCAGCCAAAAAGAGTTTGAAGTTGTAGATTTGAGTTTCTAGGGAGTAGGATTATTGGAAAAAGTTTTTGGAAAGAGATAAATCCTTTGCTTGACCTTGTTGACCTCGGGGAGAGTTGGTTTTCTCCAGGAAGGTATCTAAAGGAAGATAGATTAGGGTTTATAAAACAATTTCTAGGATGAAATTGTTGGAGGTTGAAGTTGCTAGGTCAAGTAGTTGGGTTATTGTTGGCATGTTGAGGTTGCAAGGAAGAAACGATTTAGAGAAGATTCAAGAAGGAATTGAGGAAGGGCCTACTTGGTACTAGGAGAAGGACTTGGTCTAGGGATTAGGTCATTGTATCTCATTTGAAGCAAATTCTAAGAAGAGACGAGTTTTTGGGTTTTCCCGTTGGAGGGGTTTTACCGTGGCTAAGAGCCTATATCTATATCCTCTTTTGTGGTTGTTATTTATTGATATTGTTTGATGAAAATATATAACTAAATAACATAAAGAAGATAACCAATATTCATAAGCAAATATCAAGGTTAAGAAAATAAGATATAATAAGCTGCCACTTTACATTTTCTAACACCTATTTTCATTGCTAGTCTAAAATGATGTTGGTTGCTAGTGTGATTTACAATTTCACTATATAGGTGATTGACCAATGGTTGTTGTCACCATGTAAAAGGTGTTGGAACAACATGTGGAAGTATTTATTAAGTTCTTGTAGTAACCAATATGCAAATCTTTCTTATTGCAAAGATACGATTTTGTCTAATTACAACACCATGCAAAGTTACTCTGTATTAATTGAAAGTTACACGAGGATGTGAAAGCATGAGATGCGTGTTCTTATACTAATATCATGGATGTAGGGGTTATTTCACCATGATAGTGTTGTGTTGCATTGGTACAAAATGAGTGCTCAAGAGTATTAATAGATAGTGTGAAATGATTTGTAATCTGGTATCTGATTACATGTTTAAATTGTTGTATAAGATTTGGTAGACTTGATGCATGCTAATTGATACATTCATGGATGAAGGGAAGGATTTTGATGTTATCCCTTGTATTTTCATTTCGTCATTTAATTAATTATGCATGAGTTAATGAGTATGGTTCACTTATTTTGTCTATTGACAAGGATATTGAGCCAAAGAAAATAAGTTTATGCTTTGTTAATGAGTTGCTACAACTCTCTGTATTTTGGAAGAAAATGAACTTGAAAGTACTATATATTTCTATCATGCTTATGATTGAGGGTTTCTCGAGTTTTTTCATTAATTTATTATGAATTTTTTAGCCATTAAGTGCTGGAACTAGTGCTTGAGAAGTTGGAAAAGTTGGAAAAGTTACAACACTGTTAAAATACGGAAAAAATTTCATTTATGGTTAGCAGGTCGGCTAGGTCATAGGTCAAGAGGTTGGTCGAAAAGGCTCAACCAGTAGCGGGTGTTACCCCAACCTACCGCAGGCTGACCTGGTCCTTTGCGACCCATAGGTCGGAGGTCAGAGCAGGTTGAGGGTTAGGCTAACCCCGACCTAGGTCAGAGGTTAAGGGTTAGGCCCAATTGGTAATTTAAAAATATGTGTCACAATAGGAGTGATGATCGTAACCCTCATAACTTGTGTCCTCCACGTAGACCTATCCATGGTGGAAATGCATCAGGTGCCATGTGGGCCTTTGTGAGGTTTCCATGTCGAGGTCATCATGACATGGTGGGGTTAATCAGTCCATCTTCAAAGGGCCATAAATTTTGATCTGTAAGTCAGATTAAGATGAAATTTATGTTTTTGGAATAATCTGGATGAGACAAATGAAACAATGTCATTTATATAAAATTATAGCAAAATAAAAAAAGTAAACTTTTTTAACTCTTGTTCCCATAACTGTACTTTGGGAGCTGGGTCAGCAGAGTAATCATCTCCTTCCAACTTTGGTTGGGTATTGGGGTTATGATGGGTGTGTTTATATGTGGTATTAGAGCATCTAGGTTCAACACTTGTATTGGATGGGGTCTAACATAAACAAAAATTAACATGTTTAATTGATTATGGGAATGATTGGATGCATGCATGATTACTATGTTTTTACTGTTATATATAAGCTAACAATTTCTGTTGATATAAATATGTTGTTGGATATGCATGCATGTAAATTGGTGCTAGCATGGCTATTTTTAACAATTGTGTTGAGATTCAACAAGATGATGAGCTTAGTGAAAATGATTCGCCTTCACTAAGTGGGCCCGCAGGCTATTTTTAGGCGCAAGTCTATTTTTAGACTATGTCTATTTTTAGACATGGTGATCATATTTCAGAAGTTGCAGGATGCTATTTCTGGATGGTTGGTCAAGTTGGAAAAATAGATGAAATTTTATTTTTAGAATATTGGGCGAAGTCTATTTATAGATCGTCGATCTAAAAATAGAAGTGTCGATTATTATTAGCTCTTAATAATAATTCGACAATAAACAACAAATTATTATCTTGGAGCACTTAATTTCAGTGCACATATTTGGAAAATCAGTGGGCTGAAGGAATTACGCAATTCCTAGGGTTTACTGGTGGTTCATGCATGGAGGACTCAATTAAAACTGAAGTGGAAAAGTTATGACAGAGTTGGAAGAGTAGTTCATGGAGTTGTTATTCAGTTTAATCCCAAGCACGGAGCAACTTAGTTGAGCTAGTTGTATCTAGTCTAACTGAATGATACACTAGTGATAGTGGAGTGAATTAATTAGTTAATTAATTCACAAATAATAACTCATTAATCAACTGAACAATACAAAAGTTAACTACAGTGCATGTCAGTTCCAATGGAGACCTAGTGGAGAGATAGGTGAAAGGGCAAGATGGACTATTTGTTGTGACTATAGTGATGCATTGATTGCACCACACACACATTGAAGTTTCCAATAAGGATTGCACAGTAAAATCAAGGTTAATTCGAATTCATTCAGAGCTATTCTTTAGCAGGGATTTGCATAGTGGAGGCAGGCTAGCAGGTGGCAAGAAATCGGTGCATGGATTTGCAGATTTCCTCTGATTAGTGTGTGACGATTGATTGTACTGAGAGCTTGATGTAGTAAGCTTTGTATGAGATTGTTACATGATCTCCATGATACATAATATATGATAGTTGGGGTTTTCACCTTCAGGATTTCCCGTTAAACAACTGTGTTATGTGCGATTGTTTTTATTGCTTCATGTGTTTGCAATTGATTTTAATTTCTGCAAAAGATTAACAGTGGAAGGATTATGTATTTAGCAAGAAGATAAATATTGTTAGATCAGGAGAATCTGGATATATACATGCATCTTGTATATAATTTCTACATGGTATCAGAGCAATGTTAATTCTTGAAGATTGCAATTGTGAAGAATTGCTGAGTTTGTGCTGGTGGACAATTTGAATTTGCTTCAAAAAATTCTTGGTGCGAAAATTGAGTATACTTTGAAATGTATTTCATTGGGTTGCGATAGGAGTATGCCCTTGATGGTAGCTCGAATTAAATAGCCTAGAAGGATAGGATGGAGGCGGTGCTGGAGGATAATGGACTGAAGGAGTTCATTGATAGCGATGTTCCTAAGCCGGGATCTAGCGATGCGACATTACTTGATGCATGGCAAAAGAAGATAGCAAAGACAAGAATAATTCTATTGGAAGCTATGAAGGACCATATTGTGTCCAGCCTTCAAGGGAAAGCCACTCCATTTTTAATGTGGAAGGCTTTGACAGATTTGTTCCAAAGCAGCAGCGACGAGAGGAAGTTGGCACTGAAAGATAAGCTCAGAAAAATAAAAATGGAGAAGGGCGACAGTATTCCAAAATATCTCACAAAGTTTTTCCACTGTAGAGATGAAATGGGAAGTGTGGGGATTACTGTTGATGATGAATACTTGGTGAGCTTGGCTCTCCTTGGGCTTCCGAAGAGTTGGCATAGCTACGAAGACTCTATCAATGGACGGGAGAAACTGCCGGGATGGGAGCGACTTTGGTCGGATCTTGTACAGGAGGAGATAAGGCGAGGTACCAGGGATGGCTCTTCATCGAAGAATGAAGATGAAGAGAATTACATTTTGGCTGCCAAATCAAGGAAAGGGAAGGGGAATAAATTTCCTTCAAAATCCGAAGCTAAAGGCAAGAAGCAAGATTTGTCCAAGGTGAAGTGTTTTCACTGTCACGAACATGGGCATTTTGCCACTAACTACCCATAGAAGAAGAAGAAAAAGAAGGTTGCTAGAGCTATAGCTGGAGAGGCCTTAGCCTCGCAATTTGAACTTGATTTCTCTTTGATCGCATGCTTGGTTTCAAGCTATATGGGATCGATGTGGTATCTTGATAGTGGTGCGTCTTTCCATATGATGGGAGACAAGGAGTTTTTTAGTGACTTGGAGGAGAAGGACCTTCAAATGCACATAGAGATGGGTGACGATGGTCGATACAGTGCGACTGACATTGGGACCATTACCTTTGAGAGGGAGTCAGGTAATCCATTTTTGTTGAAAGATGTTATGCATGTTCCAGGTTTGAAGAAGAACTTCGTCTCAGTCACAATGTTGGAAGACAAAGGTTATGATGTTGTTTTTAGCGATGGAAAAGCTTTCCTGCGACATAAAAAAACAGGTCAAACCAAGAGGATAAGGATTTGAGTTAAGAATCGCTGCAATGGTGGGAAAAGTAGAAGAAGTGGTGAGCTGGGATGAGGGCGAATTATGGCACAGGAGATTGGGCCATCTTCACCATGGTGCTTTGAAGATTTTGCAACAGATTTATACTGGACTTCCCAAGGGTACTCTTGTGCAGTTAGATTAGTGCAAGGGATTTACTATGGGTAAGTTTGTGAAAACCACCTTTCATGAGAAGGAGAACTGTGCTTTAGTGATCCTGGAGAGAATTCACACAGACGTGTGTGGACCTTTCTCGGTTGCTTCAACAACAAAACACAGGTATTATGTTATATTTGTTGATGAATATTCTCATAGATGCTGGATCTTCTTCATGTAGAAGAAGAGAGAAAAATTCTCAAAGTTCTATGAGTTTAAAGCATTGGTGGACAAGGAGTCGGGGAAGAAAGTGAAATCTCTACGAAGCGATAATGGTGGTGAATACATCTCGGGTGAATTCAAAGACTTCTGTAGCAAAGAAGGAATTCAAAGAGAACTCATAGCTCCTCATAAACCACAACAGAATGGGGTCGCAGAAAGGAAGAAAAGAACGATCGTGGGTGCTGCACGAGCTATGCTGCATGATCAGGGCCTACCGATGCACTTGTGGGTGGAAGCATGCAACACTGCGGTTTATGTGAAAAACCATTGTCCTCATAGAGTACTTGGAATGAGTACACTTGAAGAAGCTTTTACTGGTAAGAAGCCTGATATTTCTCATTTGAAGATTTTTGGCTCATATGTTTACATTCATGTGACAAAGGACACTAGGAAGAAGCTGGAGCCGAATGCAGAAGTTGGGATATTTTTGGGGTACACAGAAACACCCCATAATTATCATGTGTATTTTCCAGACAGTCGGATGACTGTGGTGCGACGAGATATAAAATTCAATGAGGTGAAAGCCATGAAGTTGTCGCTTGAGAGGGAGCTACACTTGCATGCAAAGGAGGAACTTCTTGTTCCCAAAGATGAGCCTCTAGATGTGGATAATCCACAGGAGGAGATTCATGGAGTGGAGGATTCCACTCATGTAGAACCAAACATTAGACAAGGCATAAAGCGTACCATAGAAGCTGAGAGACCGAAGCTTGATGCGGCATAGAATGTAGGAGTTCCTACATCATAACGCAGACAGAGACAATCACCTGACCGATTTACTGGATACATGGCTCTGATGAGCAAGTGTATCGTGACAGAGCCATGTTATTTTGAATAAGCAGTGCAGGAGCCCACACGGGTAGATGCCATGGTGGTGGAGTATGACTTCATTGTCAGAAACAATGCTTGGGAGATTATTCCACGGTAGGTGGGTAAATCAGTTGTAGGATCAAGATGGATCTACAAGGTAAAGAAAGATGTTGATGGGAGCGTCGAGAAGTATAAGGCAAGATTTGTTTCCCGGGGCTTCTCACAGATCGAGGGGATTGATTATGAAGAAACCTTTGCACCTATCTCACGATATTATTCCATAAGGACCATCCTTGCTCTCTTAGCGCAGATGGGTTGGCACATTCATCAGATGGATGTGAAGACTACGTTACTTAATGGGATCATTGAGGAAGAGGTGTACATTGATCAGGCTGAAGGATTTGAGATCTACAGTAGCGAGTCGCATGTGTGCAGGCTCAAAAGAGCACTGTATGGGCTGAAGCATGCATCTCGTGGTTGGTACACATGGATCGACAACTATTTCATTGGACTTGGCTTCACCAAGAGTGAGACAGATGTAAACCTATACCAAATTGTGGTGGAGGGTAAGCTTTTAATCATTGTTCTTTATGTTGATGATTTAATACTAACGGGTGATGAGCAGTTGATACACTCATGCAAGGCAAATCTTGCAAAGGAGTTTGAGATGAAGGATTTGGGCCTTCTTCATTATTTCCCTGGATTGGAAATATGGCAGCGGGAAGGTGAAATGTTTGTGTCTCAAGGAAAATATGCTTGGGAGATACTGGAGAAGTTTCACATGCAAGGATACAAGCTTATCAACACTCCTCTTCCAAGAAATTTGAGGAAAGAGGATGCTACATTGGCAGAGGTAGTGGATGCCACTGTTTATCGACTGTTGGTGGGTTCGCTCATGTATTTAGTTAATAAAAGGCCGAACATATGATATGCGGTGAACCAAATTTCACAAGTGATGGTTAAGCCTACCAAGCTCTTTTGGAAGGCAGGCAAGTATGTCCTGAGGTATCTCAGGGGCACATCTGAGTATGGCTTATGGTACAGATAGACGGATGAGGTGAAGTTGCATGGCTTCATGGATGCAGATTGAGCAGGTAGCCCAACAGAAATAAAGAGCACATCAGGAGGGATTTTCAGTATCGGATCTACGACAGTTTCTTGGTACAACAGGAAACAAAGATACTTGGCACTCAGTTTAGCGGAAGCAGAATACATGGTAGCAAGTCAAGATGCATGTGAGGCTATCTGGATGAGGAAGATCCTGGTCGGTTTGTTGGATTCTCATTTATATCCTACAGTGATACATCGTGATAGTCAAAGTTGCATTAAAATCTCAATTAATCCCGTGTTTCATGATAGATCTAAATATATTGATATCCGGTATCATCATATTAGAGATTGTGTGCAGCGGAAGATCATGTTGCTTCAGTACATTCCTACGGAAGATCAAGATGCATATATTCTGATGAAGGCACTCACCAGGAGAAAATTCGAATATCATAGAGGCAGGATTGGGGTGAAGGATAATCCCTATCTTATTGAGAGGGAGTGTTGAGAGTCAACAAGATGATGAGCTTAGTGAAAATGAGTCACCTTCACTAAGTGGGCCCGCAGGATATTTTTAGGCACAAGTCTATTTTTAGACATGGTGATCATATTTCAGAAATTGCAGGATGCTATTTGTGGATGGTTGGTCAAGTTGGAAAAATATATGAAATTCTATTTTTAGAATATTGGGCGAAGTATATTTATAGATCGTCCATCTAAAAATAGAATTGTCGATTATTCATAGCTCTTAATAATAATCCGACAATAAACGACAACTTATTCTCTTGGAGCACTTAATTTCAGTGTACAGATTTGGAAAATCAGTGGGCTGAAGGAATTACGCAATTCCTAGGGTTTACTAGTGGTTCATGCATGGAGGACTCAATTAGAACCGAAGTGGAAAAGTTATGACAGAGATGGAAGAGTAGTTCATGGAGTTGTTATTCAGTTTAACTCATTTAATGGAGTTAAACTTAGTTGAGCTAGTTGTATCTAGTCTAACTGAATGATACACTAGTGAGAGTGGAGTGAATTAATTAGTTAATTAATTCACAAATAATAACTCATTAATCAACTGAACAATACAACAGTTAACTACAGTGCATATCAGTTCCAGTGGAGACCCAGTGGAGAGATAGGTGAAAGGGCAAGATGGACTATCTTTATGACTATAGTGATGCATTGATTGCACCACACACACATTGGAGTTGCCAATGAGGATTGCGTATTCAAGGCAAGGGTAATTCGAATTCATTCATAGCTATTATTTAGTAGGGATTGCACAGTGGAGGTAGGCTAGCAGGTGGCAAGAAATCGGTGCATGGATTTGCATATTTCTTCTGATTAGTGTGTGACGATTGATTGTACTGGGAGCTTGATGTAGTAAACTTTGTATAAGATTGTTACATGATCTCCATGATACATAATATATGATAGTTGGGGTTTTCAGCTTCAAGATTTCCTATTAAACAACTGTGTTATGTGCGTTTGTTTTTATTGCTTCATGTGTTTGCAATTGATTTTAATTTCCGCAAAAGATTAACAGTGGAAGGATTCTGTATTTAGAAAGAAGATAAATATTGTTAGATCAGGAGAATTTGGATATATACATGCATCTTGTATATAATTTCTACAAATTGGCCTGATTATAACAACCTTGCAAAAGCAAGTATGGAATTATTTTTTGTTATTTATTTATATTATCATATGTGTAACAATTGCATTTGAATGACAACACATCACAAGCAAAAAAAAAGATACGAAAGACAAAGAAATGAGGACGAGAATGGTACAATACAAATATGATCAATCACACCATGGATATGAATAAGTAAGGATGAATGAAGAAGAAATATCAGTTATCAGAGGGGAAGCGGTAAACTCTCCTGACTGGATGGACACCTTGAGAATTATAAATGTTGAGATATGAAGTTGTAAAGAATATAATGAAAGGTTGATAAAGGCTCAAGAAACGCAGGCTGAGGTGAATGTAGTCATACTGCAAAGCCTCTTAGTGTTGCAGATACAAAGGTAACATGATCTAGGAACTAGTCATAAAGATAGTTATAACTCTTTGGGGAATAAGAGAAAACAAACAAGGCAGATGGTGGCAAGTATAGGAAGAGGCACAAAGGTGAAAGTGAGGACATTATGAGAGGCTATCAACCATTGAGACCCATAAAATAAAAACCAACACTCATGGAAATCACTTTGGTAGACATTCTAGCTCTAATACAAGGTGATATCATCACCATTCTCATCATTACCATCATCAGAGAAAGAGAGAAAAATAGTATATGCCTAAAACATTTAAGAAAGCCAAACCACCTACATTTGGAAGAGAGATGAATAAATTTGAAGATGCAAAGGCATGCCTGCTTGACATGAAGATTTTTCTTAGAATCCATGATTATTTCAATAACATGAAAGAAAAAGTGTCCACCTATAGTTTGAAAGGAAAAATATACATGTGGTGGGAGGATTTGAAGAATGTAAAAGGAATGAATAAAGCGAAATTGGCTTGGAGAGAGTTTGAGGGCTTCTTCAGAGATAAATAGTTATCAGGAAGATATCATGACAACAAGGAAAAGGAGTTTTATGAGCCGAAAATGGGACAATTGTTGGATGAAGAATAAATTACAAAATTTATGGAATTGTTGATATATGTGCCATATCTCACGGAGGATAAGGAAAACGTTCAATGATTTATTAGTGGGATGCTTGTGTCATTTAAATATTGTATAGAGTTTTATGAAACAAAAACTTTGGATGATGCCATAAAGAAATTAAAGCATTGTTATGAACAAGTAAAGCACATGCCATAATTTAAAAGTGATTGGAAATCAAGTAACATTAGTAAGGATAAGAATAACTTTCCCAAGAAAACTGTGAATAAGAAGGAAGGAATGCATTCAACTAGGGCGAATTGATTTCAAAATAAATTTAGTTCAACTGCAAAAGGTAATGCACATTAGCCAAAAGGAGAAAAACACATATATGAAAGCAAAGAGTAGTTGAAATGCTAGACTTGTGGGGAAAATTGCTGAAAGAGGGACTGCCCACACCAGAAAAATTCATGTCCAAAAGTCTACAACACCTAGGAATCTCATCTGTGGGAGATGTGGCACAAAGTCCCCAAAATCTATGTAGTTGTGGATAATCGCTAGACAGACCATCAGGCGACCATCATTGAGATGGAAGGTAAGTTGTGTTATTAGATTATTTCTATTTTAATTGATCTCGGTACTAATTACAATTAAATTAGTTTAGAGATTGTGGAAAAATGCAATATGGCCAAATAATTACACACAAAACCATAATTAGTTTTGTTGGCAACAAGAACAAAGAGAAGAATTAGTTATTGGGTGAAATTGTGTGCATCTGAGCTCATCAATATGCCAATAACAACACATTTAATTTTTTTTCCATTGGGTGTGTACAGCATGTTATTGGGCATGGATTGGTTTTACATGCACATAACTAAATTTGATTGTTATGAAAAGGCAATTGAATGCCTAATCGATGTTGGAGAAAGAAAAATTTGCAGGATAAGCAAGAGCCAACTTCAGTAAGGCTGATTACATCCATGCAAGCCAAGAGTAGTTACCGAAAGGGCTGCAAATTATTTTCTATACAAATTTCCAACGATGGAAAAGTTAATGATAATATTGGGAAAGAAGAAATTGAAGTGTTGGAGAAGTATCCTTTGTTGCATAAATTCAGATATGTGTTTCCAGCTAATATTTTGAGACTACCTCCTCATAGAGAAGTTAATTTATCTATCGAATTAGTGCTTGGAGGAACACCATCATCCAAGGCACCATACCAGATGAGTACACCTAATTTGGTTGAATTAAAGCTACAAATGGGAGATATGCTTGATAAATATTAGATATGACTAAGTGTGTTACCATGGGGAAATCCAATATTATTTGTGAAGAAAAAGGACGAGACACTTAGACTTTGTATTGATTACAAGAAATTAAATAAAGTGACAATCAAGAACTGGTATTTGTTGCCATAGATTGATGAATTATTTGATAAACCAAGAGGATAATGAGTCTTCTCCAACATAGATTTTAATTATGGGTATCATCAAGTGCACATTAAAGAAAATGACATCCACAGAACTACTTTCCAAACAAGATATGCGAACTATGAGTTTTTAGTGCTACCCTACCACTTTCACATGTTTAATGAACATTGGGTTGTGTCGTTACTTGGAAAAGTTTGTGATATTCATTGTTGATGACATATTGGCATATTAAAAGACTGAAAAAGAACATGATAAGCACCTAGAAGTGCTACAATTGCCGAGGGAACACAATCTTTATGCAGAGCTCAACAAGTGTGATTTCTTCCACTCACAGATACCCTATTTATGGCACATTGTCTCTCAGAAAGGGATATCAGTTTATCTAGAAAAGGTCAAGGCCATTATGGAATTGCCAACACCAGAAAATGTGAATGAGATTAGATCATTCATGGGATTGGCAGGCTACTAGATGAGGTTCATCATAAAATTCTCCAAGATAGGCCATCTTATCACATCCTTATAGAGGAAGTAGTTAGTCAGTTGAAGCAGTTACTGAATGGAAAAACTGAATGTGCAAAAATCTTTGAGCAGTTGAAGAAGTTACTCACCAATGCACATGTATTGAGGATTACAGTTCTGGAAAAATATTTTGTGGTTTATATATACACCTGCAAATAAGGGCTCGACGGAGTCTTGATGTAGGGAGGACAAGTAGCTTTTTATGAGTCACAAAAATTAAATGAGCATTAGACAAACTATGTGACTCATGAATTAGAGTTAGCTACTATTATTCTTGCATTGAAGATGTGGAGGCATTACCTCCTTGGTAGAAATTTCATGCTCATGATCGATCATGGTGGACTCAAATATTTATTTGATCAACCTAAGTTAAATGAAAGGCAAGCTAGGTGTCTAGCTATACTTAGAAAATTTTAATTTGAGATCAAGTACATCAAAGGAAATGAGAACAAGTTTGCGGATGCACTCAGTAGAAGAATTCAATTGAATCACATAGCAACCATTATTTCTTATGCAATGGATTTAGTAGAGTGGGTCAAGCATGAAGAAACCATGATGTGAAATATCAACAAGTGAAGGAACAAATACAACAAGATGGTGAGGATGAGGAATATCATCTCACGGATGATGGTCTAATTAGAGTCAAGAATAGAATATATGTACCAGATAATAATAAATTGAAGAGGCTTATAATGTAAGTGTTTCACACAAAACCATATTCTAACCATTTGGGATACGAAAAGACTCTCATAGCCATCAAGAAGTTTTATTATTGACCTTATTTTAAAAATAAGGTGTCTGATTTTGTTGCAAAATGCATAGAATTCCAATAGGTGAAGGCTAAATGTAATCATCCAACAAGCTTATTGCAACCCATTCCCATTCCGAAAAGGAAGTGGGAAGTGATCTTTGTGGATTTCATCACTAGATTGCAAAGCACCTTAAAGCACCGTGATGAAATTATGGTGGTTATTGACAAATTGAGAAAGGTAGTTGAATTTATAGTAGTTACGAGTGAAGTGGCTCAAATATTCATAAAGGATATTGCGACGTTGCATGGAGTTCCCAAGAAAATTATTTTAGATAAAGATGCCAAGTTTAATTCAATGTTCTAGAAGTAATTGTTTATAGGATTGGGGACATAATTGGCTTTCATTACAACTTATTATCCATAGATATATGGGAAAACAAAGAGAAAAAATACAATCCTAGAATACATGTTGAGTATGTATGTGATGCACCAACAAAAGAAGTGGGAAGAATATCTTCCACTTGTAGAGTTTGCATACAACAATGGGCATCAAGAGTCTTTAAAGATGAACCCATTCGAGGCATTGTATGGAAGGAGTTGTAATAGTCCAATTAGCTAAAGTGATCCAGTGAACAGGGTCCTTATTGGGCTTGATATGCTAAAGGAAAGGAAACAACAAATTCAAATCACTGAGAATAATTTAAAGGTGGGATAGGATAGATAGAAGATCTATGCAGATCAAAATAGGGTGCACAAGGAATTCCAAGTTGGGGAACATGTTTATTTGATAATTAAACCCAATAAAATTTCCTTGGAGATTGGCTCATGTGCCAAGTTGGCACCATGATTTTGTGGGCCTTTTGAGATAATTAAAAGAATAGGATTAATGGCCTATAGGATGGCATTACTGGCATCAGTTAAAATGCATGATGTTTTCCATGTTTCTTTGCTTAAAATATATGTACAAGATTCTAATCATGTGATTTATTTGTCTGTGCTATAGGTGGAACTAGAGGGATAATTCAAGCCAGAGCCACTATGTATTCTCAACTAGAGGAGATTCATGCTCTAGAATCAAGAAATAGAGGAAGTGAAGGTGCAGTGTAGGAACTTTGGGCTCAAGGAAGCCACTTGGGAAATGGAGGATTCAATGAGGTCAACATATCCTTTTTTTTTTACTGGTTGAAGCAAATGTATATAATTATAAATACTGTACATAGCCTGTTTATAAAGCTCCATAAACAATATGTGTTTGTATTTAAGCATGCTTTCGGTGTTGCATATGGAATAAGAACACCGAGGACAATGTTCCCCCAAGGGGGAGGTGTTTTTGAAAACATCAATTAATCTACATTTATGTATGCAATGTAAAATTTTTAATAAAAATAAAATGGGCTGAGTAATGGGACATAAATTCTAAAGGGATGGGGTGATTACTTATTGGGGATATTACTTGTTGTAGTGATTTATTTTTGGAAACAATATTAATGTACGTAAAATTAAAATGAGGAATGATAGGCTTCCAGTTGACAAGAAATGTTGGCGCATATTACATTAATTAAACAAAAAATTGCATTTAAAAATAGCATGGGGAACAACTGGACAAGGGGCACACTCCACATTGGTTGCCATTGTTGGTAGGTGTTACTTTCAAGAGGAAGCTAGATAAAGAGAATTTAAACTACTGGAAAAGATGAAAATTAGCAGGGAATTGGAAAGGTCAAGGGAATTATAGTCAGGAGGAGGAATTTGAATGGTCGGGAGATTTTTAGAGTAGTAAGAGGAAGAAAAAAACATAGAGGGAAAAGAAGGAAAAATATAGTTGGAAAAAGGAAGAATGCAACAAGAAAGAGGAAAAGAGGAAATCAAATTCCAAGAAAAGAGTTGAACAAAAAAAATGCATGAGTTTTCGATTGGAAAAGGAGTAGGAAGAAATCACCAGGTGAGGAATTGGTTGCCTCTTGATTCCTCGTTGTCCTAGAGGGTGGATAAAATGTTTCTTAGGAAATCCCTAAGGGATGGGGTTGAGGACTTGATCCTGGAAAGTTCCTTGCATATTTTTGGATGTTTCTTTACTATATGTTGATTTTACTACGAATTTTGGAATCCTTGACTTGTGTTTTGAATGGTAGAGTAGTGGTCTCTAGAATCCCTGTGCTTTTTGTTAATTTCAATTTAATTGGTGGGCAGGGATGGAATAATATTTGGAATTATTCTGTCAATTGATGGATGTGTTTAATCCTTGAAGCAAAATATCCCTCAACCTCTGGAATCCAGCTCACGGGTGACAACTACACGTGAGACTTGGTTATAGTATTCAATGGTTGGGTGGAGAGTCATAGTACCGAACTAAGTTACCCATTAGTTTTGACATAAGTATCTCTCATGTTCTCATGAAATCAATCTATATATATATATATATATATATATATATATATATATATATATATATGCTATGCCTATTTTCATTGTTGGTTTGAAATGGTGTTGGTTGATGGCATGATTTATAATTTCACTGTATATGTGATTAACCAATGTGTTGTTGGCACTGTGTAAAATGTGCTAGAACAACATGTGGAAGTATTGATTAAGTTCTTGCAGTAACCAACATGAAAATATTTCTTATTGCAAAGATATGATTTTGTCTAATTACAAGATTGAGCATGTTACTATGTCTAAATTGCAAGTTACACGAGGATGTGAAATCATGAATGCATGAGATGCAAGATCTTACACTAATATCATGGATGCATGGGTTATTTCATAATGATGGTGTTGGGTTGCACTGGTAGAAATGAGTGCTCAATAATGTTAATAGATAGTGTGAAATAATTTGTAATTTTTTATCTAATTGCATATTTAAATTGCTATATAAGATTTGCAAGACTTGTTGCATGCCAATTGGCACATTCATGACTAAAGGGAAGGAGTTTGATGTTATCCCTTGTGTTTGAGTTCTATCATTTAATTAATTATGCATGAGATAATGAGTATGGTTCACTTATTTTATCTATTGACAGGGCTGCTGAGCCAAAGAAAATAAGTTTCTACTATGTTAATGAGCTGCTAAAACTCTCTATATTTTGTAAGAAAATGCACTTGAAATTACTATATATTTGTTATCACACTTATGATTGAGTGTATCTCGAGTTTTTTAATTTAATTATTTATTATGTTTCTAGTCATTAAGTGCTGGAAGTAGTGCTTGATAAGTTGGAAAATTTATATCACTTTAAAAGTGTTGGAAATTTAAAAAAAAATTGCATTTTTGTTTAGTAGGTCGACTAGGTCGGAGCTCGGGAGGTTGGCTAAGAAGGCCCTACCTTTGGTGGGTGTTACCCTGACCTACCATAGGTTGAATTTTCCCTCTGTGACCTATAGGTCAGAGGTGAGAGTGGGTCGGGGGTTTGGGGTGAGGCTAACCTTGAATCATGGCATTGTGGCACCAAGTGAAGTTGTGTTGACCCTGACCTAGGCCAGAGGTCGAGGGCCAGGGCTCATTGTTAAATTTTAAAATATGTCACAGTAGGAGGGACGACCTCGAAACTCCTTGGAACTTGTTTCCACCACATGGACCTGTCCATAGTGGCTATGCATCAGGTTCCATGTGGGTTCATTCACCTTATCACCTGCCATGTGGGCCTCTGTGTGGCTACCACATGGAGGTCATGATGACGTGGCAGGGTGTAATTGGTCCATCTTTAGAGGGCTGCAACTTTTTATCCATAAGTCAGATTGATATGAATTTTACATCTTTGGAATCATCTTGATGAGATGAACACAATTATGTTTTTTATATAAAATTTTGAAAGAATTGAAAAATTAGAAATTTTAACTCTAGTTCCCATAACTGTAGTTTGGGATCTAGGTCAGTAAAGTAATCATCTCATTCTAATTATATTTGGGTTTTGGGGTTAGGATGGGCGTGTTTACATAATCAAAATGGAAATTTCTAAAGAAAAGGATAACATTTACTTTAACTCTATCATGGTTTTAAGTAGATCATGCCCTATGACAACCTCAAATGTATTGATTACATCCCATTCATTCAAATCATGACTTATCATTTCAGATCATAACTTCAATTTTAATATTTCAACCAATATTCTTATATTCCACCAATACACATAGAACAAAATTGAGCTTACATCTTTAATTCCCAGATCATATATAGTAATGAACACCATTAGCACCTTTAAAATCACTATTGTCAATTCCCTTATATTGTTTCCAAGGCATGAATTGGGCTTCTAGAATTGATCTAACGTACCAAGGATGCGTGCCAACAAACTCAATAATAGTTGGAATATGAGGAATTGCAAGATTTAAACAATAAACTTAACTTATCGTGCTAGTTTCTCTAAGATTGAGCTCCAACACACTTTTCCCACTTGTGCTTATCCTCTATCTGACACACCACATCTAGTTTTCTTGGTTGGCATGGACACCTCTAATTTTTTTTTTTAAATATATCTTGGTGTTGATTTTTTTGAAACAATTAAGGTCATTAAATTAGTGGGGATCCTCATCGATCATAAATACTTTCTAATTTCTATTGTAAATACTTGAGGGAAAAACATTGATAAGTTTAAACCATAAACAATCCAATTTATAATGCCAAAATCTAGGTGGAAGTAGATTTAGAAAAATGTATCCATGAAGCTATCCCATTGAGTTTGGATGAATGGATCCATATTCAACCTTTGGATTATGAATGATTCCTACCCTGAGTGTGGCCATTTCACTAGGTACTGTAAAGAAAAAGAGCATTAGACACCAACAAAAGTGTCATTGGGGCATAAATTTCATCATACAAGAAAATCCAAAGGGAATATACAAGCTACAAACTCAACTAAGGAGGCTTCTACACCTATTTCATTAAATAATTTTGGAGTCCTTACCCATCTTCATGAAGAATGCAATGATGGACCAATAGAAAATTATGCTTTAATCTCTTAGAAGAAGTCAAGGAAGGAAAATTCCAACCCTCCATTTAGGAGTTCCCTCTAGTTGATATATTCTTTGAACCAATCACAAACCAAAGGGTCCCATTTTTTATAGGCCACCCTAAATGATAGATATATTTGAATTCCTCTCTTGACATCTCAAACCCTCTCCTTCTGAGAAAAATCTTTGAGCCTAAATCCATTGCTATTATGCAGTTTAAGAAATACCTATTAGTCTCTTTCGTTAGTTAGAATCTAAAGTTCTCATCAGATATAAAGATCAATGGTTGTAGGAAGAAGAGGAAATAAAAGATGACTAACCCAAAAGAACCATTGGAAGGAAAATAATAAAGAAAAAAGAGAAGAAGAAGCAGATCACATAAAACGGTTTGGGGCTCAAGTTACTCTCCCATTAACCTTAAGCAATAATGTAAAACTCCTTATCCCAAGAAATGAAATTAATCTCTTGGAAAAATAGGATAATTTTTAGTAAGAAGAAGAAAGAAAGTGTTAAAAACATAATTTACTTCCTTTTGATATTAGATGTTCAAGAAAAAAATGATGAAAACTCTTAAATAAAGTATTGGACAGCTGGCATTGTCTGGATGGCTAGTGGCAACAAGTGTGTTGACATTAATGTCAACAATAATGCTAGGAGATGTGTTGGACAATTGAAATTTTCTGACAGTTGGCAAGTGTGTTGGCATTGATGTCAACTAGAATAACATGGATGAAGGTGGAAACCAACCAAACTAGGTTTGATGTAGGTGGCAACAAGTGTGTTGGCATTGATCTCAACCAGATTAGCATTGAGGTTGTGTTGTACTATACAACACCCCCCATTTATTTTAATAATAAATAGGGACCCTTTAAATAGAATTTTAGAAGCATTATTTTTTTTTAGCGTTAAGTTTTTTAAACTTGAGGAATAAAAGGATTTTTTATTTTTGGATTTGATTTCATTGCGCTTAACACAAATCACAAAGCTTACAAGCTAAACAAAGTTAAAACACATGTAAAATCTGAGAATTGCAATAAAGCACTTCAACCTTTTTGAATTATATAAATTCCCTGTTGAAAAGTTTAAAAAGCCCTTAAAAGTTATAAATCGTGTCGCGCCTCCTTTAAAATACAAACTTATATCATTTCAAAAGGAATTGCAATGAGTCAGACCCGATGAGACAATAAATGAATAATGAAATGTATCCATAAAATACGAGAAAGCGCAATACCTTGAGCCTTTAGTGCATATCACATTCCACAACGATTAACCAAATGGAAAGTTATATTCACGGTAAGAAAGTGTGATGTGCGATTTGCGCAGATCACATTTCGCATCTCACTAGCGGCGAAAACATATAGTATTGGTATCTGCTAAAAGTTGCAATTCACACTATAAAATTTATTATTCAAGTGCTTGAACTAATCCTTATTCAATCGATTTGTTACAAGATCTAATGACTTAGATCGTTGGATTAGAAATATTGCGTAAGTCATGTAAGAGATTTGATAAATGAGTTAAGGGTTATTAACGACATTCAATGGGTACAGGGTTCAAAAGATCGATATCCTAATTGAAGCATGTTTTAAATTTAAAGCACTGGATTTTGATTTATGTTGACTTAACTCTATTTCTCTGTCCTCGTCTCTCCTCATATCATATCTGAATTTACTTGTTTTTATTGAATTAAGGAAACTACCTAAGGAAGCAATTTCAACAGGAATGAAAATGAAAGGAAAATCAGTCACCCAAGCATCCTCTACAGAAGTCACAAATATGCCTCCATTATTTTTAGACACAACATGCAATAAGGATAGTGGGAGTTCTTCATGGGAAGCCATGTACAATCTGTTTGAAGGAGAACAACCAAGAGAACTAAAGAAAACAGTAACAACAGATGAGGCTGTTTCATCAGAAACTTCTTACTTTGAAGTTGCATGTTCATTTCTCCATAGGATAGCGATAAGGCTGAAGATATTACCATATATTAATATGGTAATATGGGTCATTGATAATCTCAACATTGCAAACATAAAATTCAAGATTTCCAAGCTAGAGAACATGGGTTCATTCACCGCTGAGGATTTGTGAACAATGTATCATTTGCTTTCGCCACAGAATATTTTTGACAAATTTTTCTTGGACAAATTTTCAAGAAACAATTCAGACCTAATGAAGGTGGTGAAAGGATGGAAGGAATGCCAGGGAAAGATAAAGTGGGATAAACTATGTACCCCATAACACAATTGCCATCACCTTACTGTTTTGTAGCAATAATGCTATGTAAACTATTTGCTAGACCTAATACCACTAAATTATCCATTGACTGGGGTCCTTTAATTTTCGTAGTCGTTAATTCCACTATCATGAATTTGGAAAACATTTATCTGATAACTTGCCCAAAACCATTATGGATTACATAACCAATAGAGTCTTTTCCAGTAGGACAATTCATCCATTTTACATGAGCGCATATATCATGGATGCTATATGTTTCTGCTCGAGTTGTCCTATTATGGGTTGGAATTGGGCAAGTCAAGACCCTAACCCGATGTCTATTTATTAGAAATCCCCATGGGATTCTGAATTTCATTAACATTTTTACAAGATTTTTCATGGAGTTATGTTGCCTATTTATCAGATTATTTTTAATGAAAGAGTTCCTAGAATTTAGAAAGAAGCCAGTGCTGATATTTTACCTGTAGCCAGATGTTTTGGTGAGGAAATTTTTATTTATATTAGAGTTTTTGGGAGTCTCTCTTCTCCTCATGTCCTACCCTACTACATTCAAGATAAACTTTTGGCAAGAGGAATTGCATACCAAACTCTTGTAAGTGGTATAACTAAGAAACTCAGAGATTACAAGAAATCCATCTAGCTTAATTTCCCATTACAGTGTGGTACTTTCACCCTTTTTGACATAGGTCATGCAGCTAAATAAATTCCAAATATTAATTCATTAAATCTGGCTTTAATGCCAGGAAGACAATATGATCCAAATGATGTGGTCCATAATTTTACCACTAGCATTAAACTCAGATAGTTCATGAATGAAAAATATATGTTCGATGATTTACTTGAAGGTGTAGAGAAGTTTGCAGATGTGTTAAAAACTGCATCTAATAAGCTCAGTGTAGCAGACCTTAATTATTTTCATCAATACATAAAGAAGAGGTTAGAAATAGTCCCATTGGACATTTTACTAATGGAAGATGTTAGAAGACCAACTCCCAGCATCAGTTTAGATGATGAAGCAAAAAATATGTCAGAAGGTGAATCATAAGAAAAATAAATTCGATATTCTGAGAATTCCCAACATCAGTGTCAGAGTTCAGAGCATTCTGATAATGAATCTGAAAGCAAAAATGAAAGCCCTGAGAAGATAATTGAAAAATTAATTAAAGGAATTAATATGCAAATTAAAGAAGAAACTTGTGGAGCTGAATCATCTTCAAAATAAGTTCAACATGTTCAAACTACACCTGACCAAGAAGTAAAACCTCAAGTACATGATTTAAATATAGAATGGACAAAGTTTACTAAATCATTGGAGGCACCACCACCACCAAATCCTAATCCTGAAGGGTCGACAAGTTTTCGAACTCCTGAGAAAAACCAGAATATAGTAGAAAATGCAGTGCCACTTCAGCAAGTACCAGAGGTTTAGGAACAAGAGATCATTCCGGCCTACCCAACGCAAGAAATAATTTTGAATATTGAAGAAATACCTCCACTAGATGTTTTCTACAACCCAAGTCACAAAACTGTAGTCAAGAGGAGGAAGAGAAGAATAATTGATGAAACTGTGACTGCTCTTAACAATGAATCAATATATGTTGTCTGGAAAGTCTCTTTTTCCAATCCTACAGAACATCTCACTAAACTGTCATAGTTTTCTGGTGCATATGCAACTGCTACAATTGATAAAGCAGAAGAAGTGAAATTTCTTCTCAAACAAAATGAAGATAAAGTTCAAGAATTGGAAAGACAACTAGAACAGGAAAAGCTTAATGCCAATAAGAAAATTGAGATGAAAATGTCACAGTTCCAAAAGGACTTTGAAATATTAAAGTTGCGGCACCAAGTACAAATTTCAGAGAAGGAAACACAGATAGAGGCAGTGATGGATAAACTGAAAAGCCAACCTCAAATAGAACAATTTATAAAAGATGCGCTTGAATGGAATGCAAAATTGAAGCAACAACAAGAAACTTTTTTTCACCAAATCTCAGCTATCAGTTCATATTGTGAGACAAGAAATATTTTGATTCAACAAGTGGCGAACATGAGGTTGGAATGTGAAAAGGTTGAAAAGAAAATTTATGAGTTCATCCTATGGCAAGAATCTGATATAGGAAATAAATATGATCTCCCTAAAATTGATAAGTTTCACAAAGATATTGTATTTAAAGAATGGGAAATGTAGTTAAGATAGGCAGAGAAGAAAACATCAAAGGAAACAAATTTAACAAATGAGATCATTGAGTATGTTAATGGAAAAATTCTAAATGATGAACTTATCAAATAATCTACAACCGAAGTTCTCCTAGAGCTTAAACTATTATAAGCACAATGGAAAGAAAGCACAAGGACACATGCATAAACTATTAAAAATATAACTAAGCTAGGTCAAGAAAATTACTAGAATTTTCTGATCAAACCACATCATCAGTGCCTAACTCTACAATCCTTAACTGATTACACTAATAAATCGTTACTAGCACTTTCAAATGTCGTGTTTAAAGGCCAGGACAGATCTGCGATCACACAAGCAGCTCAGCTAAAGCCGATGGTAGATATTTTCCATCTCAAAGATTAAATGAGAAAAGAAGATCAACCCACCTAAGCATATTGTTATATTTATTTCTAGATTGTAGTTTAGTTTACTCATTACGAGGAAGGTTATTTGAAACCTCCTCAAAATTTTATGTAATAATCTATTTTATACATATTTAGTTTAGTATTTAAGCCCTTCTCATGCTTTAGATAAGGGTCTAGAAGTTTGTCAAAAAACATTTGCAAAGGAACGCACTTCTGTATGTTTGTGAATGCCTTGATGAATTAATGGAACATAATCTATTTTCTTTTGATATTGAAGTTGTTTAACTAAAGTTTCACTTTTGTACTCGTTGAATTTCTTTAACGTGAAGAGAAGAAAAATACTACTGTCCGTTTGAATGAATAGAACCTCGTATATATGGTATATCTACACATTATATTAAGTTTTACTTCTTGAATTGACAATCATATTTTATCTGTATTATATATGAAAGCTGTTATCATAAGTAAATGTTAAATGCACTTTTTTACTGATATTTATTTATGGTTACTTATCTCCTATATGATCAAACTTATAATTTCGATATATATTTCACAATTGTTTTGAGTAAAATATTTTTTCAAAAGAATTATTTTTCAATAATTTTCATCTCTTTCAACTATTGAATAATATTCGTTACCAATTTTTGAAATATATCTTTCTAGATCGCATTGAAGAATGAATACTCCCAGGTATATTGTAGAATAGATATATAGTCACTACATATGATAGATTAAATCATTTTCCCATTTGAATGTTATAAACAAACACACCGTCTGTATCCTTATTGGGAAACTGGTCCCTTTACCCCCAGCCGGAGCCACTACACCAAATGGAAAAGGACTTGCTCTAAGGTCCGGACTGGGTGGTTTTCCCCCATGTTGTTGCAACGGAATTCCGAGGCTTTAACATGTTGGTGGCAATAGATGTTGACATCGACATGCTTGGTGTGTCAAGCTTAAGGGGGTCCCATATTTGCTGCAGCCTCCTATAAAGAATCATCACAATACCAGGCTTAGTGGAGAAGACATAAAAATATGACTATGATGGCTAGGGTGTCTCAAGCTTTGGAGGAGATTATGTCTCAAGAGATAAGCTCAGTTTCTCATGAAAGTGGCATAGTTGGAAAGTGATTGGAAATATATTTCCAACGGTATGTGGAAGTCTGAAAATGGACCTCTGGATCAAACGTGATGGTTAGTCAAAGTAAGGACCTCAAAGCCATTAGTAGAAGTTCCCAAAACCCCTGAAGACACAGAATCCCGAAGGTTTATCTAAAATAGTTATAATATGGCATTGAGCCGGGGAAGTGGGAACAGTTCCAAAAGCTTGGAAACTTAGAAGCTTCTAAGGTATATGTAATTTAGTTCAAAAGGGTTATGGGTAAGCAGACATACGGGATCCGACACTGCAACTGTATATATATGTGTGTGTGTGTATGTGTGTGCATATATATATATGTGTACACACACACACACACACACACACACACACACATATACATAAACACACACACACACACATATATATTTATATATATATAGATATACATATATATATTTATATATATACATATACACACACACACACACACACACACACACACACATACACACATATATATACATATACATATACATATATATACATATACATACATACATACATACATACATACATATACATACATATACATATTATACATATACATACATACATACATATACATATACATATACATCTATATGTATATGTATATATATATATATACATATAAGTGGGGCTGACAGGCATAGGCGAGTGTGACGTACAAGATGCTGACAAGTGGAAAGTGGGCCAAGCCCGAAATCTCAAATAGCACAACGCAGAGGAATAAGAGTGACATTTCCAGTGGTGCACATAGGTGGGCCAGACCGGAAGCCCAAAAGCCCGTAAGGAGTAGGAAATTCATTTTATAAATGTTAAGAGCATGTGGGAATCCGAGCTCCAAATATGTAAGGGTGTATGTATATGTGTGGGGCCTAAGGGATATCTAAGTAGTGGTTTTGCATGTTTTGGCGACCAAGAGATTTTAGGTTTAAAGAAAGAGCTTAGAGCTTAGAGGCCTAGCCTGAGGTCAGAACACCCGATTTTATGGCGATACAATGAAAAAGGCACTAGGAGAGGAAGACGTGCTCATGACTTGGTTTTGTGATAATTTTTCATGTTTAGTGACCAAGGAATTTTGAGCTATGAACAAAAAAAATATTGTGGAAAGCATATAAAGGGCTTCAAGCCAAATACAAAGAAGAGGGCACCAAGACCGGTTTGCATTGGAAGTGTTTCAATCTAGTGGGCTAGTGTCCAAAAGCTCGTAACTCTTATGAAATGTTATTTGGAAAAAGTTATAAGCACCAGGGCATCCAAGATCCTTATCAGTAGCGACATCTGATTAAGAGGATGTATGAGTCAGCAACTCGAGGGCACAATATTTAGAGGAAGTATGAGTCGACAACTGAAGTAAATGCACATAGTGAGTTTGGTGCCATAATATTAATGGCGACTGCTGAAACAAGCCTCCTCTATTCTCACTTGCATGCCACGAGAAATTAAATGAAGAGAGTGGCACAGGGGCACCATACCAACAAATTTATGGGCTTTGATGGCGTGTTGTAGCTAAATCAGGAAGGAGAGAAACACCTAAAGTGCATTCTGAGCTTTGTAGGTAGTTAAAGAGGAATAAAGAGCCATGTGATGTGTGTAGAAAAAATTCATGAGTGGTACTCCTTTAGTGTGCAGGTCGACTAAGATTTAATTCTCAATATGGAGAATCCATAAGTACCCATTATTATGCTGTGAGAGGCCGAGAGAGCCCGCGAAATTGAAAAATGATGAGATTTTCATGTTTGTGTGCTGCTGTAGAGTGAACATAAACTAGTATGATGCGTGGGTTGATTATAGAGGAGGCTACAAAGGAGAATAGAGCTGAAAAAAGGTAGATAAACTACCATTTATATTGAGAAATAAAGTTCCTTATTGAGTGTGGATTGGAGCATACATACAGGGAGTTGGAACTTCCATCTTAGTGGGTGTATGAACAAAGCTTGGGGGTTGATGCTTGCATAAATCCAAGGAGCTGCAAGTCGTCACTCCTAACAAATCCATGAATTTGGTGCTTTTGGTAATTTGACCAAGTGTCTACCAAAGAAGGAAGTTGGTACTTCTTGCTAGTGGGTGCTAGCAAACAATCAAAGGGATTTGATGCTTCCTGTGAGTGGTAGATCACAAAAATATTTGATGTAATAGAGTAGGTGCTCTTATTTCTACATCAAATAACAAACAAATATTTGGTGGTTTTTCTCCCATAAAGGTTTCCACATTAAACCTCGGTGTTCATGTGTATGCTTCTCATGGTGTTTGTATTCATGTGTTGATTTATGTTGCTACAAATGAGATGTTGTTGATTGTCACATGAATGAATACTAAATTTGAATACAAAAATATAAATTGGCACAAAAAGTTAAATTTAGCCTTAATACTGATTCACCCCCCTCTCAGTATTAAACATTGTTTCCATCATAAAGCCTCCCTTAATTGGGTTCAAAGCATCAGGGGTTGACACACCAAGTTAACGAGAATCCAATTTTCCTTCTTAGCTAGGGAATGCGAAAGATATCAATAAGAAAAGAGTTTTATGGTATTGATTGATGTGAATGAGACATGATGTTGGATTCATGAGACCACTTACAAATCCAACTTCCCTGCAATATCATTTTGATTTTTTGTCTTTAGAGATCTAACTACAAAGTGCCATAATTTCAATCCCAATCACTTGATTTCTCCTTTCCTAATTTTGTTATTGTATAGAAAAGGGGGAAAATCCATGAGTAATAATTTTATAAGAGACTAAGCTTGAAGATAGTGATTTCTATTATATCTGTAATAAGCCATGGAAATTTTTTCAAGGAGTCTCTATAAGTGAATGAGATGCATACAGGGGAATTAATGTTATTTATAAGAGGGAGAACTCATGAGGGTTGAGCATACCCAACATTCATTATTTAGTGTTTCTTTAGGTATTTGGGAGGCACATGCAAATTTTCAATATTTATACCCTTATAAACTTTAACGAGATTTTTTTAAATACTAATCTCTCCATGTAGATAGAAGAATCCTAATAGTGGATCTAAACTTGTTCCTATCTCCAGTGGAGAAAATATGGGTTCATTTATTAGAATCCCATAAGATATCAAGTACAAGACATCATTACGGATAGGATCAATGGATCCTTGGCCTAAAAGAGACATATATACCTAAAATAAGTGTTTCTTTTGCCTAGGGCATATCAAAAAATGTTTGATTCACTTTCTTATATAGAGTTGATTTATACTAATGAAATCTTCGATCCTATTTACTATAATCCTCTCTTTAGAGTTATATCACAAACCAATTTCCTTTTTGGTGGTGAGGGATGAAGACTTTGAGCCCATCTCCTTCAAATTCAATCACCTATGGTTGTACCATCACTTGGTTTGGGTTTTCATTCACGTATCCTGTGAGCTACTGATAGGAAGATTTCCTACAATAAGGGAGTATCACTCAATCGAGGTGCCAGTTAGGCCTATACTTGTTTGGTATGGTGATATTCACTAGAATGTCGACTCTGTTTCCACCAAATATATTTCTTCTCGAATGGAGAATTTTATTAAAGCATTTATAAATCCTAAATGCGGTCTATTTAATTATGAAAATGCAATCCTAAATCTAATCCTAATATAACGATGCTAAAGATATTGATCACATGCATGTAATTAATTACTGGAAAATAAGAAGAAATTCATTCTCTCTCATCATAAGTAACACTAACATATTCAAATATCATATGTAGGAATAATTCACATAGAAATGATATTGAATATGTGTGCACAATCAAATCTATAATCTATTCGTAATAATTCTATAAAAAAACAATTGACATAAATGACAAATTACAAGTATTTGTGGAAAATAAAAAAATGACAAAAATGGACACTTTCTAGGATAGACCATGAATTACAACCCTTCCCTTCATTCATATTTTTAGAAGAAATTCCTTAGTCTATAGCATAAGAAAAGTAGTTTAGCCTTCAAATAATTTATGTAACTCAATATAAGCATGAAGCATCAATTCCAAATCTTTTTCGCCCTTACGTTTTTAATCCTTCCTTAAACGATGATAGAAATATACAAGTTCTAGTTCTATATTTTCAAACCAACAGGTCTTCAAAATTATATTCAAACTAAAAAAAATTCAAGCTTCATTACAAAATTTCCAGCCCCTTCAACATAGAAAGAGTAGCCTTTGATAATTAATATTCCTCTTTTTTTTTGGTAACAACTAGATTCCTATTTCTACTCGTTCAATATTATTTTCTCAAAATGTTATTAAATCAAGTATAATATCTTCCTAAGACATTATATGGTTAGAGGTTTCTTTCTTTTCTTCTGTTTCCATTTGCAACATGTAAAAAATAATTTAGATAAAATTGTTGGTATTTACATCTCAGAAAGACATTTCTTAATATTATCATTAAAAATAAAGGTGTATTGAAATATTATAATAGAAATAAATTAATGAGAAGAAGATTAAATAAAGTATATCTAGCTTATTCCTTTATTCAAGATAATGGTTTTTGTTTTCTTAAAATAACTAAAAAATCACTATGATATCAATATAAATAATTATATTTATAATAAAATTATAATGTCTAAGGTTACTTGTACATTAATTAAATCAAATAATAAATAAAACTATCACAATTTATTAACTAAATAATAAAAAAATAACTCTGAAAAATAAAAGAATAATAATTAAAACATAAAAATATTTCCTCAATCTTCACATAGTAAATTTGTGCCCTTTTTTCTTTTGATTTTTTTTGGGCATCTTAATTATTGATCTAGAAAAATAGTCTACCCAAAATGTTAATTATAGTCTTAAATTTCCAAAGAGTAATTTCTTCCTTAAATTGGTTTTCTAAAACTCAAAATAAGACTCTTGGAATTTTTAGATTATTTTTAAACTATTAATTTGTGAGTTTATTTAATATTCCACATGCATTGTCAAAAAACATTTCATGGTGTTTATACTGCTTTTTCCACCTTAATAATTTGTATTTGATGGTAGAGTAAGAAAGGAATGTGGAGCTTATGTTAATATTTTTTATTGCATGTAATGTGGAGCTTATGATAATGTTTTTTATTACACACACATGCACCTCTAAAACCAAAAAAAATGAGACATTTGATATCTAGAAGAACGAAAAATGTCACAAGTGTTAAATCTCTAGATGTCCAGATATCTAGATACTAAATAAATAAAATTAATAAATAATAAAAATAATGAAGTTAAATTAAAACAACAATAAAAATAAAATAACAAAATTCAACCCATATTGACCAAGCATCCAAGACCTCTTGAAAAATATGGATATCAAGAATTTGGGACCATCCATGGACATCTAGATTTGGTTATATCTGGAATTCGAGACACCCAATAGACATCCAAGTATGGATATATTTGGGATCCAAGATACCCAAGAGACAACTAGATTTGGATATATTTGAGAACCATGTCACCCAAGAGATATCTAAATCTGGGACACACTATTCCCCAACATTAAACACTCAAACATACTATTCTCCATATTTGGATGCAATGACTTACCTATTCAACACACCACATCCCCTACCCTGTGAACATATGACATCACCTTCCTTATTGGAATACCATATCATTTTCCACGTGGATCTAAAGGACACATTATTTTCCACATCATCAAAACATGACGATAATACAAAACTCAATGGCCATAACTTTGTCTTTGAAACTCGGGATGAGAAAGTTTTTTTATCATCAAAAAGTTCTGAATCAGAATAATATGATTATGACCTTAAAATTAGGAAACAATGATATTAAGTGAATTGATATTTGAATAATCTCTAGTGCTTATTTGTTCAATCATTTCTTTATAACCTTATGTTTCTTGGACTCATAGTCATCATGATTATTCTTATTTTTCACAAATTTAAAATAATATACAAAAGGATAATCAATATTAATATCATATATCATCTTAGAAAAACATAGTCAAGCAATATTATTTACAAAATATCACAATTAAAACAATCAACAATAATCGGGATTCAACAATTTATTCCCTAATATTTCATTATCCAATTTGATCCTTAGAGAAATAGGACAAGAACTCAAAGGTAAAAGTAAATGTGTGTTGCTAAGGTTAACTAGTAATTGATGGTTTACATTGCATAAGTGTGAAGGCTAATGCTACGTTGATTGGGTAAAAATGTGATATATAATTTATAAACTTTTCGAGATTCTATGTAATTTGTTTGTAAAGTAGCATATATTATAGACTATGATGTTAAAATTAGGAATTTGTGACATTTGTTCACTCATTTATTTATTCCCTTGTTTTTCCTAGACTCCAAGTCATGAGGATTATTCTTATTTCTTACAAAACTGGAAAAACACAATCAAACAATCTTCTTTACAAAATATCGTAATTAAAATAGTAATAAAAAATGATTGAATTATTTATTAACTAATATTTCATCTTTTCCAATTTGATCGCATAAGAAATAAGATATGGAATCAAAGGTAAAGTAAATGTGAGCCACTAAGTTTAACTGATAATTGATAGTTTTATATTGCATGGCTGCAAAGCTCTTGATGAGTAGAATACGATGGTGGCCTTAAAATTAAGAATTTATAACATCGAGTGAAGAATTTTTTTAATAGTATCTATCTCGTTATTTGTTCACTCATTTCTTTATTCCCTTGTTTTTCTTGGAGTCCTTGTCATCAAGATTATTCTTATTTCTTACAAATTTGGAAAAAATGTAGAAAAATATAATCAATGTTGATATATATGATATAAAAAAAATAAAGCAATATTATTTACAAAATATTCTAATTAAAATAGTCAACAATAAAAAATGTTCAATGATTTATTTCCTAAGTTTTCATTTTGTCCAATTTGATCCCTAGAGAAATACGATATGAAAAAGATAAACGTAAATGCGTGCAACTAAGTTTAACTGTTAATTGAAGATTTTACATTGCATGGCTACAAAGATTAATACCACATTGATTGGGTGAAAATGTGATAGGAAATTTATAAGTTTTTCAAAACTCAATGTATTTGGTGTGCAAAGTAGAATACAATATGACCATAGTACATCATGCATTATTTTAACCTTGAACACATACCAAACTTATGAGTTTGGCCTCCAAATTAACATATTCAACTTAGCAGATATGTAGGATAGCTATAACACTATGTAGACTCAACCCTATGACATGGAAATTGAGTTGGAAATTGGCTTGGTGTTCTCATTTCATCATCTAGATACATTTAAAGTGAAACTATCCAGACATCTTGGAAGCTTGAGATAATACATGCAATTCAACCTCTAGATTTAGATGTAATTTGTAATGAAATGAATGACATTCAATCAGAAGACACAAATTAATTTCAATAATTTGCATCGTAGATTCATATACAAACCACTTGAGATAAATGCATCTATAATCTAACATATGGCATAATTAGTCCTGAAAAATATAAATTGGGTTTGAGTTTTAAAACAAAAGCATTTCCTTTTTGTTATTATTTAACAATGAAACATAGAGCAAATTGAATAATGGATAAATTTCTAAGGAAAAATCAATTAAACAAGTCCAAATAAATTAGGATACTCATGGAAAACTATAAAACAAATTTAATCAAAATATGCACAAATGTGATAAATAAAAGTCAAATAATTGGAAATGATTAAAAATTCATAATACAAGAAAAAATTTAGAAGGGTCCTCATTATTTTATGAATAACTCATATCACAATTGGGGGTTGTTGTACAAGCACCAATAAGTTTAATATCTTTCTGAATCCGACTCATATATTTGAGTGAGGAAGATCAAAGAAGCAAAGTAGAGATTTAGGGAGCTAGATAGGAACTCATTCTTCTTACCATCAATGCAAAGCAATGCTGGTGGACCTCAAGCTCTAATGGAGGATAAAGAACTCATAAAGACTTTTTTTTTTTTTTAAGGGAAATATCCAGATAGATCCACCAGAAGGATCACATCGTGCTAGCTTATTAGAAGAGCCTAACCTCAAGGGAATCAAGGATAATTGACCTTGTGACCTCCCATTAGTGAGGTGCTTTAGCAATGAGAACTCAACCATTTGAGCTAATTCTCTAGGACAGAATACATAAAGACATTACAAGCCAAATAAAAACAATCAGTTAGTTATTGGCATATTAATAGGAAAAATAAGAATATTGGAGGTTGAAATCTTATAGACTATGGCTAATCGTAGGGAAAGAAAACATAAAATACTTAAACATGCTTATTAGTTCTTATAAAATCAATAATCACTTTCCCAAAATATCTCTACCTAATGACCCCATCATCTACTAGTTAGACAACCTCCTTGAAGTAACCTATGACTACTTTAGGGACTTGTATATAGAGGGACCATCCTCTAAATAGGAAGCTTGTGATGGTATGTAAAACTCTGTCTCTTAATTGGTATCAATTAAATTCATCAAAAGATAAAACATGTAATCACTAAGGCTGATATTGAAGATGACATTTGGATAATGGAACTTGATAAGTCTCCAAGCCCAGATGGCTTCAATAATAATTCAAAGAAGATTGATTCATATTTATGCAATAATGAAATGATATACAGATATAAACATAAACATAGAGCTATAATGAAAACAAAACTTTAATTCATTAATATCAAAGTACTAAAAATTGTTGCATGTAGAATGAAACTAAATTAGTTTGGGTGATGGTAGCTTATCTATAAGTAGATATGTGACATCTACATTCCTTCTAAACTGTCTTAAAATGAGGTTCAAATGCCTTTTTACCATTAAGAAATAATGGAAAACCATAAACATCCAAAAACCTAATTTTACGAGATGAAGCGCCAAAATATTATAGGCCTCGTTGGGGTTAGTTGGAACATCAACTTCCCAGGGTCATAACTTTGGGATACGATCTCTGTTTAACTATCATAATACCTCGTTTGGAATACATCTAAGAGGAGGTTGAAAATAGACATTAAACTAGCATTATACCTGTCTCTTATCTCCATTTCCCCCCAAAAAAACGTCTTTTAGGCCCTCAAAACAACTCTGGAAGTTTAGGACCCTAAAAGATACCAAAAATAGTAAGTTGTGCTATAATTAAGGAAATTGAAAGAAACAACGGTTGGGTTCCAAGTGGAATAGGGGGTCGGTCACCAATATCCACCTAGATCAAAGACATTCATACAATTATTAAAGGATTTAGGAGGAAAATAATTTCAAGAGGAGGAATAACTCATTATTTGCTCAAAATCTTATGCTTGTGTTGCTATAGCCCTAAAAATAGTAATAAACTAATTTTTGTGCACTGTGGCTTTTGGCATCATGTTTTTGCATCGATTTTGCTTCATATTTACAT
The DNA here is from genome assembly GCA_034641835.2 of Pinus albicaulis. NCBI lineage: Eukaryota > Viridiplantae > Streptophyta > Pinopsida > Pinales > Pinaceae > Pinus > Pinus albicaulis. The sequence goes on from CM076575.1 coordinate 1,318,654,741, forward strand.
CTTAGTATTGATAATAAAAATATAAAAATTTATTATTTTTGTTTAGAATCATGATGGAGTCTTTTTATGTTGTTATTACATCATTAGTGTGTTGCTAATGATAGGCCTCATTAATAAGTAGATAATAAGGCCCATTGGACCTTCCTTCAACCTATCTTTACCTCTTTCCTCATATTTAATAACATCTTTTTGACTATTATGTGGTTACTAGGAAGACTAGAGGATGATTATCATATCTCATGGCATATTGTGGTTAATGTGTAGGAAGATAGTGCATTAAAATGTATTTACTATGCACACAAAAGATGTAGGAAGGTGGTCTCCTACATTTACTCACCCAAACCTTGACCTGCTCCCAAAAATTACTCACTTCCAGTTCGAAGATCCATTGGAAACTGATGAAGTCCAAGGCAACATGGAGAAAGATCCATATTTTTAGGAATTTTGGAGGGAAGCAACCCTCTTTCAAAGGAGGTTTCCCCTCAATTATTTTTGTATAAATAAGAAAGCCTAACGACTCAATAGGATTCAATTTTTTACAGGAGGATATATACTATTAAGGAGTTAATAACTTGTTGTTTCCATTCCGATTTCTAATGTAATTGAACACTATTTGCATTAAAAAAAAACTTGTTTTTGATCCACAACTAAGTTTATTTCAGAGGGTTTAGTCCCATTGGGTTAGGGCCCAACCTAGAGGCTCTAGTCTCCCTTTCTTCTATATTTCTTTCATGCATTTTAGATCTTTTATGAGTAATGTCTCCTCAAACCCACTCAAAAGTCAATCTTACACTCATAAAAAATGGCAAATGAGGTGAAAAAGAAAAAGAATAGGGAGGTTGACCCACTTGTCTGGATTGGGCAAGGTGCGAAGCTGCTTGCTTGACCAAAGGGAGAGTAATGAATTTATTGCTTGCTTGACCAAAGAGAGAGCAAGGTGCGAAGCCACTTGTCCGCTTCCTTTCCTAACCATATTTTCCTCATTTGTCTATAAAATAAATACTTTTGCAGGTCTTCCAACCATTTCTCTTGTGGGATGCTTGGTTGGGGATGTGGTATTGATAGACCAAAAATATATAGTTTCATTTTCCTTGTAGTAGTTAGTTCTTTTGAGTTGTGTATTTCTACATGCTCTATTCTCTGCACATCTAGTGATTGAATAAAAATATTCTTTGAGCTTGGAAAGCATAATATCTCATGAATTTAGGTCATATGCATGCTACAATTTAGATTTTATTTTGATGCAGTAGATAGATTGAAAATAAAATTCAACTCATCCTTTCTTATTTAGTTCCATAAAATTCAACTCATCCTTTCTCATTTAGTTCCATTTTTCTGAAATTTGGTTATTAGTTTGGGATTATTTTTAAGTTGCAATATAATTATTTTTCTGGTGTTTAGGTAATACTAGTGTTTTGTATCCCCGGATGTGGGTGCTCAAAAATGAGATGATGGGCCACTTGGAATCCATGTGGCAGGGCACTTGTCCGCCCCATGCGCCTGCACATGGTTGCCTGACCAATGATAAATGATGGAGCACGACTCCCTTAATTACCACCCTCACCAGCTTTCACACGACGTCCTTTGGCTGCTGATCATTATCTCAGTCTCGACCTATACCCATGGCTCTTAAATCCTCCCTTCGAGCTCATCCCACCTCCATTCATCTCTCCATTCAGCTCTCTATTTTTTCCTCTTACATTTATGTCACGCCTTCGGCTCACGGCTTTGTTCAGCCTCATTGCGGTTGCCTCTCTGCGAGGTCTCATTTCGGTTGCCTCTCTGCGAGGTCTCATTGTGGCTGCTCCTCTGGTGCACCTGAGAGCATCCCCTCCCTGTCTATAGTTTCCTCTCACTCGCTCAACATGCCAAGGTAACACAGAATGAGATTCCGTCACGCTGGTGGATGTGGCCTCCCATCCAGACCACCTTCCTTGATTTACATTGGCAGGGAGGTGAACCTCTCCGTGGATTGGGAGGAGCCGAGTATACTTGACCCTGTCAACCTCTCCGCTCAGCTGTCCCTTCATCTCCCAAGCCCCTTGCCTGAATCCTCTGGTCTTCGTCCCAAAAAGCGCCCTCAAAAATCCACAATTCAGTCTGCATCTATCTCCATTCCCCACAAGATGAAAGCTCTTCCTGTGCAGAGCACTTGTAGAAGCAACCATCGTTCCAGCAATGGTACAGGTTCTTGTAATGGTCATGGCTCAAGTGGTGATGAGGATGACAAGGACGAAGACACCAACTTACATGCAGCGTCCTCCAATTCGCTAGCTGCCCAGGTGTTTCTTCTCCCTCCTCCTTCTGTCCACGAGCTTAACAAGGAGGAGGACGAGTCTATTTATGCTTGAAGGATAATGGAAGAAGCTCCCAACCCTCTTGAGAAGAATGAAAGCCTACTTTAAGTCCAATTGCTGGGTTCTCACCTCTTACTCCAGATTTATTTTGACGTTATCTAGTCCGCAAGTGTTTTGGAAGTTTTTTCTAAACTTTTTTTTGTTATATTTCAATATTAGTCTCAAAAATAGACAAGTTGGTTTCCCATCTTGGGAAAATCCTAATAATCTCTACTTATGGGTTGGTTTCCCCACCTGGGGCAGTCGTTATTTTGCAGTTAATTTTCTGATACTTCCCTCCAGAATTGGCTTTCCAAAATTGGAGGACGAGCATTGTAATGTTTTGCCGTGTATGATATAATAGAAGTAGACTAAATGAGAAAAAAAAATACTATTGTTTTGTACGGGTGGAATTTACATTCCACACTCCTCCTCCCGTCATCAACCTCTTTCTCCTCACCTTACAACTCTCTAAAAACATTGTCCACTGATAACACACTTTTGGGTTGTTGAAGGTCACTGTGTGCATTGGTTTTCATGAAATATGGGCCCCTGAAGGGTAATATGCTTGGAAAATTCCCCACGTAACCTTAATTTACCCTCCACTACCTTTACCTACCTTTAAACCTACTTTAATACCCTCGAAATGCTCAAAGATCCAAGCATGTATCAAAACATGGCAATCTTGTAGCATCGTGTAAACTTGGCTAGAATTTCTCCTAATGCTTGGTTTTTTCCTCCAAGCCTTGAATAATTCCCCCTATGCTCTGAAAAAATGATTGAGGGAGACCAATACAACCTAGGACTTGCCCTTTTCCCACTGCAACACATTTATGCAATTAGGGTTAGTGGACAGATTTATGAATTTGGAAATACAGTGACGATTTTCTTGATTATCTCATGAGATTTCTAATGAATCCTATCACTAAGAATACTGTCTTTGGAACACAAGGATTAAAGTTTGATTACATGTTTTTTCTATACAAATTCGATTAGATTTATTTCTTTGATTTATGCTCCTTAATCTAGGGTTTCAATTTCAAGCATTGTTATTCCATTGCATATATTAGGTTTCCTTTATAATGCAACCTTTACATTATGAAAATAGGTTAATGTTTAAATTATTGCAAGTAGTGTTGCCTTTATATTCCTACAAGAAGGGATTATCACTCAATCAAGGTGCCAGTTAGGCTTATACTCATTTGGTATGGTGATATCCACTAGAATTTCGACCCCATTTCCACCAAATATATTTCTTCTCGAATGGAGACTTTTATTAAATTTTTTCTAAATCCTAAATTATGTGTATTTAATTATGGAAATGCAATACTACATATAATCCTAATCTAACAATGATAAATATATTGATCACATGCATGCAATTCATTATTAGAAAATAAGTATAAATTCATTCTCTCTCATCATAAGTAACACTAACATATTCAAATATCATATGTAGGAAATAATTCATAAAGAAATGACATCGAATATGTGTGTTCAATAAAATCTATAATCTATTTGTAATAATTCTCTACAAAAAACAATTGACAGAAATGAAAAATTGCAAGTATTTGTGGAAAATAAACATTGAACAAAATGGACACTTGCTAAGATAGGCCATGAATTACAACTCTTCCATTCATTCATCTTTTTAAAATAAATTCCTTAGTCTATAGAATAAGAAAAATATTTTAGCCTTCAAATATTTTATGAAACTCAATAAAAGCATACAAGCATAAATTCCAAATCTTTTTGGCCCTTATGTTTTCAGTCCTTCCTTAAACGATGATAAAATAATACAAGTCCTAGTTCTATATTTTCAAACCAACATGTCTTCAAAATTATATTCAAATTGAAAAAAAATTCAAGCTTGATTACAAAGTTTCTAGCCCCTTCAACATAGAAAGAGTAGCCTTTTATAATTAATCTTCCTTCTCTTCTTTGGTTAAACTAATTTCCTATTTCTACTCCTTCAATATTCTTTCCTGAAAATGTTATTAAATCAAATATAATATTTTCCTAAGCCATTATATGGTTAGAGGTTTCTTTCTTTTACAAACTTTATTTTCTTCTTTTTCCATTTGAAACTTGCAAAAAATAATTTAAATAAAATTGTTGGTATTTACATCTCAGAAAGACATTTCTTAATATTATCATTAAAAGGAAAGGTTTCTTGAAATATTATAATAGAAATAGATTATTAAGAGGAAGATTAACTAAATTATTTCTAGCTTATTCCTTTATTCAAGATTATGGTTTTTGTTTTCTTAAAATAACTAAAGAATCGCTATGATATTGTTGAGATTCAACACCCACACCTAGTGAATCAAGCACTTGGTTGCATTAAGCACCCAGACTAGGGTGGGGCCCACAATACTATTTTTGGGTGCATGTCTATTTTAGTTATCCCTTAATTAAGATGGACTTAAATTGTAATATATTCTCAACATGGACTTGAATGAGTTAACTAGAAAGTGATAAATTCAGTTAGCTAGTGGATTTCAAGTTAGAGGTTGTTGGTGAGGCATGTAGAGTAATTCTAGTTGTAACAGAGTTCAAAGTGTAGTGGTGCATGAGTTGGTGCAAGTTGTAAATCCGTTTAACTCAGTTAAGTGAGTTAAACTCAGTTGTGCTAGTTGTAACTAAAGATACACTACTAAGAGATCTAGTGAAGTAAATATTAATTAATTCAAAATCAGTGATCTCACATGCAACTGAGGATTTACTGTTATTAGCTGCATGCATGTCAGATCTAGTGGAGACCCAGTTGAGTTCTAGGTGAAAGGGAAGTTGACGATTAATTGTAGGATTATTGGATTGCACAATTGCAACCAAACACCCATTGGAGTACCCATGATACTTACGCAATAAAGGCAGGCAAGAATTCCTATATTTTAGGGATATTTACCATTAGGGATTGCGCAAGCAAGGCAAGTTGTCTGGAGGCTGAGAATTGGCTATGTGTTGGCCAATTTTGCATATGACAGTGTGAGAGTATTGGAGGGCTATTGTGAGAATATTTTTGTATGTAATTTTTTCACGATCCATGCTTAATATAAAAAATAATATTGTGGGGTTTTAAGCTGTAATATTTCCCCGAGAAATTATCTATGTTGTGTGTGATTGATCTTTCTTCATGTTCATGTGATTAGCGATTGCGTTTTTAATTCCACAAAATATTTGTAGAAGTGATTCAATATTTAACTTTAGAACATTATTAGATCGGGTGAATCCAAGATATACATGCGTGTTGTATAATTTCTACATGGTATTAGAGCACAGGAAATTGCAGAAGTGAAGCAGGAGCTGAGTTTGTGACTGAATAGGATTCGAATTTGCAGAAAGAATTTCTTGGTGCTACAACTGATTGAAGATCTAAATGGATTTCAATGGCTTGAGGTTAGAGTATACACTCGAGGGAATATCGAACTACATTTCTTGGAAGGAGAGGATGGAGGCAATACTCAAAGAAAATGGGTTGAAGGAATTCATTGACAAAGATGTTCCTAAACCCGATGCTGCAAATCTTGATGCATGATAAAAGAAAGTGGAAAAGGCAAAGAGGATCCTGTTGGAGGGAGTATGAGACCACATTTTCTCAAGCCTTCATGGGAAAGCCACATCATATGCAATGTGGAAGGCTTTGATAGATCTATTCCAAAGAAAAAATGACCATAGGAAATTGGCGCTCAAAGATAAACTCAGGAAGATCAAGATGGAAAAGGGTGACACCATTTCAAAATATATAACAAAGTTTGTCCAATGTAGGGATGAAATGGGGAGCATTAGAATAATAATTTCTGATGATGATTTGGTGAGCTTATCTCTCCTAGGAATTCCCAAGAGTTGGCATAGTTATCAAGACTCAATGGAAGGAAAAAATTGCGAGATTGGGAACAACTGTGGTCGGATTTGGTGCAGGAGGAGTTCAGACGGAACACCAGATATGGATCTTCATCTAAGAATGAGGATGAAGAGGATTGTGCTTTGGCTTCCAAGGCGAGGAAAGGGAAAGGGAATAAATTCCATTCTAAATATGAGTCCAATAATGGCAAGAAGTAGGAAATGTCCAAGGTGAAGTGTTTTCACTGTCACGAGCATGGGAATTTTGATACTAACTATCCATAAAAGAAAAAGAACAAGAAGGCTTTTGGATCTGCATCTAGTGAGGAACTTGACTTGTAATTTGATCTTGAATTCTCAATGATCACATGCATGGTGTCTAGTGCATTTGGATCTGTGTGGTATTTGGATAGTGGCGCTTCCTTTCACATGACGGGAGATAAGGAAATTTTTAGTGAATTGGAGGAGAAAGATCTCCAGATGCATATTGAGATGGGCGATGATGGACGGTACAGTGCTACCGGGATTGGTAACATTACCTTTCAGAGGGATTCAGGTAAACCATTTCAATTAAAATATGTGACGCATGTACCAGGTCTGAAGAAAAATTTGGTCTTAGTATCAATGTTGGAGGATAGAGGCTATGGTGTTGTTTTTAGTGATGGAAAATATTTCCTGCAGCATAAAACAACGGGTCAAGCCAAGAGGATAGGGATTCAAGTTAAGAATTTATACAAGATGGAGGTAGATGGCTATGCAACAATGATGGGCAAGGTAGAACAAGAGGTGAGCCGGGATGAGGGTGAATTATGGCATAGGCGATTGGGCCATCTTCAACATGGAGCCTTGAAAGTCGTGCAACAGATTTCTACTAGTCTTCCCAGGGGTTCACTTGCGCAGTCAGACACATGCAAGGGATGTACTATGGGAAAATATGTAAAGGCCACCTTTTATGAGAAGGAAAACTGAGCTTCGGGGATCCTTGAGAGAGTTCACACATACGTGTGTGGTACTTTCTCGGTTGCTTCAATAGTAAAACATAAGTACTATGTAATATTTGTTGATGAATTTTCTCATAAGTGCTGGATCTTCTTCATGAAGAATAAATATCAAACATTATTTAGGTTCTGTGAGTTTAAGGCACTGGTGGAGAAAAAGTCGAGGAAGTAAGTGAAGGCTCTTAGGAGCGATAATGGTGGAGAATAAATCTCTAATGAATTCAATAACTTCTGCAACGAAGAAGGAATTTGAAGAGAAATCATAGTGCCTTATAACCCATAGCAAAATGGGGTTGTGGAAAGGAAGAAAAGAACTATTGTGGGTGTAGCACGAGCGATGTTGCATGGCCAAGGCCTACCAATGCATCTATGGGCAGAAGCATGCAATACATCAGTACATGTGAAAAACCGTTGTCATCATAGAGTACTTGGCATAAGTACACTTGAAGAGGATTTCACTGGTAAGAAACTTGATGTTTCACTCTTTAAGATTTTTAGCTCATCCGTTTATGTGCATGTGACCAAGGACGCCAGGAAGAAGCTGGAGCCAAAAAATGAGGTTGGATTTTTGTGGGGTACACTGAAACACCCCATAATTATCGTGTGAATTTTCCAAACATCAGAATGACTGTTTTGCAACGGGATATCAAATTTGATGAGGATAAAGCCTTGCGGTTGTCCATTGAGAGCGAGCTGGACTTGCATGCATAGGAGGAACTGTTGGTTCCTAAGGATGAGTCTCAAGATGTGGATCGACCACTTAAGGAGGTTCATGGAGTGGAGGAAAACACTCATGTAGAGCCATCCATCAGAAATGGCAGAAGGTGCACCACAGAAGCTGATAGATTGAGACTTGATGCTACACAGAATGTAGGAGCCCCTACTTCACAGCGTAGATAGAGACAGTGTCCTGACTGATTTACTGGATACATGGTTCTTATGAGAAAATTTATTGTGAATGAACCATATTCCTTTCAGGAAGCAGTGCATCAACCAACTTGGGTTGATGAGATGGTGGAGGAGTATCACTCCATTGTCAAGAAAAGTGCATGGGAGATAGTCCCAATATTGGTCGACAAATCAGCGGTTGGACCAAGATGGATCTAGAAGGTAAAGCAAGCTGCTGATGTGAGTGTGGAGAAATCGAAGGCCAAATTTGTGGCCTGAGGATTCTCACAGATCGAGGGGATAGATTATGTTGAGACTTTTGCACTTGTTGAAAGGTATTATTCCATAAGATCCATCCTCGCAATCTCAGCACAGATGGGCTGGCGCATTCATCAAATGGATGTGAAAACTACGTTTCTCAATGGGATCATTGAGGAAGAGGTGTACATAGAGCAGCCTAAAGGTTTCTAAATCTTCAATAGTGAGTCACATGTGTGTAGGATCAAAAGAGCAATGTATGGGCTGAAGTAAGCACCTCGTGCTTGGTACACTTGGATAGAAAACTATTTCACCAGACTGGGCTTCACCAAAAGTGAAGCAGATGCAAACTTGCACCAGATTTTGGTTGAGGGTAAGCTATTGATCATTGTTCTTTATGTTGATGATCTAAGTTTGACTGATGATGAGAAACTGATACACTCATGCAAGGAGGATCTTGCAAGGGAGTTTGAAATGAAGGACATGGGACTCCTTCATTATTTCCTTGGATTGGAAATATGGTAGCGGGATGGTGAAATTTTTGTGTCTTAAGGAAAGTATGCAAAGGAGATACTGGATAATTTTAACATGGAGATCTGAAAACCCATGGATACTCCTCTTCCAGCAAATTGGAGGAAAGAGAATGCTAATTCTGGAGAGGTATTGGATGCTATTGTCTATCAAAAGTTAGTGGGTTCGCTAATGTATTTGGTGAACATGAGACCAGACATTTGCTACACAGTTAACCAACTGAGTCAAGCTATGGTTAAGCCTACCAAGCTCTTTTGGAAGGCAGGGTAGCATGTCTTGAGATACTTGAGGGGCACATCAACGTATGGTCTATGGTACAAATAGACAGATGGAGTGAAGCTACATGGCTTCACGGATGCAGATTGGGCTGGAAGTCCATCGGACAAAAAGAGCACACCAGGGGGGATCTTTAGCATTGGATCAACAACAGTTTCCTGGTAAATCAGGAAAAAAAAATCTGTGGCACTCAGTTCAGTGGAAGCAGAATACATGGCAGCAATTCAAGCTGCATGTGAGGCTATTTGGATGAGAAAGATCTTGGTTGGTTTGTTTGGTTCTCAGATGGATCCGATAGTGATTCATTGTGATAATCAGAGTTGCATTAAAATCTCGATTAATCCCATGTTTCATGATAGGTACAAGAATATAGATATTGGGCACCATCATCTCATATATTGTGTGCAGAGAAGGATCATGTTTCTTCATTACATTCCCACGGAAGATCAGGTAGCAGATATTCTGACGAAGGCGCTCACCAGGAGCAAATTCAAATACCATAGAGACATGATCGGGGTGAAGGATAATCCCTTTCTTGTTGAGAGGGAGTGTTGAGATTCAACACCCATGCCTAGTGCATTAATCACCTGGTTGCATTCAACACTTGGTTTCATTCAACACCTGGTTGCATTAAGAACCCAGACTAGGGTGGGGCCTACATTGCTATTTTTGGGTGCATGTCTATTTTAGTTATCCCTTAATTAAGATGGACATTAAACTGTAATCTATTCTCAATGTGGACTTGAATGAGTTAATTGAAAGTGATAAATTCAGTTAGCTAGTGGATTTCGAGTTAGAGGTTGTTGATGAGGCATGCAAAGTAATTCTAGTTGTAACATAGTTCGAAGTGCAGTGGTGCATGAGTTGGTGCAAGTTTTAAATCAGTTTAACTCAGTTAAGTGAGTTAAACTCAGTTGTGCTAGTTGTAAATGAAGAAACACTAGTGATTTAGTGAATTAAATATTAATTAATTCACAATCACTGATCTCACATGCAACTGAGGATTTACTATTATTAGCTGCATGCATGTCAGATCTAGTGGACACCCAGTTGAGTTCTAGGTGAAAGGGAAGTTGATTATCAGTTGTAGGATTATTGGCTTTCACACTTGCAACCAAACACCCATTGGAGTGCCCATGATATTTGTGCAATCAAGGCAGGCAATAATTCCTATCTTTTAGGGATATTTACCATCAGGGATTGCGTAAGCAAGACAGGCTGTCTGGAGGCTGAGAATTGGCTATGTGATGTCAATTTTACATATGGCCATGTGAGGCAATTAGTTGAGTACTGGAGGGCTCTTGTGAGAAGAGTTTTGTATGTAATTGTTTCATGATCCATGCTTAATATACAATAGAATATAGTGGGGTTTTTCGCTGTAAGATTTCCCCGAGAAATTATCTGTATTATGTGTGATTGATCTTTCTTCATGTTCATGTGATTAGCGATTGTGTTTTTAATTCCACAAAAGATTTGTAGAAGCAATTCAATATTTAGCTTTAGTATATTGTTAGATCGGGTGATCCAAGATATACATGCATGTTGTATAATTTCTATAGATATCAATAGAAATAATCATATTTATAATAAAATTCTAATGTCTAAGGTTACTTGTACATTAATTAAATCAAATAAGAAATAAAACTAACATAATTTATCAATTGAATAATAAAAAATAACTATGAAAAATAAATTCATGATAATTAAAACTTAAAAATATTTCATCAATCTCCACGTAGTAAATTTGTGCCCTTTTTTATTTTATTTTTTTGGGGCATCTTCATTGTTGATCTAGAAAAATAGTCTACCCAAAATTTTCCTTATAGTCTTAAATTTCTAAAGAGTAATTTCTTCCTTAATTTGGTATTCTAAAACTCAAAATAAGGCTCGTGGAAGTTAGCACTAAACAACCATTGAGTTCATTTTTAGATTATTTTTGAACTATTAATTTGAGGTTTATTTATTATTCCACAAGCATTGTCAAAAGATATTTCATGGTGTTTATATTGCTTTTTTCACCCTTAATAATTTGTATTTGATGGTATAGGAAGAAATGAATGTGGAGCTTATGCGAATATTTTTTATTGCATGGAATGTGGAGATTATGATAATATTTTTTATTGCACGCACATGCACATCTAGGACTGGAAAAATTGGGACGTTTGACATCTTGAAGAACGAAAAATGTCATAAGTGTGAAACCTCTGATGCCCAGATATCTAGATACTAAATAAATAAAATTAATAAATAGTAAAAATAATGAAGTTAAATTAAAACAATAATAAAAATAAAATAACAAAAAATAAAAAAAGTCATCCCATATTGACCAAGCATCCCAGACCTCCAGAAACATATGGATATCAAGAATCTGGGGCCATCCATGGACATCTAGATTTTTTTATATATGGGTTTCGAGACACCTAAGAGAAATCTGTGTATGGATATATTTGGGATCCAAGATACCTAAGGTACAACTATATTTGGATATATTCGAGACCCATGACACCCAAGAGATATCTAAATCTGGAACACACTATTCCCCAACATTAAACACTATTCTCCAAATTTGGATGCAATGACTTACCTATTCAACACACCACATCACCTAACCTGTCAACAAATGACACCACCTTCCTTGTTGGAATACCACATCATTTCCCATGTGGATCTAAGGGACACATCATTTTCCACATCATCAAAACATGACTATAATACAAAACTCAATGGCCATAAATTTGTATTTGAAACTCGGAAAGAGAAACAAATTATATCATTGGAAAGATATCACTGAGAAGAATATGATTACCATCTTAAAATTAGGAAACAATGTTATTAAGTGAATCAAAATTTGAATAATCTCTAGCTCCTTAGTTGTTCACTCATTTCTTTTATTACCTTATTTTTCTTGGACTCCTAGTCATCATGATTATTATTATTTCTCACAAATGTAAAAAAAATATACAAAAATATAATCAATATTCATATCATATATAATATTACAAAAACATAGTCAAGAAATATTATTTACAAAATATCATAATTAAAATAATCAACATTAACTGTGATCCTCCTTGATGGGGGTATTGAACAATGTGATTGCAATCCTCGAAGGAACGTGTGGGGAATAATGTTGGGCATGTGGCTACAGTTACGAGGGCCTGCCCCCATGTCTTCTTCGAGTACCTTGAGTACGGGGGAGCTAAATTCTTCATGTGAGAAACATCTTCTTGTATGGTTCGTTGCAGGTGGTGGCATTAGTGGTGCGTTAATGGTAGGGGAGGAGGCCAATTATTACCCCAGAGAGGCTTTCCTTAGTTGCTGAATTATTTATGGTAGCTAGTTTTATCAGGGCTCCTGGTGTGTGAATTGGGAATGGGAAATTGGAAAGTTGCATGGAATTTTGGTTTGGGAAAGGTGGTGATTGAGACGCCAAAGGTCCTTTTGAATTTCACGAGGGTATATCTTGGAAAATTTCAGGTTTAGTCAGCGAGTCCATGTAGTGGGTCAGAGAGGTCTACAGAGTAATTCATTCACCCTCGAGAGTCGCAGGTTCAATAAGGGTTTAATAATTCTCCTACTGTGCAATTGGGGTCGGGTGGTGTATGTCCGGGCGTGGAGAGATTCTGCTCTAGGCACCCTCACTAGTGCTCCTAGATGGACAATTCTGCTTTGGTGGTGGTTGGGTGATGGGTGTAGTGGTCCCAGGGTGGTCGACTGGTTGGTGGTTAACCTTCTTATGTTGGGCGATGGTGGTTATATGGTGTCTGAGGTGAGACCAAGATCCAAACTGTCTGGCTTGGGTAGCTTGGAGGTGTTCTTGTTGGTGGAAGGGGTGAATTTTTCTTTAGTTCCCGTGTTTAGTGTTTGTCGGTGGACTAGAATGAGACTGGTTCCTTGCATATCTCACAGGTCATCTCACTCGAGGCCAAATTCGAGAAAACTTGAGGGTGGCAGGAGCCTTCCCCTATTGGAGTCTGCTATTATTACAAAACGTGCAAGTCGTGGGGGCTCTAAGGGTGGTGGTATTTGCTCGGCTACTTCAATGGGTCATGGTAGAGTTAGATCTGGAGGTCTGCGCATGGGTTTCTGAGAGGTTCAGGGAGATAGCACCTAGGGGGGTTCAATTGGCGGCCGAGGTGGCCACACCTAGTGTGGTCTTCACTGTGGTGGGTCAACTCATCGTGGAGGAGGGAGAAGCTAGGGGGTGGCGCGCCGGGGGGGGGGGGGGGATGTGAGCAACAATAGACGTGTTTCATGGACTATCGCTAGGACCTCATTTAGACAATTATGGAAAAAATGGAAACAATAGAGCGTATACAACAGGAGGAGCATGCAGAGCTAATTTCAACCATGAACAAAATGCACTATTTTTCAGTGCCATACAAGGGAACGCCTGGTGGTAATATGGAGAGGCCAAAACATGCTATCAGAGAAAGTTGAAAAGCAGGAGGCCTAGATGGGTCACTTCGAAGAGCACACTCAATGCTCCTTCCTCCCTGCTCTGCCTCCAGGAACAACTCCAGAAAACCCAACCTACATCACCTAAGATGACTGATATGATTTTAGGTGTTTTATCTATCTTGTGTGTTTACCGGTGCTTTTGTTCCTTTCATTTGTGGAATTTGTTACTTTCTATTGTTTTGTTTTATTTTCACTTGCTGTTAGCAGTAGTCAACAAACCTGGTCGGGATGAGGCTAATTGAATTTTTGATCTAGATGTACTTATGAATAGAAGGCCATTTTACAAAAAAAAAAAAAAACAATAACCGTGAATCAATGATTTATTCCCTAAGATTTCATTATCAAATTTTCTCCCTAGAGAAATAGGACAAGAACTCAAAGGTTAAAGTAAATGTGTGTTGTTAAGGTTAACTGGTAATTGATGGCTTACATTGCATAAGTGTGAAGGTTAATACTACATTGATTAGGTAAACATGCGATATATAATTTATAAACTTTTCCAGACTCAATGTAATTTGTGTGTAAAGTAGCATATGGTATAGACTATGATGTTAAAAATAGGAAATTATGAACTTTAGTGAAGCAAAATTTTAATAATATCTAGTTCAGTATTTGTTCACTCATTTCTATATTCCCTTGTTTTTTCTTAGACTCCAAGTCATGAAGATTATTCTTATTTTTAACAAAATTGAAAAAATGTATAAAAATATTATATATATATGATCTTAGGAAAAACACAATCAAACGATTTTCTTTACAAAGTATCGGAGTTAAAATAATAATAGATAAAAATAATTCAATGCTTTATTACATAATATTTCATTTTATCCAATTTGATCGCCAAATAAATAGGATATGGACTCAAAAGTTAAAATAAATGTGTGCTACTCAGTTTAACTGACAATTGATAGTTTTATATTACATGGCTGCAAAGCTATTGGCATGTAGAATATGACGGTGGCCTTAAAATTAAGAAATTATAACATCAAGTGAAGAAATTTTGTATTAGTATCTAGCTCATTATTTCTTCACTCATTTCTTTATTCCCTTGTTTTTCTTGGAGTCCTAGTCATCAAGATTATTCTTATTTCTTACAAATTTGGAGAAATGTAGAAAATATAATGAATTTTGATATATATGATCTAAAAAAACCACAATAAAGCAATCTTACTTACAAAATATTATAATTAAAATAGTCAACAATAAAAATCATTCAATGATTTATTTCCTAAGATTTCATTTTGTCCAATTTGATTCCTAGACAAATAGGATATGAAAAAGGTCAACGTAAATGTGTGCCACTAAGTTTGACTGTTAATTTAAGATTCACATTGCATGGATACAACGGTTAATACCACATTGATTGGGTGAAAATGTGATAAGAAATTTAGATTTTCAAAACTCAATGTATTTGATGTGCAAAGTAGAATACAATATGGCCATGGTACATCATGCATTATTTTAAGCTTTAACACATACCAAACTTATGAGTTTGGCCTCCAAATTAAAATATTGAACTTAGCAGACATATATGATAGCTATAATACCATGTAGAATAAACCTTATGACATAGAAATCGAGTTAGAAATTGGCTTGGTATTCTAATTTCATCATCTAGATACATTTAAAGTACAAATATCTAGACATCTTGGAAGCTTGAGATAATACATGCAACTCAACCTCTAGATTCAGATGTAATTTGAAATGAAATGAAAGACACCCAATATTCAGGATTGAGAAGACTCAAATGAATTTCAATAATTTGCATCGTAGATTCATAAACAAACCACTTGAGACAATGGCATATATCATCCAATATATGGAATAATTAGTCCTAAAAAATATAAACTGGGTTTGAATTTTAAAACAAAATCATTTCCTTTTTGTTAATCTCTAAAAATGAAACATAGATCAAATTTAATAATGGATAAATTTGTAGGAAAAATCAATGAAACAAGTCCAAATAAATTAGGATACTCTTGGAAAACTATAAAACAAATTTAATCAAAATATGCACAAATGTGATAAATCAAATTCAACTAATTGCAAATGATTAAAAATTCATAATACAAGCAAAAATTGAGAAGGGTCATCATTATCTTATGAATAGTTAATATCACAATTGGGGGTTGTTGTACAAGCTACAATAGGACTAACGTGTTTCTGAATCCCACTCATATATTTGAGAGAGGAAGATCAAAGAAGCAAAGTACGGATTGGGAGCTAGATAGGAACTCATTCTTCTTACCATCAATGCAAAGCAAGGCTGGTGGACCTTCAAGCGCTAATCGAGGATAAAGAATTCATAAGGACCTTTTTTTTAGGGAAATATCCAGATAGATCCACCTAAAGGGATTGGATCTAAAGGGATCAAATCCCACTGACTTATTAGCAGAGCCTAACCTCAAGGGAATCAAGGAGAATTGACCCCTTGACCTCCCACTAGTGAGGTGATTTAGCAATGAGAACTCAACCAATTGAGATAACTCTCTAGGATAGAAGCCATAAAGAAATTATAAGAAAAATAAAAAAAAATAGTTAGTTGTTCGCATACCAATAGGAAAAAGAAGAATATCAAAGGTTTAAATCACATAGAATATGGCTCATGGTAGGGAAAGAAAAAATTAAATACTTAAACATGCTTATGAGTTCTTATAAAATCAATAATCACTTTCCCAAAATCTCTCTACCTAATGACTCCATCATCTACTACATAGAAAACCTCCTTGAAGTAACCTATGACTACTTTAGGGACTTGTATATAGAGGGACCACCCTCTAAATAGGAAGCTTGTGATGGTATGTAAAATTCCATCTCTCAATTTCTATAAATGAAATTCAACAAAAGATAATGGATGTAATCACTGAGGCTGATATTGAAGATGAAATTTAGACAATGGAACTTGATAAGTCTCCAAGCCTAGATGGCTTCAACAACAATTCAAATAATATTTATTCATATTTATGCGAGAATGAAATGAAATACATATATAAATATAAACACAAAGCTACAATGAAAACAAAACTTTAATTCATTAATAACAAAGTACTGAAAACTGTTACATGCATAATGGAAATAAATTAGTTTGTGTGATGGTAACTTATCTCTGAGAAGATATGTGGTAGCTACATGCCTTCTGAACTGTCTTAAAATGAGGCTTAAAGGTATTTTTATCATTAAGAAATAATGGAAAACCCTAAACATCCAAAAACCTAACACTAGGAGATGAAGCGCCAAAAGCTTATAGGCTTCATTAGGGTTGGTTCGAACATCAACTTCCCGGGGTCATAACTTTGGCATACGATCTTCGTTTAACTATCATAATACCTTGTTTGGAAGATATTCAAGAAGAGCTTGAAAAGAGACATTAAAATAGCCTTAGACTCCTCTAGTCTCTCCATTTTCCCAAAAAACGTCTTTCAAGCCCTAATAAAGGATATGAAAATTTATGACCCGAAAACTACCAAAAATAGTAAGTTGTGTTACAATTAAGGAAAATGAAAGAAACAACAGTGGGGGTCCAAGTGGAATAGGCAGATGGCCACCAATATCCACTTGGATAAAAGATCTTCATAAAATTATTAAATAATTTAAGAGAAAAATAATGTCAAGAGGAGGAATAACTCCTCATTATTTGCTCCAAATTACTAAAATATGAGGGTATAGAATCATATACTTGTGTTCATATAGCCCAAAAACTAGTAAATTTTTTATTTTGTGCATGTTGGCTTTCGAAATCATGTTCTTGTATCAATGTTGCTTCATATTTGCTTCATAGTCATGATAATAAAAATATAAAAAATATGTTATGTTTGTTTTGCATCATGATGGAGTCTTGTTATGTTGTTATTAAATCATTAGTGTGTTGCTAATGATGGGCCTCATTAATAGGTATATAATAAGGCCCATCTGACCTTCCTTCAACATATATTTGCCTCTTTCCTCATATTTGATGGAATCTTTTTGACTATTATGTGGTTACTAGGAAGACTAGAGGATGATTGTCATATCTCATGGCATAATGTGGTTAATGTGTATGTAGAGATTGCATTAAAATGCATTTAGTATGCAGGGAGAAGATGTATGAGGGTGGTATCCTACATTTACTCACCCAAACCTTGAACTACTCCCAACTATTACTCACTTCCAATTCGAATATCCACTGGTAGCTGATGACCTCGAAGACAACATGGAGCAAGGTCCATATTTTTATGACTTTTGGATGAAAGCAACCCAATTTACAAGGATGTTTCCCCTCAATTACTTTTTTATAAATAAGCAAGCCAACAGGCTCAATAAGATTCAAATTGTTACAGGAGGATATATATTATTAAGGAGCTAAGAACATGTTGTTTACATTTCCATTTCTAATGTACTCGAACACTATTTTGCATTAGTAAAAAGCTTGCTTTTGATCCAAAACTTAGTTTATTTTAGAGGGTTGAGTCCCATTGGGTTAGGTCCCAACCCAAAGGCTCTAACCTCTCTTTCTTGTATATTTCTTTCATGCATTTCCTTTCTTAACCATCATTTCCTTAGTTTTCTATAAAAAAATTGCTTGTGCATGTCTTCCAATCATTTCTTTTGTGGGATGCTTGGTTGGGGATGTGGTATTGGAAGGCAAAAAATATGTAGTTTCTTTTCATTATAGTAGTTAGGTCTTTTGAGTTGCGTTTTTCTACATGCTCTATTCTCTGCATATCTAGTGATTGAATAAAAATATTTATTGAGCCTAAAAAGCATAATATTTCATGAATGCAGGTCATATGCATGCTAAAAATTATATTTTATTTTGATGCATTTGATAGATTTCAAATAAAATTCAACCCACCCTTTCTTATTTAGTTCCATAAAAATCAACTCATCCTTTCTCATTTAGTTCCAATTTTTCGCAATTTGGTTATTAGTTTGGGATTATTTTTAAGTTGCAAAAAAATTATTTTTCTGGCATGTAGGTAATAATAGTGTTTTGCAAGGTTGGAATTGTCATTCCACACTCCTTATCCCATCATTAACCTCTTTTTCCTCACCTCACAACTCTAAGAAAATGTTGTCCACCGAGAACACAATTCTGGGTTGTTTAAAGCCACCATATGCATTGGTTTTCATGAAAGATAGGCCCCTGAAGGGTACTAGTCTTGGAAAATGCCCCACGTAACCTTCGTCTACCCTCCACTACCTTTACCTACATTCAAACCTACTTTAATACCCTCAGAATGCTCAGAGATCCAATCCTGTAGCAAAACATGGCAATCCTGTAGCATCATGTAAAATTTTCTAGAATTGCTCCTAAAGCTTGAGTTTTTCCTCCTAGCCTTGAATAATGTCCCCTAGGCTTTGAAACCATGATTGAGGGAGACCAAGACCACCTAGGACTTACCTTTTTCCCACTGCAACACATTTATGCAATTAGGGTTAGTGGACATATTTATGAATTTGGCAATACAGTGTCAATTTTCTTGATTATCTCATGAGATGTCTAATGAACCTCATCACTATATCTAATCTCTTTAGAACACAAGTATTAAAGGTTGATTAGATTATTTTTTCTATACAAATTAGATTATATTTCTTGCTTTGACTTATGCTCCTTAATCTAGGGTTACAATTTCAAGCATTGTTATTCCATTGCATAGATTAGGTTTCCATTATATGCAAAATTTACATTATGCAAATAGGTTAATGTTTATATTATTGCAAGTAGTGTAACCTTTATATTCCTACAAATAGTGTTAGCATTTAGTTTTGATTAAGCAACATTTCCATTCCTTTGCAAATAGAGTAATATTTTCTCTTCTGCAATTAGAATAGAACATTCCTTTCATGCAATTTATTTTCTTGCCAGTATAGAATCAATTGATAGAGTGGTCTCTGTATGCCTTGGTATGGTCAATTAATTGAAAGAGACATGAGTAGATTTTAACCTATTGTGCATGTAACATTGTCAACTCTTAAGTTTTTATGAACCCCAGATTGATAATTAAAGTTGGTAGCCTTGGGAGTTGTAACACACTTGTTGCAATACCGAGCATTAGGGAAATTTTGAGGTCTAAAATGGGCCTCCTAATGAAATAATAAAAAAATAGCTAAACGAATAAAATAATATTTTTGAATTTGCAATTCACTTTTTGCATGACAATCCATGTAACCATAGTTAAATTCAATTCAAAATTTGTACCAAAATAAAATTAATAAAAATTTGTACTGATGTGACTATAAGTAAGAATGAACTTTTCAAGAAAAAGTCATTATCATTGAACAACTAATGCACTTGTTATTTGTACTTAAATAAATTAAAATAAAATATGAATATAAATTTATAAATTCTTAATTATATTATATGCTATTAATTAAAATTTATATTATTAAAATTGTTTAATAACATGTAATTAATATACTATTTAAAAATAATATAATATAATATAATATAATAAATGTATAGGGATATGCATTGTTTCTTTCAAGAAATATGAAATGCATTAATATATTTTTATTCAAAAAATGTGAATTGACATTTATTATGAGTACTTTACTTTGACTTTAAATGTGCTTAGAGCACTACCATGGTTAACCATGATTTTTTATCCACCATTGAGAATGTGACAAGTAAGTACCTTTAACTCAAGAAATGCCACCTCAACCATTAGGGATGATGTCATCCCCTAAAATGTGATTGGTTCTCATAAAGTGAATTTTGATTGTACATTTTTCTTAGGAGGCCCATTTTAGACCTCAAAATTCCCCTAATGGCTCATCACTTTTTGGTGCCATTGTCGGGGAGGTGTCCAAGTAGGTGTTGTTTCTACTTAAAAGTTGTATTTCTTTTACATATTTTTGTTGTTTGGCATCAACACTGTTTGATTTAAAAAAAAAAAGAAAAAAAAAGAGAAAAACATAAAAAATCTCAAATTATTTACTTGGTATCAGAGCTATATTCATAGTAGAGGAGAGAGATTCTTTACTTGGGTCAAAGCTATATCAGGATAAATAATGCATTTTTCTTAGTTAAAACATTCTTTACCAATTTGTTATCACTCCCTAAATTTTCAAAGCATCATTGTGTCAACTCTTCTTTTGGTCATGTTTTCAAGTAGGTCTTGAATCATTATAAGTTTTTAGGGGTTAAGTGATAGGGTTAGAGTCTCATTTTCATTTACAAAATAAAGTCCAACAACCTTATTTCATACCTTGAGTGTCTCATACCATGTTTAGAAAGACAAGTTTTTAACCATTTTGAAGAATTTTTGGAATCAGCCATGAAACCATGTTTTCGTAGCGCAGACAGTGTAAAAAACATGTTTTGCACTACGAAAACGCTGCTGTTTTCGTAGCGCACTACGAAATGGCTGAAACAACATTTTTTCAGCAAAAAACCCTGTTTTTCTGCAATTATTAGTCAACTTCCAGAGGGGTTCCTAAGAAACTGAAAACTCATTTTTGAAAACTGAAAGAGGTTTTTCTTCCTAAAATAATTAAATACAAAAACCTCTTTCAGTTTCTTCCAATTCATTATGAGGTGGGAGAAATTCATGTTTTAACTTAAGCTATGAAACTGCTGAAAGTCATTGAGAGAAAAACTCTGTTTTCTGGTTTTAACAGTCTTTTTCAAGATCAGTTTCTGGCCACATGCAAAATTATTTTGGAATTATGAAGGAGGTTTCTCTTCATAAAATCTCCAGCTACAATAACCTATCTCATGTTTTTCATAAGTGTTACCAGTTGGGAGATACAAGGCTTTATTTTAAGCCATATTTTCAGAAATAAGAATTTTCCAGTTTTACATAGGTTGTTCAAAGACAGTTTCTGGGCAGTAGGAGAGGTATTTCAAAAAACCAAGAGAGGTTTTTGTTCGATAAAAATTTGTATCCAAAATCATCCTTCAGTTTTGTAAAATAAATTATGGGTGAGAAGATAAAATCTCTATCTCAAAATCTATTTTTCAGATGAAAAAGTGCAGTAAATGACAAATCCTTAATACAATCTTGTTTTTGGGAAAGACATCACTTTTTGAGGACTTTGCAAAGTTGAATTAATTTGATGCTTAAGGTTTATTAACATCAATTAAATCATTAAAATCTGAAAATACTCTTAAAATCAAAATATTGTGAAAAAAAAGTGTAAAAGGGACATACACAGCAGTTTCGTAGCGCGCTACGAAACTGCTGTAGGTGCATTTTTGAACATTTTTATAAGGGTTTTGAGAGGTAAAAAAGCTTAATTTCCAAATTTTTTTGCTGGTGGTGGTTGGAAATGGTTCAAAAATAAAATTCCAGGTCTCAAGGCAAAATAAAAATAATGGTTGAGAGTGGCTTGCAAAGATACAAATTCTGCGCTACGAAAACAGTTGCTCATTTCATAGTGTAGCCATACCATCTCTCCTTTTACTTTTTCAAAGGCTTAGTTTCTGTTTAGGTGGAAAGGAATGGTTCCATGGAAGTGATAATACATGTGAATTATCTTAAAAGGTCCATATTTCCAGCAAAAAGGGTTCGAAGATCAAGCATGGAGGTAAGGGCTAAATTTCAGCAGACTCTGTTTCCTGGTTTCTAGGGCAGTTAGGTCATGGAACAACAGGGTTCATAACAAGGCTGGAGGCATCACCAAATTCGACCTCATGAGTTTTCAGGTGGCAAAGGATGAATTGGATAAGGTTGTTATAAGTATATTTAGGAGTTTTAGTCCTATTTGAATTAGGACTCTTCAAAGACAGTCAAGCTGTCATTTTGTAATTAATAAGCCTGTTTTATGGTTAGAATAAGTGTTAATAATAGAAATTCGAATTATCTTGATGTTGGATCATAGAATCCAATATTTTAAAAGCTATATATGAAGCAAGAGGTTGAATTAGAAAGGGGTTGGTGAATTTTTGGCCCAGCTATTGTTTGATGTTATGGAATGTAACCAGTAATACAGAGAGGTTTTTTCTGAACAGATCTGAGTTTCTCTTTGGGTTTAATGTTTTCTTGATCTATATGTTACTTTTAATTACTTTCAGTAGATCTTATTACTATTACTCAGAATTCACAACCATGTGCTCTGACTTCCTTTAGTAATGGGATGATTGTGTTTTTCCTGTATCTTGGGAGTAAACTACCTTTGAAACCCTAGCAGTAAATTTCATTGTTATTACTCAAAATTCACAATCATGTGCTCTGACATCCTTTAGTAATGGAATTATTGTGTTTAGCAGTAGATCTCATATTCTATTACTCAGAATTCACAACCATGTGCTCTGAATTCCTTTAGTAATGAGATGACTGTGTTTTTCTGCATTTTGTGAGTAAATTACCTTTGAACCACTAGCAGCAAATTCCATTGCTATTACTTAGAATTCATAACCCTATGCTAACTTCCTTTAGTAATGGAATTACTGTGTTGACCTATGTTCTTGAGTGAATTATCTTTGTTTAAAAACCCCATTTGCCTCATCTTCCATGTCCAGAAACCTTGCCACTGAATCTACTAACTTGTTAACTCCATAGCTCAATGGTAGCAAACCTTCATATTTCAACCTACAAACACACAAAACCAAGATAGAGTTAGCCATCTATATTATCATTAATCAATATCATAAATCCTTGAGAGAGCCCTCTCAGGCTGAGGAGGCTAAGCCTCAGCTAAAAGATTGGTTTGAAATAGTTACATTGAGGTAGTCTGATTAGCAGCCTATCAGGGTCCTATTTTGGTGATAACATTTTGGTGCGTCTTCAGGGAGTCTGAAGATATATATCTCCAAAAAATCATGAAGCTGAACTCTTGAAGGTAGCAGGAGCTTAGAATCTGTTCGAGGCTGCAGAACTACCTTGGCGACTCCATTGTTGAAGAATTCAAAATTCATAGATTCATGGTGATTCCACTGGAGTTATGAAGAACTCAGATGCTACCATTCTTAGTTCAAGGTATGCATGCATAATTTTTTCAGGAATTCATGGTTTCCCAAATCATTTTCCCAAGGATACATATTTTCTAAGGAATGGTCTAAAATTAAATGGAGATGATTTGAGTTTGACTTTGAAGCATATATCGGATTTCTGTGATTTTACCAAGCTTCTTAGAGTCAAACATGAAGATGTTTGCATTATGTTGTTCTATGATTCATTTCAAGGGAAATGTAAACAGTGGATTGAAAGTTTTCCTGTCAGATCTATTAAGTCATTTGCAGACTTTTGACTTAT
The DNA here is from genome assembly GCA_034641835.2 of Pinus albicaulis. Classification (NCBI taxonomy): domain Eukaryota; kingdom Viridiplantae; phylum Streptophyta; class Pinopsida; order Pinales; family Pinaceae; genus Pinus; species Pinus albicaulis. Next base: position 1,318,678,507 of record CM076575.1, read on the forward strand.
GTTTTTGGAGGAATGGATAGACAGAACAGAGTTGGTGGAAAACTCTCCTTCAATTCAAGGTTTCAAACAATGGAATGATGACCATATTAATGAAGAAATAGATGAAAATTTTTCTTTGTCCTTGTCTTATTATCTAAAATCATTTGAGTGCAAGACATAAGATAAGATTAAATTTTTGGATGAAGTTGCTAAGAACATTGAAAAAGACATTGAAGGTTTACAAGGTAAAATTCAATCAGATAGTCTTCATGATAATGATCATACTTTTCAAAAGCTTTATATGGCAGAATAAAAAGAGAGGGTGTTGCTTCCTTTCTCTTTTGAGATTGAGGAAGAATACATTGTTTTTGAAAATCAATTTGAGGAGCAGTTTGAGAGAACACAGTTGAAGCCTTATGTAGATGATCAAAGTATTGGTGAGTTGACCAAAGCTCCAGAATATCATAATAAACATGAAACTAACCATGTCTTCTTTGATACTATATTTGGCTACATGGAAAGGTTCTATAGTCCAGATTTCCAACTATATTTCCATTATGAAGATCAAATATATCTCAGGCTGCCTTGGTTATTTCAGTATCATGTTTATTTTTGCTTCAAGCATAGTCAAGAGATTTAAGTGTTAGATCAGATCAATGACTGGCTTCACTGGACGTTTCATGTTCCTTGAGCTACAAATGGATATTGCAGCTGATAGGGTAGGTAGGAGTGTGTGAATAAGCTCAAAGTTGAATGAGCATATTTTTAGTAGGTACAAATTTATTTCTTATGCAATGATCATCAAGCTTGAGCCTGAGGTGAAGGCCATTAAAGCTTGAGGAAAATCTTGGCAAAATTTCAGAGTTTTATTCTAAAGGATGGATAGCAGCACTGGAGCTACCGATTCTTAGTGTACCATAGGGGCACACTATCCCAAGTGGAGCCACTGTTATCACACCCTAAATTTTCAAAGCATCATTGTGTCAGCTCTTATTTTGGTCATGTTTTCAAGTATTTCTTGAGTCATTTTAAGTTTTTAGGGGTTAAGTGATAGGGTTAGAGTCTCATTTTCATTTACAAAATAAAGTCCAACAACCTTATTTCATACCTTGAGTGTCTCATACCATGTTTAGAAAGTCAAGTTTTTAACCATTTTGAAGAATTTTTGGAATTAGCCATGAAACCATGTTTTCTTAGCGCAGACAGTGTAAAAAACCTATTTTTCACTACGAAAACGCTACTTTTTTCATAGCGTGCTACGAAATGGCTGAAACAACCTTTTTTCAGCAAAAAAATCTGTTTTTCTTCAATTAGTAGTCAACTTCCAGAGGGGTTCCTGAGTAACTGAAAACTCATTTTTGAAAAATGAAAGAGGTTTTTTCTTCCTAACATACCTCAATACAAAAATTTATTTCAGTTTTGTCAAATTAATTATGAGGTGGGAGAAATTCATGGTTTAACTTGTGTTATGAAACTACTGAAGGTCATTGAGAGAAAAACTCTGTTTTCTGGTTTTAGCAGTCTTTTTCAAGATCAGTTTCTGGCCACATGCAAAAGTAGTTTGGAATTCTGAAGGAGGTTTATCTTCATAAAATATCCAGCTAAAATAAATTATCTCAATTTTTTCGTAAGTGTTACCAGTTGGGAGATACAAGGCTTTCTTTTAAGCCATATTTTCAGAAATCAGAATTTGTCAGTTTTACACAGGTTGTTCAAAGGCAGTTTCTCGGCAGTAGGAGAGGTATTTCAAAAAACAAAGAGAGTTTTTTGTTCAAGACAAATTGGTCTCCAAAATCCTCCTTCAGGTTTTCAAAATACATTATGGGTGAGAAGATAAAAAGCTCTATCTCAAAATCTATTTTTCGGATGAAAAACTGTAGTAAGTGACAAATCCTTAATACAGTCTTGTTTTTGGGAAAGACATCACTTTTTGAGGACTTTGAAAAGTTAAATTATTTTGATGGTTAAGGTTTATTAACATCAAGGAAATCATTAAAAGGTGAAAATACTTTTAAAATCATAATATTGTGAAAAAACTATGTAAAAGGGACATACACAGTAGTTTCGTAGCGCGCTACGAAACTGCTGTAGGTGCATTTCTGAACATTTTTATAAGGGTTTTGAGAGGTAAAAAAGCTTCATTTCTGAATTTTGTTGCTGGTGGTGGTTGGAAATGGTTCAAAAATGAAATTCCAGGTCTCAAGGCAAAATAAAAATAATGGTTGAGAGTGGTTTACAAAGATACAAATTCTGCACTACGAAAACAGTTGCTCATTTCATAGCGCAGCCATACCATCTCTCCTTTACTTTTTCAAAGGCTTAGTTTCTGTTCAGGTGGAAATGCATGGTTCCATGGAAGTGATAATACATGTCAATTATCTTAAAAGGTACATATTTCCAGCAAAAAGGGTTCGAAGATCAAGCATGGAGGTAAGGGCTAAATTTCAGCAGACTCTGTTTCCTAGTTTCTAGGGCAGTTAGGTCATGGAACAACAGGGTTTATAACAAGGCTGGAGGCATCACCAAATTCGACCTCATGAGGTTGCAGGTGGCAAAGGATGAATTGAAGACTAGATAAGGTTGTTATAAGTATATTTAGGATTTTTAGTCCTATTTGAATTAGGACTCTTCAAAGACAATCAATCAGTCATTTTGTAATTAATACCTCTGTTTTATGGTTAGAATAGGTGTCAATAATAGAAATTCGAATTCTCTTGATGATGGATCATAGAATCCAATATTGTAAAAGCTATATATGAAGAAAGAGGTCGAATTAGAAAGGGGTTGGAGACTTTTTGGCCCAACTACTGTTTGATGTTATGGAATGTAACCAGTAATACAAAGAGGTTTTTTCTGAACAGATCTGAGTTTCTCATAGGGTTTAATGTTTTCTTGATCTATATGTTACTTTTAATTACTTGCAGTAGATCTTATTTTCAAGGCATAAAAAGGTATCTTTTGAACACCTAATTATCTCACATTAATTATCAATCCGGGAGCGTCTTTTTATTCCAAGAGTGTACTCTGTCTGAGGCTTGCAATTGTCTAAGAGAAATTCTATGAAGATGTAGTATAAAATAACATAACCAATGCTTGAAAAGAGACCTAATTACAGTGACATGAATGGAAAAATAAAACTACTTTATTCTTTGCAGAACATCGATCAGGGATGCAGTAGCAGTACCTCTTTCCCTTAGAAATCGATGCAAGATGACCAATCTGGGAATTTGGAAGCTAGAGCTCTATCCTCTACAGTTGGAGATCTTATAACCATCAAACTGAAAGAAGATTAAATAAAAGAAACTTAAACAAAACGCAATTTAAAAAGGAACAACAGCGTATAACTATAACAAACAGAAATGGAACAGCAATGGAAATTGAACAGCAATTACAATTCTAACACACTCAAAGTACTAAATTCCTATGCTTCAGTTCTGTCGACAGTTTCTCACCACACAACCATGATTACGACAGATTACAAACTAAAGGAACAACAGTTCGAATCAGATACAAGTTAGTGCAGCGAAATAATAGAACAGTGAATTATGCTTATGTAAAGAAACGGAATAGCAGTGACTCTGTATTTAATCCGATCAACAATAAATCAATTCAAACATGAAACGCACTCCATACAACAGTAAATAAAGAATATAATACAAAGAGAGAAGTAATTCCACTAGAGCCGGGCCCTTAGCGCCAGTGAAATACCGCTGGGCTAATTCAGAATTATGGAAAGTAAATGAGACGCGTGATTTGTATTAAACCAACATAGAGTCTTACAGAAAGGTTTTATCTCAAACAGAGAGTTAATATAACAGAGAAAATGTAAAGTCTTTCGAATGATTCCCAATAACAACAATGATCCGTCCCCCCATCACTAAAGGACGTGGTTCTATATATCAATCCTTCGACGGACCAATCAAGAAATAAGATAAGTTTAAACAACGATCCCTCAGGATCGAAAGATCCTGAGGGATTCGTTCCTCTGTGTTTTAGTCATCGTTCTGTTTATGCTGATTGTGGCCGAGCTGCTTCCTGCCTTTTCTGGGCTATTCGTTCAGATCTCCTCGCCTTTGGCTGGATATGATTCGATGCTGATGGAGCAGTAGTTAGATTGTTCTCAGCCACACCTTTGGTACAACTGTTCACCTCTCCGAATTCCTGTTTGTCAATCAAAAATAGCTTTTAGTCACCTTTTTGTATTAAATGTAAACCTTTCCAATTCTATTATAATTCCTATGATGAATTACCTTTCAAAGGGAAAACATGAGTATATTTATGGTAAAGAATGAGCAAATGTAAAATAATTTCATACCTCTTTCAATGCTCAACATACCCCCCTGCTTAATCATTTTCATGCCCTCATGAAAACTATAGTTCACATGGAGAGCAGTCAAAGAATAAGCCGGATAAGGTTTATCATCCCCAGGCCTAAAACCATGGACTGCAGCTAATTCCTCAAAAGTATGTTCTGTCTGTCCTTTAGGAAGTTCATAAATAGCCTTGTAGTCCGAAGCAGGGTACCATACAATAGGGTTGCGAAATATACATCCTAACCAATATGGTCCTTCTTTTAAAACAAGATGGCTATAGGAAATGAGACGGTCTGCAGCTAGCCCAAAGTTTCTATAATTAAATGGTTCCCTATTTGGTACATTCTGATTTGAGGTTTTCCACCGGACTTTGGATGCTATGTAGGCTTGGTTCCTAATGGATGAAAAATAATCTGTTCCATTCAAAATGACTGATTTATGGACAGGCCCCAGAATTCGGGTAACGCCTTCCCTTGTCATCAAGTGTTTCTGTCTAGCCCAAAACTGATGTGGGTTCTGATGTTCACTTCTGACCCATAGATCTAATCCATTTTCCTGTCTTTGAAAGGAGCTATAGGCTTTAAGCCATTTTAATTGGTTTACAGCAAAAGAAATGAATGCCTGAAACTGAACATCTCCAATAAAAGGGCTAGGGTTTGATTCACAGTCATTTTCAAGTATGAGGTTATGCAAATAAAATTCACATAATAAGCGCTGTACTTTGATCCCATAAAGTTTGCAGCATGATATCAAATCATCTACTGTATTTAGCTCTATGGATTTCCCTGCCCTAACTACCTTGATATTTAATTGTAAATATCTTTCTAGTAAAAACAGAGCATAGTTTTTGGCTGGGCATCTACAGGCTAAGACATCAGTATACAAGGAGCAGATAGTGTCCATTCGAGTTTAGGCTAATTTTAGTTGGTTCATTACATTATCAGCCTTTACCTCTGCTTCCCGTCGTTTTTCATGAGCTTCAGCTTCTGCTTCATGAATAATTTTCATTCGTTGTTGCAATTCCTGATATCTTGTTCTTGGAACAGTATCCTCCTCCAATCTCTGCCTTTCTAATCGGGCCTGTGTCAATTCTTCCTAAAGTCTGAGCAGTGTTGGCTCGCTGAAAGTGTGCTGACTGCTAGATTGCCTATTTTCACTCAAAACCGGTTCCTCTGGAACAACTTGTGTTGGAACAGCTGTTTGTTGCTCTACATCCTCATAATTAGACTCAGGTATGGTTTCTTCTGTAACTTGAGGGTTCATACCAGCAATTACTCTTCTCTTTTTCGCGCTTCGTTTGCTGGCAATGCTCCTTCTCTTAAGGGTTTTCTTGGGCATTTATTTCATTTTCAGAACCCTAATAGTCTGCTTGAGCTGTTCAACTAATTTATAGAGCTTTATTCGCTCTTTTTGGAGCTTCTGAATCTCAGCTGTTTCTTTCTTCTTTCTCAATGGAACAGCCGTTCCTCTATCTGCACTCATTTGTTCAACAGAATTTTGGCCCATATCAACCATGTGTTCAGCAAAATCCTCTTGTTGTTCTTCCTCTTGGGGCTCCTCTTCTACATTCATATGCCCTTGGCTCAATTCTCCTGTAATCACATTCTCAGTTGATTCTGCATTTTCCTGGGGGCTTCCAGGTTGGGATATTGGTTCAATGTACTCTTCCTCCTGTTCACACCTCTCAGGAGAAGCAACCCTAGCTTCGCTAGGGTTTGCTGTTTCGTCCAGATTTTTTGCTGCTGTTTCTTTGTCAGTAGCAGAGTATTATGAAAGTTGGTTAATATCTATATTGAGATCCAAGGGGCTATGCGGCCGTACATAATTACTCATATTGGACAAAATCTGAGCCAATTGATCTTCCTGCAAAGGACTCATGGTAACATTTTCGGGCAGCTCTGTTTCATCTTTATTGCTGCTATGATTGTCCTCATCCTCTGCACCGGTGTGGTAACTTCCTTCCTCTTCATCTGAATACCAATTTCTCCCTCAACTTCTTCTTCTTTAGAATTTCCTTTGATTCCTTTTTCCTCTGCACTGGGTTGCTTTTCACTATTGGATTGGCGGCTTATTTCTTCTTCGTCCGAGTAGCGAATTTCTCCTTCCAATTTTTCATCCTCATCAGTCTAAGGGCTTACTTCCTCTAATTTCTCTTCTTCATCAGTGCGAGGGCTTACTCCCTCCAATTGTGGAGGCTGTTCCTCCTCTGAACTCTGCAATTCCAGGGGCTGGCTACTGCCCGGAAGTTCTTCCACCATCCTTCTAATTCGTTTTAACCGTCGGAACTGTCTATGAGTAGAAGGCTCAGCAATTGAGCCGACCATCCTTTTCTGTCTTAAAACGGGTAGAGCCAACCCTACATCCATAGAGAATATTAATTCTTCCCAGCTGGTTTGTTGCTGGGCGAGGCTATGACTCACAATTAAACGAATTAAACAATGGTGGCTGACCACCATATCTGCATGCTGGGCTTTTCTTATACTACGAGCAATATCATGCAACAAAGAATTTAAAAATGCAGGCAAATTAATGGTGCATTTCTGTTTTAATACGGCTAGCAGCTTAAGGTGGCGAGGTATTACCACATCCTTCCTTCTGTCGCATGTTATGTAATCCTGCACAATTTTGGCTAACTCTGCCCACGGCTCTCCTAGTGATGCTAGCTGGACTCCTCTACCTTTGATAACTAACGTTTGTCCGTCATCTTGAAAATTTTTTATGGCTTCCTGAATCCTAATCTTCTTCTGAGTCCAGATAGTTCCTTGCGCGGGAATTTCAGACACTTCTGCAATTATTTCGTCGGACACAGCTATCCGCCTCCCTCTGACCATGGAGGATCCCTCCTGTAGGTTCAGTAAGAATTCGGTGGCCACTGCTTCATGGGGTTGCTGCATTATCATGAAATATGTAGTCCATCCCAGTCTTTCTAAAATTGCTCGTGCAGCATCAGAGATGAGCAACACTTGAGGTTCACTGCGAATTGGCCATCCTCCCATCTTTGTGCTCTGTTAGTTTCTCAACACTCAGTAATCACAATGGAACAACACAACATAGTTCATCGAAAATTTGTTATATATATTTTTTAAATACAGGGGTTTGGTTCGGGGAAATCTTGGAGTTTGATTTGCATGCAGATATCCACGCCCCCCAAATGAATGAAAGGTCTTCCTCGACCGTCAATTGAGAATAACATGTGTGGCACAGCAACAGTACAACAGTAAAAAGCGGCCGAAATTATTATACGTTCAATCAAATTGCAGCAAATACTGAAATCAATGCATGTAATAAATCGTTAATAAATAGAAAATCGTTTTGTAATGATTCAAATACAAGGAAAAGGGACAGCATATGATAACCATAAGTATAATTGCATTATTTACCATTTTGGATTAATATGATCGACTTATAATGATTTTCATGTGTAATAGGTTCGGAGGTAAAGGTAAGGGTTTCATATTTTCCTTTGAAATTAAATAAGGATATAGGAAAAAGGGTTAAATGTAACTATTGATGTGTATAGGTGTGACTCCAATGCCATCAGCAGAGCTCTGCTGCCCACAGGTGTCCATAACCTTGACAGAGTTGCTTTGTTACCCACGGAACCATTGTCCTTTATGTATGCTAAGGAAGTGCCCCTTTTTTTTTTTTATTGAATATCATGAAGGAGGCCATTGTGCTGGCTTGGTGACCGGATAAGCCACAATGTCGTTCACTGGGAAGAAGTGAAAGGTGGGCAGGTTGGCTCGTGATGAGACCTCCTGTGCCAAGGACTTCTTGATTTTTCAATTTGTCTATTGGACCATCTCCCTGGTTTGGTGGCCATAATGGGAATGCCACTTCACTGTCTTTCCTATGATCACGGTAGGCTGGATCTTGATGAGACCCCCTATCCTCCATCTGAAAAATCATTATTAATGAAAAATATTTTTTCTTTCGTTTAGAAAACAACATCTTTCCTCAGTTAAACATAAGGGATGGCTCAACACTCCTTAAGAGTAGGGATGGTGGAAGAAGTCTGAACATCTTAATAGAAAGGAATATACCCTTATTCTTATTCCATAGATAAAAATCAAAGAAAATTATAATATATATGAAGAACCAATCATGATAAAGACAGTCGATTGGATTAATTCGATGGTAATAAGATAGAAAAGTTATGTTATTGATCATGCCCCTTTTTCTTTCTTTCTTATCATTACTAAACAATTTTCGTGAAAAGATGACGATTTATTTTGATTTGTTGATTACAGTAAGCTTTAATTTGTATGATTGTATGTAAATGATATATTTTCCTTTAGAAAAATAATCAAAAATCCAATCATGCTGGTTTAAAACAAAAAACAATCCACACAAAAAGTGCTGTTCCTTTTAAAAGGAACAGCAAAAACAATCTGCGAAACTGCTGTTCCTTTTAAAAGGAACAGCAAGAAAATACTCTGCGGAATTGCTGTTCCTTTCGAAAGGAACAACAGAGTTCTGTTCCTTCGGGAAGGAACAACAAAAAAAAATCTGCGGAAGTGCTGTTCCTTTGGAAAGGAACAACAAGAACAATATGCGGAACTGCTGTTCCTTTCAAAAGGAACAACAGAGTGCTGTTCCTTTGGAAAGGAACAGCAGAGCAACGAAATAAACATAATTTTTTTTTTCTTTTTCTCTTTCAAAGAAATCAAATTTCATGATACAAACGATAAAAAGTAAAGAAGTAATATAGACCAGATGTCTGAAAACAAAGTCCATAAAACAACAAGCGAAAAAAAAAACGAAAAATGCTTTATGTACAAAAATTTAAAAAGAACTGATTTATCAAACTGGTGCCGAGGAGGATTGCTCCCCTTTAGCAAGAATTTCCATTGTAGAATCTTCCCGAAACTGCTGGTAAAAGGATTCCCGGGTAAGTGGTTTATGATATAATCGTACTCGATGCCCATTTACCTTGAAGGAGTGTCCAAATCCATCGATGGTAACTAATGTAACAGTGCCATTATCATGTACTTTCTGTATTTCATAGGGTCTGAGCCATCGTGTCTGGAGTTTTCCTGGGAAATACTGGAACTTGGAATCATATAGGAGTGCCCAATCTCCTTCGTGGAAGATCTTTTCTTTGATATGGGTGTCATGCCATTTGGCTCTCTGTTGCTGGATTAATGCTGTGTGCTGAAGAGCAGAGAGCCTAATTTCATCCAGCTCATTAATTTGCTGTAGTCTTTTAGCCCGGGCTTCATTCAGATCCAGACCCACCTTTTGATTTGTTCTTAATGTTTGAATCTCGAATTCGATAGGAAAGATGGGTTCCTTTCCAAATACCAATTGGTATGGTGAATATCCTGTGGTAGGTCTCCACGTTGTTCGATATGCCCACAATGCTTCTGTCAATCTGTAGGCCCAATCTCGTCTATGAGAGGCAACTGTTTTTGTTAATATAGATTCGATTACTTTGTTTGTGCTCTCTACTTGACTATTGGCCTGTGGGTGATATGGAGTTGTAATTTTGTGCTGAATATGGTAATTTTGCAATGTTTCAGCTAATTTGTTACCTACGAACTATGGCCCTCCGTCTGTGATTATGTCTCTTGGGAGGCCATAGCGCACAAAAATTTGGAAAAGAAACTGAATTACAGAATCCTCTGTAGCTTTTGAAAGGGGTTCTGCCTCAACCCATTTGGTAACGTATTCAGTTGCAACCAAGATATATGTTTTTTGGTTTGATGGGGGGTTAATAGGACCAACGAAATCAAGGGCCCATCGTTCAAATGGTTCAATCACTAGTTGGGGATTCAGAGGCATTTCATCAGACTGCCCAGGTCAACCTACCCTCTGGCAGCTATCACAGGCCTGTACGAATTTTTTAGCATCTTTAAAGATAGTAGGCTAATAGTAGCCTGTTCGTAAAACTTTGTGGGCAGTTATACGATCTGAAAAATGTCCGCCACACTGTCCATCATGGCATGCTCTCAAGATGTCAAATGCCTCATCCTCCCTAACGCATCTCCTTATTTGCATATCTGCACTTGTATGAAATAGGTAACCTCCAATCCAGGAGAAGCGGGTACTACGATGTATTATTTGCTTACGTTCATTAAGGGACAGATGTTTAGGTAATTTACCTATTGCCAGATAGTTCGCTATATCAGCATACCACGGTGTTCTGATAGTAACAGCGAAGAGATGTTCATCTGGAAAATGGTCTTCAACTACTTCTACATATGTGGGCTTTGGCATTCTTGACATAAAGTCAGCTACAGGATTCTCCTTCCCAGGTCGATCTCTGATTGTGATGTCGAATTCCTGCAGTAAAATTAACCATCTTGTCACTCTTCCATTTGTAACAGGTTTATTTGCTAAAAATTTAATTGCAGAGTGATCAATATATAGTACTACAGGATACCCAGTTATGTAATGTCTAAATTTGTTTATAGCATGAACTACAGCTAAAAATTCTTTCTCAGTCAGTATAATTTAATTCAGCAGGGGATAGATTTTTGCTAATGTAGTAAATTGCATATGGCTTCTTGTCTTCCTCCTGCCCAAGTACTGCTCCAATTGCTGTGTCTGAGGCATCAGATGAGATTTGAAACGAAAAATTCCAATTTGGGCCCCTCAGCACCGGGGCTGTTGAAACGAGCTTCTTTAGATCATTAAAGGCATTGTCACATTTATCTATCCAAGTGAAATCAACATTTCCAGTCAGCGCATATAAAGGTGCAGCTATTTGAGAATAATTTTATATAAATCTTCTATAATAACCAGAAAATCCAAGAAAGCTACGTACCTCTGTTTTTGTAGTAGGCATAGGAATTAACAAGAGTATTTGAATTTTAGCCGGGTCTACTTGAATTCCAGCTGCTGAAATATAATGCCCTAAGATAACTCCTTCGGTCATCATCATAAGATATTTTTCGTTGCTTAAACAAAGCCTAGTGTCAATACATCTTTGCAGTACTTTTCTAGGTTTTCTAATGCAGGCTCAAATTCATCCCCATAAGGTGTGAAATCATCCATATATACTTCGAGGCCTTCATTTATTAGGTATGCAAAAATGCTGAGAATTTCCCTTTGGAATGTAGCAGGGGCATTGCATAGGCCAAAAGGTAGGACTCGGTAGGAAAATGTCCCCCATGGACAGGTAAAAGTAGTTTTGTCCTGATCTTCAGGGGCAATCTGGATTTGATTGTACCCACTGAAGCCATCAAGGAAAGAAAAGAATTTCTTTTCTGCCAATGTGTCTAATACCTGGTCGATGAAAGGAAGGGGAAAGTGGTCTTTCTATGTTGCTTTATTAAGTTCACGGTAATCTACACATATCCTCCACTTCCCATTCTTTTTTGGTACTACCACTAATGGAGAGACCCACTTGCTATCAGATATTGGGTAGATGAAATTAACATCCAATAGTTTTTGTAATTCATCTTTGACAATGTCTTTAAGGTGAGGATTTAGTCTCCTTTGAAGTTGGCGAATGGGTCTTGCATCTTTTTCAATATAAATGTGGTGAGTACACAATTGAGGATCAATTCCTTTCATGTCGGGGTAATCCCATGCAAAGGCTGCTTTGTATTTTCGTAATAGTTGGACCAATTTCTGTTCTTGTTCAGCAGTGAGATTCTTATTAATATTTATAGTTTTTCCCGGTTCGATTTCTACAACCTTACTATTACTCATGGAAGTAGTAGGTACTGTTTGATCAGGAATGTCTTTGAAAGGATCTTCTCCTTCGTTATTATCGAATGCTGCCTTGATCATGTGACATTGCGAATGAGATCTGGTTTGGGACTTATTAATAAAATTATTAATGATATCATCCTCTATTTGATCTTTAAAATCAAGAGAATTTTCTATGGTTAGAGGTGATCTCATATTTTCCACAAGGTATGATGCAGGTGGTTTTCTTGTTGTGATTATTGATAGGCTTGGCTGGGCTGGGGGATATAGGGCTAAATTCTTAACATAATTTCCCCTTGTAATTGTCATGTTGCCTTGTCGGCATCCAATATAGGCATCCGCAGTTGCCAACCAAGGTCTACCTAGAATTAACGAATGTCCATCTAGTCGATTATTTGGATTGATAACCAGGAAGTCAGCAGGGTATTCCCAGGAATCTACAGATACCATTACATCTTGTAGTATACCTTCTAGTTTGACTACCGATCGGTCAGCCAATTCCAACAAGGTTGTTGTTGGTTCCAATGATGTAATGCCAAGTTTTTGATAGGTGGTGGTGGTTAAAATGTTGATTGCTGCCCCCAAGTCAACTAAGGCATTTGGAAATGATTGACCATTGATCTGTACTGTCACTATAGTATTTCCTGGGTCTTCATATTTGATGGGTGTTTCTATTCCTGATAATAAGTCAGATAAGGTACCGACTATGTGGACAGTAGGTTTGGCTGTTGTTCTCCTCTTGGGCTTCTTTATGCATAATTCCTTAATGGTTTTTGCATATATAGGAATATCTTGAATAGCTTGGAGGAGAGGGATTTTTATACATAAATTTTTTAATTCTCCCAGAAGATCAAAATTAGGTTGTTCTAACGTTCTAGGTATAATTAATCGTTCTGGGAATGGTGGAGAGGAAGTTGTTATTTGTTGTTGTTGATTTTGTTGTTTTTGTTGTTGCACTTCTTTCTCATTTTGTTCTGTTTGTTCTACAAGTAACGGATCTTCAATATGATCATCATTGTTTCTCTTTGTTTCGATTATACGCCCAAACCTTAATTGAAGATCATTACACTCCCTTAGTTCAGTTTCTAGTTCTGGGGGTTCCATGATTTGAACAGACTGAACTGGCCTATTGTTTGGGTTTGGGTTGGGCTGGGCTGGGAGTTGTGGTCTTAAATTGGTCTGGGGGTTTGGGTAAGGAGCTGGCAGTGTAGGTTGAGAGAGAGGAATTGATCCGGCTGGTTGATTCAGAGGTTTTTGCCAGTTTGACTGCCAGGGCTGAGAAGTAGAAGGGGACCATTGTGTAGGCCAGAATGGTGGATAAAAAGGAAAATTAGGCCAGTTATTTTGATTTGTTTGATTGGGCCAAGATGTGGGGGGAAATGGCTGTTGTGACCAATTAGGGAAATATGGTTGATTCTGCCACATCCCACTGTATTGTTGGGCATTATATTGAGGAGTTTGAAAAGAAAATGGGTCATTTTTCATACCTGATGGTCGTGGCTGCCATTGTCGACGCTGGTTAAGCAGACATACCACTTTCGATTCTTCTTCTGCCTCCTTTTAAACTGATTTTAGACCAGGTGGCGAAGGACGTCCTTTTGTAGGGTGATCTTTTGTGAAAATGGCACAGAATTTAATCACATCCAACGGGCATTCTTTGTGGCTGTGCTTTTTTCTACATCTGGGACAGAATATTGCCAAGTTCTGCTCTGATTCTGCCTGTTTCTGTTTGGCTTGCATAATATCGAACTGTGTTGTTAGAGTCCCAAGTATGTCTGTCTTAAATCCTTCTAGCAGATTTCCAATCTCTACACGAGTCACACCTTCATTAGAAGTTTTATTTTCTCTTGTAATTGTATCACGGTCTGCTAATTTCAATCTTGTATTGCCCCTCGAACACCTGATACACAAATCAACAATGTCAGGATAACTTTCTTGGTATATATCACCTTTTCCCATAAGGTTCAATGTTTCAACCCACTGATCTTTCATTCCCCTAATTAATGCAGTTTTCAAAACATTGTCAGGTAAGGGTGCAGATGCATAAGGGGATCTCTGAATATTGTATTGGAATCGTTCAACATACTCTTCCAAGGTCTCACTTGGTTTTGCTGTAATTTGAAATATTTCATATTTTAATTCCCGAGACCTGCAATAATCTTGATATTTCTTTAAAAATGCAGTTTTCATATGATCCCAATCGGTTATGACACCTCCACCTAATCCCATAAACCATCGTAGGGCTGCTCCTTTTAATGTAGAAGGGAATAGTTTTAGTTTTTGGGCATCGGTGGTATAATCGTAGCCTCTACACAACACATCAAACTCAAATAAAAATGCATTTGGGTCCTCTGATGTTAAGCCGTGAAATGTAGGAATATGTTGAAGAGGGATAGCTTTCATGTGTACATTAACTGCAGTATCTACTATGGGATATTGCAGTGTAGAGGTCTGCTGCTGATTCTGGTTTTGGTTTTGGGCCATTTGATCGAAGATATGCCAATATCCCTCTGGGATTTCCAGGGAATTTCTAGGTTGACGAGTAGGGGCAGGAATAGTTTAGACAACACTCCCTTTATCTGGGATAATAAGTTTTTCCTGTCAGCTTACTGTTTGAGGTGATTCAGGACCTTGGTCCTGAATAAGTTGAACAACACTTCCCTTATCTAGACTGCTGATTGTCTGGGCAGTTTCAATAGGAGATTTCGAGTCTGTGATTTCTCCCGTTTCCCCTTCTCCTTCTCGGAGATTGTTGGAGTTCCCTTCTTGAAGGAAAATTATGCAAGGATTCTCAATTTCTTGGGAATCTTGCTCAATTCCCTCTGTTTGACTGTGTATCTCAGCGAAGGCTTCAGATGGTGATTCTGTAGCCTGAAGGGAACTAGTAGGCTGTCTAGAAGTAGTTCTTTTAAATCCTACTGATGACTGAGATTCAGTTCTTTTAAGGATTTCGTCAATGAAGGTCGTGCGCCTAAGGGTCATCGGTCCCTTAGGTTTTTCAGTTTTAGGAGGAATTTTGTTTCACTTAGTTGATTTATTCATTCAAAGAAAAAAAACCTTCATTCCTACCTAAAGAAAGAAGCTTACTTACTTCTGCTGTAAAGAGGGCTGCGAGCAAGTGTGTTTCTTGCCCATTGCGCAGGTTCTTACCTTTCGTCTTTAATACCCAATTCCTTGCAAGCAGAAGAAAATTAGCTGTGCATTACTCCTTTGAAATGGCATACACTCTCCCCGGTAACGACGCCAAAATGTCGAGGCATAAAAAGGTATCTTTTGAACACCTAATTATCTCACATTAATTATCAATCCGGGAGCATCTTTTTATTCTAAGAGTGTACTCTGTTTGAGGCTTGAAATTGTCTAAGAGAAATGCTATGAAGATGTAGTATAAAATAACATAACCAATGCTTGAAAAGAGACCTAATTACAGTGACATGAATGGAAAAATAAAACTACTTTAATCTTTGCAGAACATCGATCAGGGATGCAGTAGCAGTAACTCTTTCCCTTAGAAATCGATGCAAGATGACCAATCTGGGAATTTGGAAGCTAGAGCCTCTATCCTCTACATTTGGAGATCTTATAACCATCAAACTGAAAGCAGATTCAATAAAAGCAACTTAAACAAAATGCAATTTAAAAAGGAACAACAACGTATAACTATAACAAACAAAAATGGAACATCAATGGAAATTGAACAACAATTACAATTCTAACACACTCAAAGTACTAAATTCCTATGCTTCAATTTTGTCGACAGCTTCTCACCACACAACCATGATTACGACAGATTACAAACTAAAGGAACAACAGTTCGAATCAGATACAAGTTAGTGCAATGAAATAATAGAACAACGAATTATGCTTATGTAAAGAAATGGAACAGCAGTGACTCTGTATTTAATCCGATCAACAATAAATCAATTCAAACATGAAATGCACTCCATACAATAGTAAATAAAGGAATAGAATACAAAGAGCGAAGTAATTCCACTAGAGCCGGGCCCTTAGCGCCAGTGAAATACCGCTGGGCTAATTCAGAATTATGGAAAGTAAATGAGATGCGTGCTTTGTATTAAACCAACATAGAGTCTTACAGAAAGGTTTTCTCTCAAACATAGAGTTAATATAACAAAGAAAATGTAAAGTCTTTCGAATGATTCCCAATAACAACAACGATCCGTCCCCCCGTCACTAAAGGACGTGGTTCTATATATCAATCCTTCGACGGACCAATCAAGAAATAAGATAAGTTTAAACAACGATCCTTCAGGATCGAAATATCTTGAGGGATTTGTTCCTCTGTGTTTTAGTCATTGTTCTGTTTATGCTGATTGTGGCCGAGCTGCAACCTGCCTTTTCTGGGCTATTCGTTCAGATCTCCTTGCTTTTGGCTGGATATGATTTTATGCTGATGGAGCAGCAGTTAGATTGTTCTTAGCCACGCCTTTGGTACAACTGTTCACCTCTCCGAATTCCTGTTTGTCAATCAAAAATAGATTTTAGTCACCTTTTTGTATTAAACGTAAACCTTTCCAATTCTATTATAATTTCTATGATGAATTACCTTTCAAAGGGCAAACAAGAGTATATTTATGGTAAAGAATGAGCAAATGTAAAATAATTTCATACCTCTTTCAATGCTCAACACTTATTACTATTACTCATAATTCACAGCCATGTGCTCTGACTTCCTTTAGTAATGGGATGACTGTGTTTTTCCTGTATCTTGTGAGTAAACTACCTTTGAAACCCTAGCAGTAAATTTCATTGTTATTACTCAGAATTCACAATCATGTGCTCTGACATCCTTTAGTAATGGAATTATTGTGTTTAGCAGTAGATCTCATTTTCTATTACTTAGAATTCACAACCATGTGCTCTAACTTCCTTTAGTGATGAGATGACTTTGTTTTTCTTCATTTTGTGAGTAAATTACCTTTGAACCACTAGCAGCCGATTCTATTTCTATTACTTAGAATTCATAACCCTATGCTCTGACTTCCTTTAGTAATGGAATTACTGTGTTGACCTATGTTCTTGAGTGAATTATCTTTGTTTAAAAACCCCATTTGCCTCAGCTTCCATGTACAGAAACCTTTCCACTAAATCTACTGACTTGTTGACTCCATAGCCCAATGGTAGCAAACCTTCATCTTTCAACCTACAAACACACAAAACCAAGATAGAGTTAGCCATCTATATTATCATTAATCAATATCATAAATCCTTGAGAGAGCCCTCTCAGGCTGAGGAGGCTAAGCCTCAGCTAAAAGATTGGTTTGAAATAGTTACATTGAGGTAGTCTGATCAACAGCCTATCAGGGTCCTATCTTGGTGATAACACAATTCTTTACTTGGAATTTATTTATGGTATCCTGAATGGATTTCCTACAACTACGTGCTAGAGGAGTGTCCATCTATTTGTTACTCTCAATGCAAAACTTCTTCAGTACCTCGCTGGAATACTTGCCTTGAGAGATAAAAAAATTCCCCATATCCTTGCCATACTTTCAAACCGAGGAAATCATGCATGAGCCCCATGTCCTTCATCTTGAATTATCTTGCAATATCCTCTTTTCAATATTTTACCAACTTCTTATCATCAGTTAAAATCAAATCATCGACATGTAATGCTATAATCAATAATTTACCTTAAAAAACAATACGATCAAGGTTTGCATCAACTTCACTTTTGGTGAACCCAAACCAGGTGAAATAACTATCGACCCTAGTGTACCAAGCATGGGGTGATTATTTAAATCCATACAATGATCGCTTGAGTATGCACACATGTGAATCTCTATCAAAGGTCTCAAATCCTTTCAGTTGTTCAATGTACATCTCCTCCTCAATCACTCCATTGAGGAATGTTGTCCTCACATCCATCTAATGGATTTCCATCCCATATGCGCTGCAAGTGCTAGAATTGATCTGATAGAAGAGTACCTTGCTACTGGAGAAAATGTCTCCCACTAACCAATGCCCTCCACCTGAGAGAACCCCTTGGCCACAAATCTGGCCTTGTGTTTCTTGATTCTTCCATCTGCTACTTGCTTCACCTCGTATATCAACCTCAAACCTACCACTGACTTATTCTATTATATTGGGACCACTTCCAAAACACTCTTTCTGACTATGAAATAATATTCCTCTACCATGGCATAAACCTATACTGGCTTCTGCACTGATTCCTTGAATGAGGATGGTTTTGTCTCAACTATCTCATTCATTAGAGCCATGTACCCAGTGTATTGATCTGGTGACCTCCTATGCTTGCGATGTAATGTGGGTGCTCCCACATTCTCTCTAGCATCATGCAATAATCTGTTAGCTTCCCTGGTGCACTTCCTTGCATCTCTAGATGTCTTTGCATGAGTGGGTGCTTCCAATCTCTTCTCCTCTACTTGTGGCTACTCCAAAACATCCCAAGGTTCTTCCTTTGGAGTTAAAATCTCCTCATCTATAATGAAACTGAAGATCCCTCTCAAGGGAACATCTCATGGACTTTTCTTCATCAAAATTCACATATCTACGAACAACTAGTATCCTGTGCGATGACAAGTACACCTGATAGTTGTGAGGTGTATCAGTGTACCCCACAAATATGCCCAACATTACATCCATATAACATTACATTAGATTTTTCCTTGCATCCTTGGAAATATGACAGTAAATTGACGAACCAAAGATCTTGAAGTGTGAAACATCTGGTTCTTCACTGAAAAAGTTTCTTCTGGTGTACTCATCCCAAGAATCAGATTGGGATTCCTGTTCTGCACATATACCATTTTGTTGCATGCTTCATTCGACAAGTGAAATGATAGGGCTTGATCATGAGACGTCGCCTGTGCAATTCCCACAATACTTTTGTTCTTATTTTCAACAATATCATTCTGATATGGGTTATGGGGTGCTATTAACTCCCGTTGAATTCCTTCTTTTGCATATAATTTATTGAACTCATTCGACACATATTCACCACCGTTATCACTCCTGAGAGCCTTCACTTTCCTTCCAGTGTCTTTCTCAACATCTGATTTAAATTCAAAAAATTTGGTGAATGTATGGTCTTTCTTTTGCATGAATAAAATCCAACACTTATGTGAGAAATCGTCTACAAATATAACATAATACTTTTTCTTGGCTGTGGAGGCTATCGAGAAAGGTCCACAAACATATGAGTGAAATATTTCAAGGACCGCTTGAATTTGACTGTCCTTATCATGAAAAGTGGATTTGGTGTACTTCCACAATGTACACCCTTTGCATGTATCTCCTTGCTCTAGTGCACCCTTGGGAAGTCCTCTAGAAATATACTGCATGATCTTCAAAGCTCCATGATGCAAATTACCAAGTTGCTTATTCCATAATTCACTGATGTCTCAACCATGCACATTCTATGCCTTCGTGCTCAAATAAACACAATATTCTACATCCAATTTGTATAGGTTCTTCATCCGAACCCCAATCCAGTTCACTTGTCTCGTGGCGATATAATGAAGGAAATTATTTCATTTTCTAAATATCACATCATAGCCACGATATTACAACATAGCAATTGAAAATAAATTCTTCTTCAGTCTCGAAACATACATGAAATTTTTTAATGTGAGAAGAGAAACAAAATCCCTCTAAAAAGTAAGTGTATTGATGCTAGTCACACTATACCTTCCATCATATCCCATCTCGATGTGCATCTGGAGGTCCTTCTACTCCAAGTCACTAAAAAATTCTTTGTTTCTTGTCATATGGAATGGGGCTCCACTATCCAGATACCACACACTACCCATCACCAATTTCACCATCCATGTAATGAGGGGGAAATCCAAATCGATTTGTGAATCTAGAGCTTCACCTGTCGCTCCTCCTGAGTGCTTCTTGCCGACCTTCTTATGCACAAAATTTGTGGCATAGTGTCCCAGCTCATGATAATGAAAATATCTAATATTTGACAAGACCTTATTCTTGCCCTCCTGACCAGAATCTCCTATGGATTGGGATTTTTTCCCTTTCCATTTCTTCGCCTTTCCAACCAAGGCACAATTATCCTCATCATCAACCTCATTTCTATGGTGTTATGCCTAAACTCTTCCTGTACCAAATTTTACCATAGTATTTCCTAGTTTGGTATCTTCTCCCTCCCATTTATTGAATCTTGGTAGCTGTGCCAACTCTTGGGAAGGCCTAGAAGTGATAGGATTACCAAATCATGTTTAACAGTCATAACACCAACACTCCCAATTTCATCACGACATTGTGTGAACCTGCCCAGGTATCCTGGTATTATGTCTCCCTTCTACATTTTGATATTCTGAAGCTTATATTTGAGTGCCAACTTCCTATGGTCACTATTGTTCTAGCAAAAGTCTGTCAATGTATGCCACATGGATATTAGAGACAATATTATAGATATTAGAGACAATATGGCCTCGTACTCCCTCCAATATGATCCTAATCGCTTTTTCTACACTCTTCTTCCAATATGATAGATCTCAGGAATCAAATGGTGCTAGTTTGAGGACATCATTATCAATGAATTCCTTCATCCAATTATCTTCAATGACTCCTTCCATCTGGTCCTTCCAGGCAATGTAATTTGAGCTACCCTTAAGGGCATACTTGAGACTTAGAACATAAAACGCCATCCTACTAGCACTGAAGAATTGATTTGAAAACTTGTTCCTCCTACAATGATAACTTCGAATTTTCTCCTCTACCATGAATATAGCTCAAATACCATGTAGAAATTACTTGTAGATTCAAACTGTTAATGTAATTTACTAAAAGAATAGACTTGAATCTACTCTACTCATATGCGGAAATAAATTCACGATTAAGAAGAAATATTAAAAAAAATGAGACATGTATCAATTAACACACATAACACGAGGAAATATCTAGGGGAAATCCACTGATCAAAACCCCTTGCTATCTCTATTGCATTAATAAGAAAATAGAGAAGAAATACAATGCTTATTCAAGCCTTAACAATCTCTACACAAGTATAATCTATCTCACTGCCCCGCAAGCTAACTTTGGACAATTCCTAACCAATTTTGTTTCCTGCCGAGATTCTATTTCCTTACACTATTTCCTTGGGAATTAGCTCCTATTAATTAGGGAAATTCCTCATCCATAACTGCTCAATCCCTACAAGTGCTTCTCTGAATGCATGCACCACTTGTACAACTTGGATAATTATACAACTGATAGTATACTACCCTTGAACTCCAATCTCAACTGGGTAACTCATAGATCACACATGCATGAGTTAATTATGGTTGATTTATCAGTTAACTAGTTGATCAAGGAGTACACACCCCACTACTAGACCTCCCACTGGTTCCTCGAACAGTTGGAACTAGTTTAACTAACTTTAACTCAATTTAACTGAATTCAATTATTACAACTCAAATTAAACTCAACCTAGACTCCTAAAAAGTAGGAACCACTCTACACGACTCAGGTTAGGACCTCAAATCAAATTAAGTGAACCAACTAAGTCAAACTAACTCATTTAACACATTCTTGTTTTCTTGTGACGAGGAATTACAATTTTCTCCTATTTTTATTCAAGGGAAAATTAAATCAAGATTTTCTTGTTGCCATTTTCAACACTCCCTCTAAAAAAGAAATGGATTATTAGATACCCCAAACATGTATCTATGGAACTAAAATTTTCCTCTTAACAATGCCTTTATAAAAATACGTGCATCCTGTTCCTTGTAGGAATGTACTCCAACAACATAATCCACCTCTGCACACAATCTCGTAGATGATGATACTGAATGTCGATATGCTTGGATCGATCATGAAAAATTGGATTTTCAGAGAGTTTGATACAACTATGATTGTCATAGTAAATCATGGTAGGATACATCATTTGACAAAATAACCCAACACAAATATTCCTACATGAGATATATTCTTAAGCTGCTTGACTAACAACAATGTATTCTACTACTGCTGAACTGAGTGCAAATGATCTCTGCTTCCTGTTGAACCCAGAAAATGTTGCTGACCCAATACTGAAGAATCCTCCTGAAGTGCTCTTCTGATCTGATGGAATACCTGCCCAATATGCATATGTGAAGCCTTGAAGCTTCACTCCCTTTGTCCGTCTATACCAAAAAACATACTGAGTAGTGCCTCTGAGGTATCTCGGCACATGCTTGGAAGCCTTGCAATACAATTTGGTTGGGTTAACCATTTCTTAACTAATATGGTAAAATGCATAACACATGTCTAGTCGTGTGTTCACCAAATACATAAGTGAACCCACAAGCTTCCTTTAAATAGTTTCCTCCACCTCCTCACCTGAAGTGGAATCCTCTTTCCTCCAATGGCCTGCTAGAGGAGTGTTTTTCATCCAAGTAAAATCCTCTACTATGAATCAGAGCTACTTGGATCAGAGGTGTTTTTACTCTACTTGGATCAAAGGTGTTTTTACTCTACTTGGATCAGAGGGTTTTTTCCTCCAAGTAAAGAATTGGTAAAGAATGTGTTAACTAATTTAGTTTGACTTAGTTGGCTTAGTTAATTCGAGTTGAGGGCCTAAATTGAGTCATTAGAGTGGTTCCTAAATTTTAGGAGCCTAGGTTGAGTTTAATTTGAGTTGTAATAATTTAATCCAGTTAAGTTGAGATAATGTCAGTTTAACTAGTTCTAACTGTTGGAGGAACTAGTGGGAGGTCTAATAGTGGGGTGCGTACTCAGTAATCAACTAGTTAACTATTAAATCAACCATAATTAACTAGTGCATGTGTGATCTACGAGTTACCCAGTTGAGATTGCAGTTCAAAGGAAGTTAAAAATCAATTGTATACTTATCTGAGTTGCACAAGTAGTGCATGCAATCAGAGAAGGACCTATAGGGATTGCGTAGTTATGGATGAGGAATTACCTAATTAATATGGGATAATTCCCAAGGAAACAATGAAGGAAATATGACCTTGGTAGGAAATAAAATTGGATAATTATTGACCAGAGAAGGCTTGTGAAGTAGTGAGATAGATTATACTTGTGAATATATTGTTCAGATTGAACAAGCATTGTATTTCTTCTCTATTTTATGATTAATGCAATATAGATAGGAAGAGTTTTTGAGTGGTGGATTTAACTTAGATATTTCCTCATGTTATGTGTGTTAATTGATTCATGTCGCATGCTTCTGATATTGATTTTCAATCATGAATTGCTTTCTGCATATGAGTAGAGTACATTCAATATATTGTTTTAGTAAATTACATTAGCAGTTTGAATCTACAAGGAATTTCTTCATGATATCAGAGATTTATTCACAATAGAGGAGAGAATTCGAAGTTATATTTGTGGGAGAACGAGGTTGCAAATCTATTCTTTAGAGCTAGAAAGATGGTGTTATATGGTCTAAGGCTCGAGTATTCCCTTGAGGGTAGCTCGAATTATGTTCCTTGGAAGGACCATATGGAAACAATCATGGAAGATAATGGTATGAAATAATTCATTGATAATGATGTCCCGAAACCAACACCAAGTGATGCCCAGGATCTAGTAGCTTGGAAGAAGAGCATAGTGAAGGAAAGGAGGATCATATTGGAGGGAGTACAAGACCATATTGTCTATAATCTCCATGGAAAAATAAACTCCATATAAAATGTGGAAGACATTGACATAATTATTCCAGAACAATAGTGACCATAGGAAGTTGTCACTCAAGATAAGCTTTGAAATATCAAAATCTATAAGGGAGATACAATACCACAATACCTGGGAAGGTTCAAAAAATATCATGATGAAATTGGGAGTGTTGGTGCTACAATTGTTGAAGATGATCTGGTAGGAATAACACTTGTAGGCCTTCTCAAGAGTTGGCACAATTACCAGGATTTAGTTAATGGGAGGAAGAAGCTACCAAACTGAGAAAGGCTATGGTCATATTTGGTACAGGAAGAGTTTAGGAAGAACACCAGAGATGGGACCTCATCCAAGGTTGAGGACGAAGAGAACCATGCCTTGGCAGGAAAGGTGAAGAAATGGAAAGGGAAGAAATCCCAATCCATATGACATTCTACTAAGGCGAGAAAGAATAAGGACTTGTAGAAGATTAAATGTTTCCATTTTCATGAGATGGGACATTATGCAACGAAGTGTTCACACAAGAAGGCTGACAACTAGCCCTCGGGAGGAGAAATGGGTGAAGCTCTAACTTCACAATTTGAGTTGGATTTCACCCTCATTGTATGCATGGTGACATCGGTGATGGGTAGTGTGTGGTATATGGATAATGGAGTCTCATTCCATATGAAGAGAACCAAATATTTTTTCAGCGACTTGGAGGAGAACGACCTCTAGATGCACATCAAGATGGGAGATGATGGAAGGTATAGTGCGATTGACATCAGTACAATTAATTTTTTAGAGGGAGAATTTTTAGAGCTAGCACAAGTACCAAGATTCAGTCAATGGGAGGGAGAAGCTACCAAACTAGGAAATACTATGGTCAGATTTGGTACAAGAAGAGTTCATGAGGAACACCATAGACAAGACCTCATCCAATGTTGATGATGAGGAGAACTGTGCCTTGGATGGACAGGCGAAGAAAGGGAAAGGGAAGAAATCCCAATCTATAGGATATTCTGGTATGGCAGGCAAGAAGAAGGACTTGTCGAAGATTAAATGTTTTCACTGTCATGAGATGAGACAGTATGCCACAAAGTGTGTGCACAAGAAGGCCGAAAAGAATCCCTCAGGAGGAGTGGCAGGTGAAGCTTTAGCTTCAAAAATAAATTTTGATTTCACCCCAATTGCATGCATGGTGACATTGGTTATGGGTATTGTGTGGTATCTGGATAGTGGAGCTTCATTCCATATGATAGGAAAAAAAGAAATTTTTAGCGACTTGGAGGATAAGGACCTCCATATGTACATTGAGATGGTAGATTATGGAAGGTATAGTGTAACCAACATTGGTACAGTTAATTTTCAGAGGGAGTCTGATTCTCCTCTCACATTAAAAAATGTCATGTATGTTTCACATTTGAAGAAGAATTTAGTTTCAATTTCTATGTCGGAAGATCGTTGCTACGATGTGAAATTTAGAAAAGGAAATACTTTACTTCTTCACATCGTCATGAGACAAGTGAAGCGAATAAAGGTTCTGGTGAAGAATCTCTACAAATTGGATGTAGAAGACTATCCTGCTTTGAGCACGAAGGAAAATAAGGTGCAAAGCTAAGGCATCGGTGAATTATGGCATAGGTGACTTGGGCATTTGCATCATGGAGCTTTGAATATCATGCAACATATTTCTATAGGACTTCCCAAGGGTGCACTAGAGCAACAAGATACATGCAAAGGGTGTACATTAAGTAAGTACACCAAATCCACCTTTCATGATAAGGACAGTCAAGAAAAATCAGTCCTTGAAAGAGTTAACTTAGATGCGTGTTGACCTTTCTAGAAAACCTCCATGACCAAGCACATGTATTGTGTTATATTTGTAGACAATTTCTCACGTAAGTGATGGATTTTATTCATGCAGAAGAAAAGACCAGACATTCTCCAAATTTTGCGAATTTAAAGTAATTGTTGAGAAAGACACTACTAGGAAAATGAAGGCTCTCAAGAGTGATACCAATGGTGAATATTTGTCGAATGAGTTCAAGAAATTCTGTGCAAAAGAAGGAATTCAATGGGATTTAATAATGCCCCATAACCCACAACAGAATGGGGTTTCTGAAAGGAATAACATAAGTATTGTGGGAGCTGCACAGGCGACGTTGTATAATTAGGGCCTACCGTTTCACTTATGGGATGAAGCATGCAACATAGTGGTATATGTGTTGAAAAAGAGTCCTCATTATATTCTCAGGATGAATACACAAAAATAAGCTTTCTCATAGAAGAATGTAGATGTGTCACACTTCAGGATCTTTGGTTCATCAATTTACTGTCATGTTTACAAGGATGCAAGGAAAAAGCTAGATTCGATGGCTGAGTTGGGCATATTTGAGGGGTACACTGGTACACCTTACAATTATTGGGTGTACCTGCCATCTCACAGGATTTCATGCAGATGAGAATATTTTAGCTCCAAATTATGAACCTCAGGATGTTGTGGAGAAACCACAAGCATAGGAGCAGAGAGTGGAAGCACCCACTCATGTAGATACATCTAGATATGGAAAGAAGCACACGAGGGAAGCTGGTAGACTATTGCATGATGCTAGAGATGTTACACGTTATTTTGTCACCATGAAATTTGACTATCTATATAGGTTCATCACTACCTATATTGTGCTCCCTTAGAGGTCAAAAACCCTAATGTTTCTAAAACCAAGTCTTGGAATTGGAGAAAAGCTCATTAAAATCCTAAAAAGTCTAACTCCGCACTTTTCCTAGCTCTTTCCTACGGATCTGTGGATATTTTCTCTATAGCTTGTGGCACATCCCACACATTTTGCTTATAAAACCCGCGGACCCCCGTAAATAGTCAAATAAAGGAAAAAGTAAGTTCTAGAAGCCTAGATGGATGAATATTCTCCCAACTGGAAGCTTCTAGAGGTGTGATCAGTTCGAGCTTTATCCTTCCACTCATGGAGCTCTACCCCTTCACTATGGAGTTTATCCCTTGGTATATGGAGCTCAAATGCCTTCATGAGAGGAATCCATCCCCCTCTTCATGGAACTAAAGCCACCTCCATTTCCCTATAAATTGAGCTTATGTTTCAGTCTAAAGGGTAGACACACATGTGGTAATTGCTGAAGAAATTCTCAAGAGAGCATACTCTCTATACTAGTAATTTTTGGTATGAGAATGATCACACTCTCATGTCCATAACTTCATGCTAGTTCAGAGAGAAGAAGGCTTGTCAATCTGAAGGAGGAACGATTGTTCAGGACCCCGGGAAAAACTTGTACAACATTAAGGCAACAGGTTGTAAAGTTACTCTTTTCATACAAGATAATACACATGGATCTCCTTTTCTCATTGAGTTGTTCTTGTGTCTATTTGAATAATTCAATACTTGGATTCCTTGATCACTGAGTTAGATTAGATGTTCTCAATTATTATATGTTGCAGGTGCTTTTAATTCTTTTTTCTGTCTTTGATTGCAAGTTCTACTTGCTGAAGAAGCCTCTTTGGAGCAACTGGATAAAAGGTTGCACCGAACATCGAATTTCAAGGTAGGAGCATGTCCTATTTCTTTGTTTATAATAATTCTGAATCACATATAATCTAGAGAAAATGATTTACAAATGGATGTTTGTTTCTAGCTATCCGTAGGATACTAGGGACATATCTCTTGTCTGCAAGAGGGATTTATCCACATAACAAAATGGAGGCCATACTGGGGATTAGAACTTAGTTTTCCTTTTTTATTTTTCAGTTTGAATTTTAAGAGTCTTATGATTTTGATTAGTCTAAAAACTGGGTGGGGTAGATAAATTATCAGAATCCTTGAAAAGAAAATCTGAATTTTTATTTTTTCTATATTTTTCCCGGCCTCCGTGGTTTTTATTTAAAGACAGTGCGGTAGCCTCTGCAGTTTTTAGTTTAGAATAGTGCGGTACCGCACTGTTCTCCATTGAAACCTGTGGACTTATGGAAATTTTTTGAAAAATTAAGAATTCTCTTTTTAGGAGCCAAATTACCAGATTCTCTAAGTTTTCCCAAACTTGTCTTGATTGTCAAAATCTTATGTGTGAGTTTCTTTCTTCAAATTTTGAGTTTATGTGATTTTTCATCCGATTTGCATTTTACGAGTGAGTGTTTGCCCTAATTTCTTGTTGCTCTATATCAGAAACCTTCAGATACCTTAGATTACTGGTATGCTGTTGTTTTCTTGCTGAGCCATCGAGCTTGTTGCGAACCTTGCTTTTATGAAAATTCAGTTTCATTTTCATTTGCAAATTTTGAAGATTCTTAAGCTTAATAAGGCTTGACTTTCACATTAAACCATTTGTTGGATGTTTGCGGTTTTTCTTGGTAGAATTTCTTCTTGGTTCGATCACAAACTAAGAGAAAACATCCTCAAACTTTCTAGATAGAGTTCAAAATTAGAGTTTCTTCTTTTGGTTTTGAATTTTATGTTTTTAGGAGTTTTAGTTTATTTTTGGAAATGGTTTGTTTAATGATTTGTAGTTTCTGATTTGTTTGATAAAGGATATCATTTCAAACGATTAAATGATCATTTCATGAAATTAAGTTCTCAAAGAAATCGTCTTATTTTCAAAGATTTTTTTTTTTTTTTGTTAAATAAAAGAAAGAATTGGTGCTTTAGAAAATTGTTAAATCTCTCAAATCTTTCCCTTAAATAAGTTTCATTTAAAAGAAAAGAATTTCACTTTCATATAGATGCATTTAGTGTATTTTTGGGTTGGGTCATAAAACATCATTGGAATTTCACTTCCATACCTTTTTTCTTAAGAAACAACCAAATTAAAAACAACGCTTCAATAAAATTAATCTAGATATTTTTTACATTTTCTAGGGCTCTTTTCCACCAACATAGCTTAGGCTAGTGTTTTGAAATAGGTTGTAATTAACATTCCAAGACAGTTCAAACAAACAAGTAGCAATCTTGCAGTAGGAAAAATCCAATTGTAGCATTTTTGCTCTGGGAAGTTCTTCTTAAAAGAGTCAAGCACGAGATCATGTCCGAACCAGTGAGGTAATCATACCTATCTCATTAGGAAAGATAGCAGATGTGCATGTATTAAAAATGTGAAACCTCGGATAGACCATTGTTGAGGAACCTAGGGTCACTTGTTGGTAAACCTTGGATTATATCAAGGAGCCTTCAATGGGATTGAGCTAGTTACTCTGACCTTGCTTGTATATCAGATCGTAGACTGTTCCCCTAGGTACATTTATTCCCGTTGGTGACCTTAGTGGCTATAAAATTTAGGATTATTTTCCAAGGTGACGGTGGAGGGAAGGTCCCACTGTACCTAGAGCAGACGTCGACTATACTCACTTGGACTTTTTTGAGGTTTCTCTTCACTTCGATATGGTTTAAGTGGAGAAACTTGCACGAGGCTGTTTCATTAAGTAGGTTGTTGGGGTAACTGTTCCAACCGCCATTTCTGCATTAAAATTCTACGACGTTGGATTTCATCACCAACTAGTGTTTTTAGTGTGGGAATCTATTGTTTGTGTGTGGATTGCTCTCTTAGATTTTGTAGGCGTGAGATCAATTCGATTGTTTCCTTAGAGACTTTAGGACATTTTTTGAAATTTTCTTTGATTTCGTGTGTTAAATTTTTTAATCGTGGTTGAATTACCTAGACAATCACGTAGAATGCAAGGGAAACCCCCTGAGTACACACCAAGCCAGTTAGAAAAACTTAAATCTAAGAAAGGACAAACATCAGGGACTGGATCAAATAAACACGAAGAAACATCAATAATTATTCATCCTGAATACAAAGTAGATCAACCTCAAACAACAGAGAGTTCTCAAAGAAAAAATTCAATTTTTGAACTGGTTGAACTTGCTTCCAAAATTAGTGAATTATCAGCTACTGAGCCTGAAATTTCTGAACCAGAAACTGAACCTGCTATGTTTGAGTCTGCTTCCAAGTTCATCACTCCAACCCCTGGTCGTCCTGATTCACCTAGAGTAAGGTTTCACATTACTGAGAAGCTTCCTCCTGGCCTCATTAGCATTGAAGAAATTACTGAAATCAATGAAGAAGTTGTTCTTCCTTCACATCAGGAATCTTTAGATATTAGGACAAGTGAATCTATTTACTATAGCCTTTTCAAACAAGATCCTTGGTATTCTCAGTTGACAGAATTTCTACAAAATACTGGTTTAAACTATTCACCACCCTGAATTCCCTTTTATGGAATACCAAGAGGTTACAGACCTCCATTAAACATGTCTGGTGAGTCATTCATGTTTTCTGCACCACTAGAATCATATTTGTATGGTGGTCCGTCTGTTCCTACGGGATACCAGTTGCTTTCTGGTACTTTCTTAGGAGCAACTCCTTCTCCCAAAAAACTTATATCATCATCTGGTCCAAATGAATCACATACCAAAAATTTTAGTGCGGAACACATTTACATGATGTCTGGACATATTCCTAACCGTGACCCTCAAGGTAGTAACTTACCGTCTGGGGGGAAAACTCAAGGTAGTAATTTACTGCCTAGAGAGCAACCTCAAGGTAGTAATTTAGCGCCTGGGGGGAAACCTCAAGGATAGTACATACCTCAAGGACAATATCAAACTCAAGGGAAGTACTCATTTCAGGGCCTGCAACCTCTTTAAGGAAAATACCCTATGCCAGGGATACCTTATGCCAGGGAAACCATCTTTCCAGAGACAGTAACCTCCTTTAGGGCCACAATTCTACCTGGAACAACAAATGTTTCAGGGAGGTGGGAATTATCCAGCTAATTATAAAACATATGTTCCAAATTATCAACCTAGTTATGGTCCATCTTATGCAACACAACATTTAATGGGACCTTCATATCCTGGAGTAAAAACGGTGGGACCCATCCCAAGTTCAACAAAATTTGCAACCTAACGTGCAAGTACCATATAATCAATCTAGTTAGCCAATCGGTTACAGTCAAATCCAGAAAACTATCCAACCTGTCCAACCTATGATTCAAGTTATACCACAGGTATCTGCACCTGGTACAATTCAATAGACTAGTCCTAGTACACCTATAACTCCAACTCAAAATGCTGCACAAACTTCTGTTCAAGATACCACACCTATCCATGGAGTTTTTGTAGCCCCTATTTCTATAGCCCCTCAAGTATCACAACAAATCCCTGTAGTCTCTGCACCAAAACCTGGACCCACAGTCCAGAATACTGTTCAAATTCCTACAGGACAACCTGGTACAAGTACAATTGTAACAAGCCAACCTCAGTTTGTTTATCAACCGTATCAAGGGCAGTATCAACATGGGCCTGTAGCACAAAATCCATTATACCAACATCAACCGTACCCTGGTTACACGTATCTGATACTAGCTCAACCCCAATATGGTCTGGCTAATCCTGGTGATCTGGAAGGTTTTCTAATCCCAAATGCACATGCTATTCTAGGATATCTTGGATATCCTCCTCCTGGTACTGGTATAGTTTCGCAAGGTTATCAATTTGCTCAGTAAGACCCTAATTGTCGGTTGCCATTCATTGCAACTTTGGATTTACCTAATTTGTCGCGCTAACGAATGATCCAATATATTATATTCCGTATTAGATGCCAATGCCAAATAATTTGCCTTGTGATATTCCTAAATTTGAAGGAAAATCAGGTGAGGACCCCTCAAATCATGTCATGACTTACCACCTATGGTGCACATCCAACTCTTTGATTGATGATTCCATTTGATTATGAATGTTTCAGAGAACACTGATAGGTTTAGCTGCAAAATGGTATATTGAACTACCACGTGGCTCATTCAACAATTTCAATGCTTTAGCAACAACTTTCTTAACACATTTTCAGTTGCTAGTCAGATACGACAATGGCACGAAACTATTGACTTCATTAAAACAATCTACGTCTACATACATATCCGATCACATACATGAATGGAGATGTTTGGTAAAAGTATTTATTCTGGATCAGATCTTGGCAGAATGGTTCATCAAATCATTACTTCCAAATATTACTGAAGATGCGGTTAAGGGAGGAGTTGTTACTGAAGAATAGGTCATTGCTCAAGCTCAGTACTTATACCTAGTATATATACAGTCTGGTACATTATACGAAAAAATTCCTGACCTGCCACGTCCTGGTCAAATAACTACAACTCTTTCAGGGTCTCATGTTGTAGACGGTGTAATTGGTTTAGTTAACACAAATAAAATTAAGAAGAAATCTTAAAAAACTACTTCTCCTATAATAACTTTACCGGATTCACCGAAAGGAGATTCTTACCTTGAAACTTCTGCCAAAATTCATGTTGTAGATTCATCTACGGCTAAATCTAAAACCGGTAATAAGAATAAAGGTAAGAATAAGAGAAAATAGACTTCGTCTCCCAAAGAGAAAACTGAAAAAACTGAACCATCTGATGATAAACGAAAACCTCGTGATCCTTGTCTTATCTGTGACAATGATCACTTTACTAAAGAGTGCCCGCATCAGTCTGAGGCCTCTAAATTCATCAAAGGTTTTCCCACACCCGCTGTCTTGAAGGATCCTTTTCCTACTCAAGATAGAAAAATGATAGGATCTTCTTCACATTCATCAGCAGATATTTTGATGATGTATGATATTATGGTTGTGATGCGATCGCAAGACTATGGAAGTAAAAATCCTATTACTCGTAAAGAAGTAGAAAATTCTAATTCAACA